>NMRB01000106.1:264360-277903 GCA_002633025.1 Notospermus geniculatus
TCCTGTACAAAGCTCAGTCGTTGCGTCAACTGACGTCCAATGATAAAGCCAGTTCCCAAAATTCAAAACGCCCTAGCGGCTGTTGCGGGCAAAAGCTTTTTTGGCAACATGACTTTTCTGAAAGCTGGGTCGCCAAGGGTCCTAAACCTGGGTTCAGATTTGCTCTAACACGATGTTTCCGCAGAACGACATAAGGACGTGGACTATGTGTGGAATGGGCGTTAATTTGATCGCAAATTTGACTGTGTGGAATGGGCGTTAATTTGATCGCAAATTTGACTGTGTGGAATGGGCGTTTGATCGCAAATTTGACCATGTGGAATGGGCATTAACCCTGCCCATAACAACAGGTTTGCGGGCACTAACAAATGACTGTTTACTGCCGTTTATATTAAACTAATATCAAACGAATTTGTAAATTAGTCCTGACCAATCATTGAGCACGTACCAAATAATCCTTTAGTATGTTTCTTTTCAGGCAGTTTCATTGTAATAATGTACATGTATGTAACATTGCACAGCACGGCCCTAAACTAACTCCATCCAGCTGAAGAATCTCTCCACTGTGTACATTTTAAATGAAATGAAACTTAACCTTGTGCGGTTCAGAAAGAAGAAATTGTGCATTATTTCTTTTTACTCATGTTTAGAGAGGATTTTCTTTGCAATTTTTGATCAGAATTCCCCTAAATTATTGATAGAGTTTTGTCTAATCCTTCCTCTTTGCATGCGTTTCTCACCCATTTTAGACAATCACTCCACCGGTAGCGATACAACAGCGCCCACCGACACCCTCGCAGTCTGTCACGCCCGAGAAAATAGAGGAGTCTCTCAAGGCTGATCGGCATGGTCAGTGGCTACGGAGACGGCGGCTAGATGGAGCCTTGAACAGAACCCCTGTGGGATTTTACCCAAGAATATGGGTACTGTTGGAGAGGGTACGTATCAGGCTGTTTTCTGTTCCTCGGTGTCTCCACAGGCCCGTCGAGAGCACCGAAAAGAGCATAGAAAAGAGCACCGAAAAGAGCACCGAAAATAGCAGAGCACCAAAAAGAGCACTGAAAAGAGCATAGAAAAGAGCATAGAAAAAAGCACAGAAAAGAGCATAGAAAAGAGCACAGAAAAGAGCCCGTCGAGGCCCAGTACGTACTCTACGAGTGAGAAAATTGTGCAGAGTACGTACTGGGTCGAGTTCAGCTCGGGCTTGAAAAACTGCACAATTTTCTCACTGACCTACCATTGAGGGGCCTGTGGTGTCTCTTTGTAAATATAATGTGCGGACTTCACATTTCATCTCAACTTGGACCTGAGTTTATTGGTTGAAACAAATCTTCTTTCTTTAGCACTTGAACCTGCAATAGCATCAATGGTGCTGCTCAGAACTTAGTGTAGAATAGTCGCCAATGTAGTATATTGGGCATTTTCACCTTACAATATCTTCACCTGTTGTTTTCCAGTGCCATGGCCTGTCAATCGCATCCCACGTTCTACAGCAGTCGCTCACTCGGGAGGTAAGCTTGGTTCCTGTGGAGTCTTACCTCTTCAATAGACGATATCACTCCAAAAGAGTGCAACACCTGACGGGGCAGCGTCATGATGTCCTGCAAGTCATTTCCTGATGTCTTGATGTGAGACGAAAAAAATCAAATTGTTTCCCGACGTCATGATTGCTGAAACAACTGGATTTTTTTCAAGTCACCTCATGGCTTTCAGAAATGATGTGTGGGACGTCATGGCGCTGCCCGTTAGATGCTGCACTCATTTGGAGTGATAGAGTCTATTCTGTTTTCTCACTTGACTGAGGTGATAGACATTTGTATTGATTATTAAGAAGTAAACGCCTTAGTCTAATATAATATAGATTTATGCTGATTTGTTTGTCAATAATTTCCTCTTCAGATGACGCAGGGTGAACTGAAATTTGCCCTCCAAGTTGAAATGGTGCTGAACAAAATCCCACAACCAGAGTATCGGCAGTTGAACGTCGAAGCCATGATGGTGCTGACTATGTTGGTTGAGAACGACAGTGGGAGAGTCAACCTCAACTATGTTATACACGTTGATAAGCTGGTCTGGGAGGCTAACATGCTGTTTCTGAAGGAACAGGTGCGTTATGAGCGATAGAAACGCATGCCGAGCTCCTGTTGGTTTTCGTCAGTCGTATAGCTAACGTCTCACAAACGTTTTCGGGTCAGAGTATGGCGATGAGTCCGACGGAACAGCAGGGTGTGCCCTGGATGATAGAAAAGGGAACGGCCCTCTTCTTTGGTGGAGATGTTCCCTTTGGATTACCATGACTTTGTTCGTATCTTTCCAGGTTCGTTTCAAGGGGGATGCGATGTTGTGTTGTGCCAAGTTGCTGGCCTCTGGAGCCTCACTCAGACGCAGCAGTCATTCCTCGTGTGGCGGCAGCGCGGGAATATGTCAGCATTTCTACGACAGTGCTCCGAGTGGTCGATACGGGACTATGACATATCTGTTTCGTGCGATAGCTCAACATCTGCATTTTCCTGTTCAGGATGGTGATAGTCTTGACTGTGTTCTGAGTTGATCATGTTGTTTCCCAAGTTCTGTGAACTGTGCTGGGTCAAGGAGTAAACAATAATGAAATTTGAGATACAGCTGAGTAAAAAGATTTTGCAACACCAAAAACTTGCTTCAGTCAAGTTTCGTAACACCTTTGTACCGGTAATGTTTTGTTTTCCTGTGCTTTTGGAGTTGTGTTTTTTTGCAGATAATCTTTACCCAATAACAAAATGTATCTCGCTCATGCTGCATTCTCCTGCATGTTAAAACAAAACCTTTGTTTACACCTTCAACTACTATTTATGCTCGAACAAATTCTGCAACTTTTACAATTCCAGCTTAAATCCACTCCATTTTCAAACTGTAAAATATTTGTGTACTAATTTATGGTGCTTTGTAGTCAAAATGTACTTTGTAAATATATTTGGAGTTGATTGATTTTGATGGCAGTGTTACTGAAAGAAGGTAATACTGTTCAGCTGAATCTTTGTCTATCTTCAGTTAACTCTTTATAAAAGCAAAGCGATGGCATCTGTCATGGAGGAACTGAGAAGTACATGTAGGATGACAAGCCAGCATGTCACACTTTAGACGTCTTTAAGATCGGTGATCGAACAAAATCCATCTGTTTTAAGATGACATGGGTGCCCTTTAGTGCATTTTTTATGGATTTTCATAAATATTTTCTTGGTGACGTTCAGTAGTAAACGCATGTAGCTCAAGTACAAGATTGTTGTCATTTAGGCCCGTATGCACCAAAGAAGATTATCTTGAACTCAGGTTGAGCCACAGCTTTTCAATTGTTCATGTTTGCCAGGGCACGATGTGACAATGGAAAAGTTGTGGCTCAAACTGAGTTCAAGATAATCTTCGTTGGTGCATACGGGCCTAAGGGTTTATAAAAACATCTTATTTCCTTTGCTGTAAGTGATCAGGGGCCATATGCATAAAACATCTTAAAGTGTAAAATTTCCCTTAAACTATTGTTCCAAACAAAAGATAAAGGAAATTTTACACTTAGGAAGTTTTATGCATACGGCCCCAGGTTTTTGCTGTCCGAGTTGCCCTGTCTATCACATTAGTATCTGGTCCGACTGGGTACTGAACCCGAGGTGACAGGCACTAGGTGACAGGCCGTCTGTCATGGCTCACGAGTGATGTTAACAAAAGGTATAATGTGATATAGTGTAGGATAGTCATGTAAATATTTGGCCAAATCTTAAATTCTTGTGTAAAGTGATGGTTTAGAATGCTTACAATGAGTTTAAATCAGTGGAAACTCGACAGTATGGAGGCGGGCTTTGAAAGCTTCTCAACGACTTCTACCGTAAGCGAGAAGTGAGTTTGCTCTGCACAACAACAGCTTGAGAACATGTTATGTACTGGGGTACTGAAGGTAGAAATGCTCCACAGTTTGTAACCTCCATCTAGTTCATTGAAAGTGTATGTCGTATGAGTGTAATGAGGAACCTGCTGAACTGCCGCTACTGGGAGGTGCTGTGAGCGGTTGACGTCTCGGTCCATGTTACACTGCGTCAAGGACGTCGCAAAGTGGCAACATGGCATTGCTTTGATGTGTTTTTTACGTCTTCGGTACAGTTGCTCACAGTGCCGACCTGTCGAGATATAAAGTAACGCGGGTTCCCTATTCACTTTGAATTGTATTGCCACAAAACCATGTACATTTAGTTGACTGTAATTTAGAAAGTTTTCCCACAAGGTTTTCCTTTTCCGGGGCCCTCAAAGCACCTATCTACCGGGGAGTTTTCTCACGGAAGTTAGCTCGCAATAGGCAATTCACCAATGTTTGTTTCCCTACTTTTTACACTGCAACCAACGATGCAAGCAGCCTGCTCATACTTGAGTTGCCCACTGGCAGAAAGGCAACTTGTGCCAAAAAACTCTCCCTTAAGGCGACTATCCACGTGATAGTTTTCTCGCAGAAGTTGGCTCACAATGGGCAATTCACCATTGTTTGTTTCCTCACGGCTTACGCTGAGACCAATGACACAAACAACTGCTCACAGTCAAGTTGCCCATTGAGAGCCAACTCGCGCTAGAGAACTCTCCCATGGATAGGCACCTTTAGATAGGTGCCTTAGGCTTTATGTAGTATGTCATCTTGGTGTCTACCAGAGATAATTATTTATTGTTGAAGTTAATTTCCTTTTTTGCTTTTTATACATGGATTGTTTTGGTTTAAAGGTGAGTTAAAAACGAATTTTGTGCTTAAATTCGTACTAGTGCAGCTGTTTTTATGTTTGTCAAATCTAATACTTTAATATAAATGCGATTTCCTCTATATTTTTTGTTTGTTAGTTTGTGAGAATGGACTGAATGATGTGGGTTAGGTGAAGGTTTACATGATGTTTTATGCTAACCAGTGGTGTATTGAGTAAAAATGAAGAAGAAGCTAGCTACCTCACTGTTAAATGTCACAGAAACAAAATGGCGGCGATCCAGAGAGGTTTATCTGACAACAAACATGACAAGTTTCACATCAATAGCCCCAGTGGTTATGAAATGTGCCCTGTTATTAACAGACGACGACGGACGCTGCAGCATCGTAATACAGTCAGACCTCGTTAGTCCGAACCTGTTTGTTCCTGGGTTCCAAGTTCGGATTAGCGAAGTTTCCGGATTACCGAATTCGACATTGACCGGAGTGAAATTAGGTCACCATGACGACGGATGATCGACTCGGCGATCGCCAAGCTGATGGAAGGCCTAACCAAACTTACCGGTATAGATGAGATCAAACTTCGTAATTAGGTCATTGCCATGGATAATTCGCGCATGCGCATTTTGCCGTTTTCTTTGGACCAAGCCGGAAGTCGATGTTTTAATGGCTTTCAACGAAGGATTTGCCGGTGGGTCGCACATTTGGCCGTTTTCTGTGGGCTTTTGGCCGTTTTCTGTGGGCTTTTCGCCCAGCTTTGTGTTTATAAGTGTGTGGNTTAATGTTGCAACCATCCGGAAAATTCTAGAAGAATCGGCCGGCCATTTTTTCCAATGCGGGCAGATGTGCATCTCGCTCAGACCCACATTACCTGTCTCATACGTCTGTACTTGTAGGGGGAGGGGGAGGTTCTTGGGGACCCTAGGGCTTACTACATTTAGTGTGTAGTAAGCCCTAGTCCCGAAGAACCCTCCCTCCCCGTCAAGTACGTGTACAAACAGACATAATGAGATAGCTGTGCCCACATTCCATGTGCACCCGCGTCTCTTCTCTTGTCTTCAGGCATCTTTCTCACTTCATAAGCATCTGAATTCCTGAAAAGATAAGAAAATGCAGTGTAGGCGTTCTTTTATTTAGTGCTTTTGATATTTTGTTGTCAGAAGATCACATCATTTGAGAACTATGTGCTGGACAGAGATAAAACCCATCAACGCCTGTGGCGCTAATCGATACGCCGAAACTATCAACCAAAATCTTTGTGAATTGTAGGCCTACTAGTATTTGACTTTTATATGGTCACAAGCATAGTTTATGAAGCCACGCCGAGCGGCAAAGTAGTTTTAAATTTCCCGCAAAGAGGATGACCAATGAAAATGAACGCTTCCAGCCTCGTTCCCAGGTTTCGGCGCATCTTTACTTTTTTTCAGTTATGCGCATGACCGTGGCAGGGAATTTGAAGTGGAAACATGTGGATTTAGATTGGTACAAATCGGCGGTTTATCATAAACCCACCTAGCGGAGGAGCATGGCACCAATCTGACATAAACTTAGACTGGTTCTCCTTTTTCCCGCTGCACTCCCGCGGCGCTACTATCGTTCCCACCGAGGACGAACTGAGACGTGACTGGATGATGGATCTTCGGCACGAACGGAAATGGTCACGACAACAACAATACCTACTGCCGCTTTCAACTAGACTGGTACCCTGTCTTTATAGATGGCTGAAAATATAAAGTGTAGTAGCGTAGCGTCACGTAGCGGAACGACAAGGAACTAGTCTAGCTTTCAACATTTTGAGACACTGATTTTGTGTGTTATGTCATTTATTGCGCTTATGCTATCATCCACTTCCCAATAATGTCATTCAGCTTTGGACAGACCCCTAGTCAAACCAAAGGATTTACATTTGGAACCCCTAGGTATTCATTAATATGCATTTTGGTGCACTTTTTCTTGCGTGCACTTCCTACGTGCATTNCCCCCCCCGGGGCCACGGCAGCTTTTTGGTCCGGGGGGCAAAAGCCTCTCTGGGGGGGGGCAGTGTTAGGCAGGCCTGTCAAGTCTCCCGCATCTGATCTGCGGGACGGGGAGGCTGACGCACGCAGCATTTGACCCGAAGGCGAATCTCCATCCCATCCAGCAGCAGCACAGTAGAGACCAAACGCCTGATCAGGCCATATGGCTTCATCAGGCAACCTCTCCTGATGAGGCAATATCGGTAGCTTGATGAGGCAACCATCTCAAGAATCAGAAAGAAACAAGGAAGAAACAAAGTGGCCGCAAGCGAAACAAAATGTCATATGACTAAAAGCATGTGTTTAATGTTTATACCATACTTGATCTCACCGTGCAATTCTCTTATCTACCGTGGAATTATGACGTAATCAGTGTGTCAAATCAAAAGGTGTTTTCCATTAGCAGAAGCTGGAGAATACCAGGATGTAGCCTCATCAAGCTACCTCCAATATGGCGGACGTTGACTGATGAAGCCATCTGATGGAAAATCTGTTAAAAAACACCAACACAAGTTTGAATGAAAATACTTTTGTTACTGGTTGCTTTTAAATAGTGGATCACATGCTTTAGACTGAAAATCTGAAGAAAAAAACATACAAGAAAAACAACAGGAAATTATCCACATGGCTTCATCAGGCTACCTTGCCTGATCAGGAGATGGCCTGATCAAGCGTTTGGTCTCTACTGAGCACTCCCACCGCCGCGCCTGCAGCGCGGGCATGAGTCATGAGTGGTTTCTCACGCCGCATCATCATGACAATCTCTCCATGCCAAAAAGCCGATTTTTTGTTCAATCATTACGCTTGTCAAACCTCCCGCATCCTGCTTTGCACCAAAAACGTAGCATGATTTTGTCAACTTCGTCGCGATCTAACCTAGAGTTAAGGCTTTAGGCCGAGCGCCATTTGTTGTGTTCGCGGTATTCTCTGCCTGTGCATGAATGAGTTCAGGCCCAGGCACGAGGTTGGTTGGCGCCACCTGCAAGTCGACATTGGTGAAACTAATGCACAATAAACATGAATAAAGCTTGATGTGAATGACGAATGATGAGGGAGGCGGGCAGTGGATCACAATCCACGCCCATCTGCGAAGCGTAAACGGCATTTTGTGGAGTACACTGATTGACTCAACTGAATAGCCTACATTGCTATTGCACATTAGTGTTCCCATTGTCCGATTCATCATTAGACCATCAATGATTATTTTTCTCTTCATGTTTTCCTCTGTCCCTGAGCATGCCTAGGTCTCATAAATCCCTATCTTTTTTCAGTACTACTGCAACCACCGGAGCTGGAGGATTTACCTTCGGAGGTGCAGGTAAGGTCTACATGTACAGTATCGGTTTACTGTCAATGTCGATTGCAACAGAGGAGATGCTGAGTTTCATAAGAGAGACCAGAGTGAGTCTTGTCAAGTGACTCAAAATATTTGCATGTTGGCTGCATCATAGATTGATTAATAGATCTTGATATTTCCATTGAAAAAATCTTTCTAATTTCTATAGCTACGACCAAAGCAGCCACAACTGCACCAAGCCTTGGCTCCCTCACATTTGGAGCTAGTTCTGCGGGGACCACAGCAGCACCCACATCCACAGGTCTTACCTTGGGTGGTTTAGGTAAGGGTACGTGTTGTCGTGCTGCATATGTCTTGATTATTTTATTTATGTCAGTAATCTGAGGCACCAGACAGTGTCTTGTAATGTTCCTACAAAATAGCTGTTACTTTGACAACAGTTTGCCTCGTATATAGAGGCTATGCACTGACGTCATCAATGGGTATGACGCCACGTGTTCCTGGGAAATGGACGGAGCACGTGGTCAGATGCACTGTGTCAGCATGTCACAACGTTCCATCCAACATGGCGTCACCTCGCTGATGACATCACGTGCATTGCCCCTATATTCAGTCTTTGCTAGGTCTACTAGGAACCTGAAGCTTCTCGAAATATTTTGATCTACCCTGTTTACACCATTTCTGGAGCTCCTCTGCTGCAAAAGATCCAGTGTACTCATGCGACAATTCATTCTGCGTAATTTCAGCCACGACAACAGCTTCTACTGGTTTCAGTTTTGGAAAACCTACAGCAACTGCTGCTCCAACAACAGGATTAACCCTTAGTGGACTTGTGGCATCAACTGCAGCTACCACATCGGGACTCCCAAGTTTCAGCTTCGGTGGACTGAAAGGACTAGGTTAGTACTTCAATCTGGCCTGTGATAACCATTATTATAACCTCTCAATTCGTTCTTATTGGTTGTAGAGTTTTTTGCAGATGGAAGATGAGTCACTGAATATAGTTTGGACCATTTCATTATTTCCTTTTTTCGCTAAAAACTTCTTTACTTTTGTTTCAGGCCAGACCACAGCCACCACTGCAAGCACAGGACTGTCTGTTGCCCCTGCCTTTCCGAGCACAGCTCAGCCAACTACAAAAGGACTTGGTGGGGTGGATCCTCAGACAAAAACTTCTTCATCAGGTGAGTCTTGGCATTTGTGTCAGTGGATTGTGAGGAATACATGTACTTGCAAATGAATGATTGTCAATGCGTGAGTGTCTTGTCAGCCTGTGAGCTGCTAAATTCATGCATTTCACATTTGCAATTACAGCGAATGGAGCAAACAATGGCAAGACGAGTGACAGCAAAACCATTAAGGAGAGCAATATACCAAATGAAATAGCAGCCACGGTGGACACTTTCAAGTAAGCTCTGCTTCCCGGGAGATAGAGAACGACCCTCCTTGAGCATTATCATTGTGACTAAGTTTAGACAATGTCTGAATATCTGAGCTAGATAATGACGTATTTCCTAACAGTGAAAATGGCAGATATACTTTGAAGTGAGTTTTCAGCTGCCCAAATGTTTTCATTTTCGATATTGATAGGATTGTTTGCCTGTTGAAATCTGAGTCTTTCAGTCAGAAATGGACATGAATACTCGCATGAATAGACAAATCCCAAATTGACGTAAACGAGAAAGATCTGCGCACTTCCGCCGAAATCGTGAACACAACCTCGGTCTGAAACTGAATGATGTGACGCAGAGAACCTCACGACAGTGATTTCGACGACGTTGCGTCAGAGTGGACCATTGCTGAATCATGGATTGCGTCACGTCAGCAGGTTTCAGGTCGAGGTTGTGTTTGTGATTTCGGCGGAAGTGCGCAGATCTGGGAATTTGGGATTTGTCTATATCGTTAAAGCTGTACCTATCCACGTATACAGGTATTTTCATTCTTTTTTAGAGAGCAAGTTAAAAATCAGAAATCTGTTCGAGAGAATATCTCGCGTCTATCATCCAAGCCAATTTTTAAGGTCCAGGAAGATGTTCAGATGCTCCGGCAGATGATATCCCTCGTGTCCAATGGTTTACAGCGTAATGCAGGTGCTATTGAGAAACTGAAGGCAGAGACATCGCAGGAATTGAAAAATGCTGAGGTGTCGCATCGGACCAAGGACACTCCTCCAGGTCTTCAGTATGAAAATACTGCCCCAATAGAGTGAGTCTTGGCTGCTTTATCACCATACAATCATGGTACAATATGAAATTTCCCTTAACAGACACCTTCGTCAGAAGGATCCTCTCCGAGGGATGCTGAAATTAAGGCCTAAATTAACAATCTGCTGTCGGTCTCTGATCTCTGTGAGCAGGGTGTATCTCCATTGAGTACAGCACTTGTCGCTCCACTGTACTTTAACCATGTATGAAATGGAAACTTCTAACTCGGTGACATGTTCAGGCTCCTTCGTTGAGAATAGACAATTTAGAAATGTACATGTATTCCTATTTTCAGGTATTTCCAACGTCTTATTGAAGATTTTGAGAGTCGGATGATCCAATATCGGCAGCAGATAGAGAACGTTGAGAATCATTTTGTTACCTTGAACCAACCGGGGATTGTCTCATTGCAAGATCTTACCATGCTGTTGCGTAAACTTCACGAAACTTTTATAGCTTTCGCAGCCCAACTTCAGGTGGTACATGAAGCAGTCAAGGTAGGTGAATGCAGCTGATCTTCGCGTTCATTCGCAAGAGCTATGAATATCCTGGCATGAATTTGGTACATGTAACAATGGATGTGCTCGTTGCCAGAAGATGATGAAACCATCTTCTACGACATCTGACTCCTGGTGCTGTGGTCATTTGCATCTGATTAAAGTTCTTGTGATGCCATCAGATGGTACCCTGCCCTGTACGGTGCACTGTTTGTCCTTGATTCCAGCCTCAGGAAGACAAAATTCCTTCTTTTTCAGGTACAAAAAGAGCACTACCTTAACCACAGAAAAGTGTTTCAGGGAGACTCGACCAATGTCTTTGAGGCACACCATAAGGCAAAGGCAGCAGCTGCAAAACCAACGACACGGCTCGGCCCAACACCGTTTTCAGGAATGACCAACATTGCTGCAATTGCTATGGCTACAGCTTTAAATAGAGGACAACAACCGGCAGGTAGGCAAAGTAGAAATTACTGCTGGTTACCACAGGACATGTAATTGCAACCGCACAAGTAAATCAAGACTTTTTCGCCGCTCTTTAGTAACTCTGTACTGCTGTTTGTCATTATTGATGTCGTTGGATATTTGCAAATTGGGGAAATGAATTTGAGCTTACTTTGATGAGACATTAAATAATGTCAGTTGTGCTGTCTCTTGATGAGTATGCAGTTGATGACAGTTGTCTCGCACTTCGTCTTAATGGTGATAGTTCTCTTTTGCAGGGGCACCCCCAACCGTTGGTTTGGGTTCAATGCCAGGAGCTCAGACATCACAAGCGCTGACGTTAGGCACTGGTGGCCTTGGTATGTAAACATTGATGACGACATCAGTCACTGATATTATAAAGGTAGAGAAGCTCAAAACTGCAGCCATTGATGAACTTCATTGTACTGCATATTGTTGTTCGCCAAACGTTGTTTTGATGGATGCTTTTCTTACTGTTTCAAACTTTGTTTGATTCTGACGGACAGTTTGCTGTCTTACATGTAATGGATTGCTGTCTTATAGGTAATGGATTTGTGCTGTCTTACATGTAATAGATTGGTGGTGTCTTACATGTAATGGATTCCTGTTTTATATGTAATGGATTCCTGTTTTACACATCCACACCAGTAATTCGTGCATGAATTGCTTGACATGTCAGATAGCAAGCAGATCATGCATACCGGTTTCTTATCAAAGCTTATTGCCAGACAATGTCCTTGTCCAATTTGATGTTGATTTCAAACTCTAACCTACCGGTACTTTGTGTATTTTCAGGTTTTGGCGCAACGACAACGACGACGGCTTCGACGGGATTCAGTTTTGGAACACCGGCCACGCAGAACACAGGATTTTCATTTGGCACACCGAGTACATCTGCCTTTGCAACATCGTCACCTTTCCAGTTACAGAAACCTCCGTCTGGGAGCAAACGGGGAAAGAAAAACTGATAACATTTGTTATATTGATTTCTTTTTGATTTCCTTTATGTTTGTGTCCTCTTGACGAGGGAATAAATGTATTTTCCATCTTCTGTTCTTCATAAGATGAATGCAAGGAGCAACTCTAATGGCTATGTCAGGTCGACATTGCGATAGCACAGAACAGGTGCAGACTGACTTTTCTGGATCACCTCGTGTCTGAGGCACAACCGCTTGGAACAAATCAGTTGCCGAAATGGTGTGACATGACTGCAGTTGCGTCTCAGTTACGACGATCGGGACCAGTCGCCAATCAAAAAGATCACGAATTGCAAGAGTTGAACCTATTCAATTTCTGTATCATCCTGACTGGCACAATCCATTTGCAGTCGACCTGACTCAAGTTACGATTCCCTACGTGATGATGCTGCTTGTTCCACGATGACCATACACATTTTCATTTTTGTGACATGACCATGATTGCGAAGCCTGATGCCAACTGTGCCATTGTAGCGCAGGCAATCGCAGTATGACCTGACATCAGCATAATGTATGCTGCTGTGTGTCATTGGTTGTGCACATGTTGTGACTTTCCGTTTCTTGGAATCCCTTGACATCAAAGCCTGTAGTGTTGTCTTAATTTGTGTACGAAAATATTTCCGCAATGGACAGTCCAATTATCAATCATGCACATCATACTTCATGTCAGTGGTCCATTCCATCAGGCACTTTTGTTTCCATGGAGAACACTGACTCCATGTCTTACGAGACTTCGGAGAAACACTTATTGCATGGAAACACAAATTTGAATAAATGCAACTATGAGATTTTAAATGAAGTTTCTTTTCACCTCGGTGCATGGAATTACCGGTATACAGTGTATCTGATTACAACAGATAAGGTCTTTGTGATTATGTGAGGCAGTCTAGGAAATTCAGATGTTGCATTTATTCGCCTGCTTTTGAGAAAAGTGTTAATGGCCTTGGTGAACCCGCAATTGCTGATATGTACCGGTACTTTGTAACAGGTAAACAGTACTAGATAAATGCACAAACAGTCTGACAGCCCTTGTTGATCATTCAGCGACATACAATGATTTTCCTTGACCGCCTCACAATATATGGATGTTGGGGGTCAAGGTTTGGCAAGTGGCATGCCAATCATCCTCTGTTAGCAGTCAGCCTCATTCCAAGCTTCCCTTATAGTCCAGTCAATCTACGAAAAAAATTGCCAAACCCTAAACAAATTGCAACAAGAGGTTTTTTGGCGTTTTCTGGTACAGTTTCATGTGCTCTACAACATACTAAAAGTCCCAAAAAATCCCATCCCCGCAACAGCCGCCAGGACGTTTTGAATATTGGGAACTGACTTCATCATTGGACGTCAGTCAGACGCACGACTGTGCTTTGTACAGGAGAATGG
>NMRB01000106.1:277920-324734 GCA_002633025.1 Notospermus geniculatus
TTCCTATTTTGGCCTCCAGGGGGCGTTTTGTGAAAAAATTCAAAGGGCTATATTTTGATAATGGTTTGAACTATCATGTTGAAACTTTGTACACATGTACCTCTAGGTTATAGCAACTTACAGACAAACTTTCGGTGAAATCTGATTCTTCACTTTGCCACTAGGGGGCCAAAACCAAAATCACTGAAAGTGCTATTTCTCCATAACCAAGAGATGGATTTTTGTCAAATTTTTTTCATGGGTATATCTAATAAGGATACATAAGATATAGTACCCGAGTTTTTAATTTGACCTACTTTTCAAGGTCACAGAGGTCAAAGTTCACCTGAAATTACGAAATTGGTTCTTTTTCTAATGGTTTGCATGTTCTTAGTCAAGAGATTAATATGGCAATTTGGCATGTTTGTACCTAAATGGCTTTTATGGGGTTGCTGATGATTCCCACCACTGTGCTTCAAGCCAAGCGGGCACAGTGCCATTGGCACTATTTTTTGGGACTTTTAGTATGTTGTAGAGCACATGAAACTGTACCAGAAAACGCCCCAAAAACTCTTGTTGCAATTTGTTTAGGGTTTGGCTATTTTTTTCGTAGATTGACTGGACTATTAGAGAAGGTCGTCCAGTGCGGTGATAATTAAAGGTAAAACTTTAACAAATCATGTCTGTGTTCACATGAGTGGTGTTCCACTCGTTTTCCATGCGCAGGAAGGGGTGATGGTGGATTGAATGTGAACCCTTGATACTTCAAGGGATGATTTTGGTATTCCACGCCAATGTGTATGGAAAGGTGATAGAGAGATGACCTTTTTCAGTGGTGAGCTTTTCTTATGGCGCATCGTCCGTCGTCGTTAACAGGGGTGGCACATTTCTAAACCGCTTGGCGTAGGAGCTTGAAACTTGGTGTACAGTTACCGATTGGTAAAAACTATCTCTGGGGCGAAACTTAGTGCTGCTAATTATGGTCCCTGCATTGTCAATGTAGGGACCATCTTGATATCACTGGGTAGGTAGGAAATTTTTCTTTCTTCTTCCACCCTCAATTGGCACACGATTCCAAGAAAACCACTCAATCACTGCAAAATGAAGTAGTACCATCATATACCGGTAGTCAATATTTGTATCCAGGTCTGAAAGGTTAGATAGTTTTAAAAAACTTACTCTTTTTGTGTTTTTGAAGAGTGTTTTATTCTGAAGTGATGAAGGTAAATATTTCCCACAATTTTTTTTGTTTGGTTCGGGCTGGAACGATGGAACTGTATCCAGCTCGACCACTTTGCCCTTCCTCTGACCTCCGAAGACAGTCCCCTCGCCTCTCTGCCCGGCCCCCTTTCCGCCTGCCCTGAGTAGGAGTAGGTTGGATGTTATAACCATGCCAGACCATGTATCTAGGTACCCTGTAAATTTCGGTTAGATTGGACGTCAAATATGGCCACCAGGCAGCCATCTTGAAAAATGGACTTGGATCCATAACTCATGAATGGTAGAGCTAGGATGCTGTAACGATGGCTAAATGTCTATGCTGGTGTCCTGACATGTACGCCAAATTTTGGTTCGACTGGACTTCAAACATGGCCGCCAGGCAGCCATCTTGAAAATTGGCTTCGGCCCATATGTCGTCAGTAGTAAAGATTAGGATGGTTTAATGTTAGGAATGCAGTTTGTTCACACATACATGTACCACTTACTACTCTTGAATTGTATTCACAAATCACACTCTGTCTGACCGCCATCAACTGATTATCACTGATGATCATAAAAATTGTACTTTGATGTATTCAACTTTATCGTATCTGTAATACTCACAATTTTACATTACCAGACTTATCACTGGGGTGACCACAATTTCCCTGGACATTTCATTTCATGCGTGGTCATCACTCACATTTTGTGATGAAAATCCGCTCGGATGACTACACGCAAACAAGTTGTGCCGACTGTTTCTACTGCCACACCATTTCGAAACTTTCCTGGCGTGACGTGCCCGTGATTGTGACAAGAATGGGGCCCGTTTGTGTGCCACTGATCTATTCACCTATCCAAACTAATAACGTCACTTACGGGCTGCTGAGTAGGATTGGGACAAAGTTCTGGGAGTCCGTATCATTCAGAAAACATTTTTTTGAAACACCCTGTTATTTGCACCTAGCTTTGGGTCACAGGAAATCTGGAAGTTCTCCAGTGCCACACCTTAGATTATGCAACATTTTCCCGCGCCATATTCCACCAGGGATAAAGTTTTTTCCAGTTCAATGCCCACCAGACCCTTTCATAGTTTATTGAGAACCCACTTATCTTGAAGGTTGCGGTCTTGTCAGTTACCCGAGGTCAGTTCACAGCAAAGGGCCACGTCTAGACTGAAATTAGAGTGTTTTCGCAAAGCCCCCAAACGCCAACGCGAACGCTAATGCCATTGTTCGATGACAGGAAGAGAGCACCGAACGAAAGGATAAGCCTAGTTCATACAGTAATTCGGCGCACGAACATCGCCGGCGACCGACGCGTGATCTTGCGTTCGACGCCGGCCCTGTCGTGCGATGTGGTCGGCGTCCGATCGCAAGTAGTTAGGGTGGGTGCACACTAGAAGCGATTCGCCAAGCGATTTGGAATCGCACGCGAATTCCTTTTGTTTGGGAGGCATTGCGGCATTAAATAACAAAGAACCATCGCATGCGTTGGGCGAATCGCGTGTAGTGTATACCCACCGTTACTTGAGTCATTTCAACGGGTCGCCGTCGCTAAAGTACGCTGGACTATGAATCAATTCCGCGAGGTGGGCGTCCAGATTTGATCGCGCGTCGGACGCCGATGGTGTTGCGTCAAATTATGAACTAGGCTTTAAGACGTTCGCGTTGGCGTTTCGGGGGGCTTTGCGGAAGCACTCTATTGACGATACCCTTCCCGCATGTCTCGGCCTTTCATCCATGCCAACGAAATCGAACGTTCGCCTTCACTTTCACTTATAATCCGCCTGATTCACGGACGCGTGACTTTACTCAGTGCGTGAAATCCAGTTCATTTGCCAGCTCTTTTGTTCCCTCTCAGTCTGACAAAGAATGCCACTCCTGAAGTTATGAGGGATTTACTAAAAATAAACTCTGAATTGTTATTCGAATGCCTATGTAAGAGGGTGGAGACGTTATAAGCGCAAGCCGAAACGAGGACTGCACATTGCACAGCCACGACTCGCCTGGAACGGACGCTCTCTGGTCTCCTCACCGACTGGAACCTTGCTTGCCGAAGAACCATTTCTTGGTGGTACATGTAGCTTGGAGGAATTATACTAACAGTATAATTCCTCCAAGGTGGTAGGTATTCGTCTCTTTTTCAGAGTTGTACGAGTTTGCTGGACCTGCTGCCGTAGGCTCCACAACAGCAGGCCTTGTTTGCCAGCCACATTGGGAAAACTCGTCTACCTCGGTGGGTTTTTCTCGCCCCACAATGGACGACCACGATCCATGTTCGGTGAAGGCGTTCATTTGTTCACCACACGTGGCCCGAGTCCTGTACAAAGTAGGAGTCCAGGTCTGACCGCCCGGTCATTCCAGCCAGGCCGCTCAATCTTCCATGTGGCCAGTAGAGGTGGGAGAAGCTTCGCATGGCAATGGTCCCAGTCGGCCCGGGGTGCCATTTTTGCGCGCCTCGTGGGCGACTCTACGTGCCGACAGGGTGAAGTGCCCGCACGGACTCCTTGGCCACGTGGCCAGACTCTGCCGAAATGGTTGAAGTAGAGGCTCCGTAGTCCATGTGTCTGGTCATTTGGTCAGCCCGCCACGTGGCCCTACTGGGTGTAGTCGTAAATTCGCATCGCCGATTTCAGTTTTTGGCTTGTTAAAATGTTATGTTTCCCCACTTTTTCTATTTTCAGACCACCAATTTAATGTTGGCCGACAACGGCCCCTTCCATTGGAGATGGTATCGGTGTGAAAACGGCGCTCGTTCGTGGAGCAAAGGCAACCGATGCCGTGCCGTTGCACTCATGCAGGGCCTTATTCACGAAGCTCTCGTAACTTACGGGAGTCGGTACACTCAACCTATAATTTGCACGGTGGCCATGTTGGAGGTATAAACAAAAGAATTTTTCGGCAGTCACGGTCTATGGATTAACTTCCATTGTTTTGGAACTCTTCTTTTGTTGTATACCTTAGCCGCTGTGACGTCACGTGCCATATCTGAAGTAACGTTTACTTTGTGAATAAGACCCCTGTTTATGGAGTGGTGTGAAATTACAACTTCACTTGATATGACTGACCGCCTGTGTCCATGGCGCATGTTATTCCTCCAGGACTTTGGATACATTCATAAAATTAAACGTAAGTAACCTAATTGTTTTTTTGCCGGCTTTCATCATCTTGGCCGAAGGCATAGCCTGTTGGCTTGCATGCCGGGCTTTCCAATGTTTCCACTGAAAACCTCGCCCGAACCCGCTTTCTCGATTGACAAAAGCGCCTATCGGCCACCAGTGTATACCCGTCATTTTAATCAAAATGCATTTTTCTTTTAGTCCCGACTTGAATGCCAGTGATGACGCAACGCACTTCGTCGAAGCATGAAACGAACTTTCCGTGATGTTTCACCGATCCGATCTCGACGAACTTTGAACCGAGATGTCACGAACGGTTACGTACTTTGCCGAGATGAAACGAACTTTGCCGAGAGGAAACGAACGGTTACGAACTTTGCCGAGAGGAAACGAACGGTTACGAACGGTTACGAACTTTGCCGAGAGGAAACGAACGGTTACGAACGGTTACGAACTTTGCCGAGAGGAAACGAACGGTTACGAACTTTGCCGAGAGGAAACGAACGTTTACGAACTTTGCCGACAGGAAACGAACGATTACGAGCTTTGCCGAGAGGAAACGAACGGTTACGAACTTTGCCGAGATGGCACGAAGGTTACTCGCAAGGGTTTGGACTTCTATTGTGTCGGATGTATCTTCTCGTCAATTCGTCGTCGGAATACTAATCCTTACATCTATCGTTTGCCTTTGTGTTGTTTTGTGCCCTGGAAGGAGGTTTACCACTCCTCCTTCCATTGGGCATTAACCCCTTCCTCCCCTTCCACTTCGACTGGACTTAACCCTTTCCTCTTCCATTGGACTTCGAAAAGGATAAAGGAAACAAATCAATTGACAAATAACATTTATTTGTTGATTGATAACTACAGAGAAAAGGAAGAAGAAAAAGCAGCTTCAACATCAGGAATGGAATCTGAAATAGAAAAAAGAAATAAAATAATAGAAAAAAGAAATAAAATAAATAGAAAAATAAGAAAAACTGCAAAAATAAGCAGAAAAACGGCGAAAATAAGCCGAAAAATGGCGAAAATAAGCCAAAATTGCCTAAAAATGCCCAAAAAACCCCTAAAAAATGCTCTAAGTCCAACAAAAATTTTTTTAGTTCCACCCCTAGCTCCGAAACTTTGAGACGGTCAGGAGTAATCTCCCCTGCCGCTGAGACGAAATTCCTTTTCTATGTACATCACTACTTCACTTTAGAAGTAGTGATGTACATGAAAAGAAATTTCGACAGCCTCCAGAGGGAGTGAAATCGGCAAATCGGTGTAATACTTACCAAGTATGTTGTTCCACAATGCGTACAAGAACCTGCAACATAAGAAAAAATGGAGATAGTTTATTTTTCGAACCCTTCCACTGGAGTTTTTTGGAGATAGTTTATTTTTCGAACCCTTCCACCCCTTCCACTGGACTTTTTGGAGATAGTTTATTTTTCGAACCCTTCCACTGGAGTTTTTTGGAGATAAGTTCATTTTTCGAACCCTTCCACTGGACTTTTTTGGAGATAGTTTATTTTTCGAACCCTTCCACTGGACTTTTTTGGAGATAGTTTATTTTTCGAACCCAAAATGGAGATAGTTTATTTTTCAACTTCCCTTCCCATGGCCCTTTCAGTGGACATTAACCCCTTCCTATTAGTGGAACTGGAAAAATGGAGATAGTTTATTTTTCGACTTTCCCTTCCCATACCCCTTTCATTCAACATTAACCCCTTCTTGTTCTTCGAACTGGAAAAATGGAGATAGTTTATTTTTCAACTTTCCATCCCATGCCCATTTCATTCAATATTAACCCCTTTCTGTTTGTCAAACTGGAAAAATGGAGATAGTTTATTTTTCAACTTTCCATCCCATGCCCATTTCATTCAACATTAACCCTTCCTGTTTGTCGAACTGGAAAAATGGAGATAGTTTATTTTTCAACTTTCCATCCCATGCCCATTTCATTCAACATTAACCCCTTCCTGTTTGTCGAACTGGAAAAATGGAGATAGTTTATTTTTCAACTTTCCATCCTATGAACCATTTAGTTTATTTTTTATTTTTTCATCCCATGAACCGTTCATTCAACATTTACCCCTTCATTTGCATCACACAGAAAAAATGGAGACAGTTTATTTTTTAACTTTTTGTTCCCATGACCCTTTCATTTCAACTTTTCTTCCCTTGTAAGTTTCATTCAATATCAACCCCTTCCTTCTCCTCAAACAGTGACCAGGGAGTGAAATCGGGAAATAGGGGAAATCGATATACTCACCAACGATATTATTCACTTCTGAAACGGCACACGAGTTGGAAAAGCGGAGACACGTCTGCCACAAAGAGTTCGCGAACCGTGGGACAACACGTTCCTTGAACCTGACCCCCATCGGCCTTCGATGATGACGCCTGCAACAGAAGAAAATCTTGAATTAATACAACGATTTAAAATACATGTACTCAAATAACAACATGACCAGAGAACATTGTGAATCACAGGCGAAATTACAGTAGCCTACGTACGTTGTAAAAATGTTGTTCGAAGATAGGCAAATACAGTCCGGAGAAGAGTACCACACGATGTATATTTAAATGGCCATATACAGGGATACACAAACATATGCATATGTGCATGTATAGGCTGCACCGAAGTCCGTAGGCCTACATGACCAAATAAAAATGCGTACTTCTTATGAGGACAACATCTCCTATCCTATTCCTTTCAAACCATCTCTGTGCTCATATTCATAAAACTTTGCTAGGCCTAGTTACTTGCTAAATTGGCAAGTTTGTACAGGCCAATGTTCACAACTAACCAACTAAGCTAGCAAGGTTTTATGAATATGGGCCCTGTTGTCTAAATATCAGAAATGCTGATCACAATGAATGCAGTGATGCACAGGCATGTGGTAAAAGGTAAAGGACCAGCCCCAATGCAGTCAACCGTCAATAGCCCCAAACTGGGATACAGTGGTAACCTAAGTCAGGAACAACATCTTTCACCAACAAACATGACACGCCTGTCCATCCTGATCTCAGGGGACTATGATCCTAAATCACCACAAACATGGCAAGCCTGTCCATCCTGACCTCATGGAACTAATGGAGGGGACTATGATCCTAAATCACCACAAACATGACAAGCCTGTCCATCCTGACCTCATGGAACTAATGGAGGGGACTATGATCCTAAATCACCACAAACATGACAAGCCTGTCCATCCTGACCTCATGGAACTAATGGAGGGGACTATGATCCTAAATCACCACAAACATGACAAGCCTGTCCATCCTGACCTCATGGAACTAATGGAGGGGACTATGATCCTAAATCACCACAAACATGACAAGCCTGTCCATCCTGACCTCATGGAACTAATGGAGGGGACTATGATCCTAAATCACCACAAACATGACAAGCCTGTCCATCCTGACCTCATGGAACTAATGGAGGGGACTATGATCCTAAATCACCACAAACATGACAAGCCTGTCCATCCTGACCTCATGGAACTAATGGAGGGGACTATGATCCTAAATCACCACAAACATGACAAGCCTGTCCATCCTGACCTCATGGAACTAATGGAGGGGACTATGATCCTAAATCACCACAAACATGACAAGCCTGTCCATCCTGACCTCATGGAACTAATGGAGGGGACTATGATCCTAAATCACCACAAACATGGCAGGCCTGACCCTGTCCATCCTGACCTCATGGGACTAAAGGAGGGGACCATGATCCTAATAAATCACCACAAACATGACAAGCCTGTCCATCCTGACCTCATGGAACTAATGGAGGGGACTATGATCCTAAATCACCACAAACATGACAAGCCTGTCCATCCTGACTTCATGGAACTAATGGAGGGGACCATGATTCTAAATCACCACAAACATGGCAAGCCTGTCCATCCTGACCTTATGGAACTAATGGAGGGACTATGATCCTAAATCACCACAAACATGATAAGCCTGTCTATACTGACCTCATGGAACTAATGGAGGGGACTATGATCCTAAATCACCACAAACATGGCAAGCCTGTCCATCCTGACCTCATGGAACTAATGGAGGGGACTACGATCCTAAATCACCACAAACATGATAAGCCAATGAATCCATCCTGATAGAAGCTAACATGGGACTGTGAACCTGCAGCACAAAAATCGTGACCTCATGGAACCAATGTGGGACTATGATCTTGCATCACGACAAGCCTGACCTCATGGCAAGCCTGTCCATCCTGACCTCATGAAACTAATGTGGGGGACTATGATCCTGCATCACCAAACATGACAAGCCTGTCCATCTTGACCTCATGAAACTAATGGTGGGACTATGATCCTGCCTCATATGACAAGCCTGACCTAATGAAAATAATGTGGAGATTATAATAAAGCATCATCAAATATGAAAAACCTGTCCATCCTGGCCTCATGGAACCAATGTGGGTACTATGATCCTGCATCATATGACAAACCTGACCTTATGCAGGGTTGGCTCCACCATATACTTTTTTTAGCCAAAGTAAAGAAAATCCCTATTGAACACACTATTGAACAATAGGGATTTTCTTTACTCTGGCTAAAAAAAGTAATGGTAGAGCCAACCCTGTTATGAAAATAATGTGGTGACCATCAAACATGACAAGCCTGTCCATCCTGACCTCATGGAACCAAGGTGGGGATTATGACGCTATATACCAAACATGACAAGCCTGTCCATCCTGACCTCATGGGAGTATGTGGGGACTACATCCTCTGTCACCAAACATGACAAGCATGTCCATCCTGGCCTCCATGAAACTAATGTGGCAACTATGATCCTGTATCAACAAACATGACATGTATGATAAGCCACACCATCCTGATCTTATGAAACTAATGCGGGGATTATGATCCTGCAGCACCAAACATAATTGGCCAGTCCATCCTAATTTCATAAAAATAATCTGAGAACTGTTATCCTACATGAGCAAACATGACAAGTCAGTCCATCCTGACCTCATGAACCTTATGTGGGAACTATGATCCTGTATCACCAAACATGACAGACCTGTCCATCCTGACCTCATGGAACTAATGTGGGGACCATGATCCTGCATCACTTAACATGATAGGCCTGACCATCCTGACTTCATCAAACTAATATGGGAACCATACATGGCAGGCCTGCCCATACTGACCTCATGGAACTAATGTGGGGAATATATACCTCTATCACCGAACATGACAAGGCTTCCTGACCTCATGAAACTAATGTGGAAACCATGATCCTGTATCAACAAGCATGATAAGCCAATCCATCCTGACTTCATGGAACTAATAGGCGAACCATGATCCTGTATCACCAAACATGATAAGCCTGTACATCCTGACCTCATGGAACTAGTATTGGAACCATGATCCTGTATCACCAAACATGATAGGCCTGTCCATCCTGACCTCATGAAACTAATGTGGGATGAAATTTGAAGACTTACATGTGATGTTCTCTTGGAAAACTCAGTCATCAAGAGGGCCACGTTGTCAGTTCAAGCATCTTAGATGTAGTTCGAGGATTGAAAACCAGGGCGCTCGGCATCGACACACGAGAGGTATGACGTTCTGCTGGGGAGGCTGGAATGGAAACAAGACTTTGTCAATAAAATATGAAGGGGCTGTAGAATAAAATTATTTTCATCTAAGATTTATCATCAGTAGGAATTTGATATTTCAGAAATTCACAGGTGACCAAATCGTTCTGTCAATACGCTCCTCCATTATTGTGAGAAAGTTTCGAACTCACCATTCTGTCTCTGCAGATCCTTGTTCCGTCATTACCACTATGGATGAGAAGATGCACGTTCCGTCAGTGCAGCCAGACATGGGTGAGGAGAAATTCTGTCTCTGCAGCCAGACATGAGTGATAATATGTCCGTTTCATCTCTAAATCCTTGGGTGTGAATATATGTTCCTTCTCATGGCTGAGAAGATGCACGTTCCGCCTCTGCAGCCATGGTGATTAGATGCATATTCTCTCTCTGCCCCCAGACATGTGTCACAAGATGTTCTGTCTCTGCAGCCACGCCTTGTGTGAGAAGATGCATGTTCCGTCTCAGCCAGACATGGGTCAGAAGCTTCATGACCGTCTCCACAGCCAGCCATGGATGAAAAAGTGTTCGTTCTGAAAGTAGAAGATAAATCAAAAATAAAGATATATGTATTCACAGATTTCATTGATAAACGTTTGATCATCAAAACGTCCAGTTGGTAATACTAAAACAAAACATCCCAACTCTTCCCAACACCAATAGGGACGATACAGCAGAGGGTTTTCAAATTTCTCCAGGGGACATCAACACGCTAATCACACATAATTCTACTCTGCAGTAATCATCTGACAAGCCTGTCCATCCTGACCTCATGAAACTAATGTGGATCGTGATTCCGTATCACCAAACATGACAAGCCTGTCCATCCTGACCTCATGAAACGAATGTCATGAATGTGGATCGTGATTTCGTATCACCAAACATGACAAGCCTGTCCATCCTGACCTCATGGGACTATGATCTTCTATCACCAAACATGACAAGTCTGTCCATCCTGACCTCATGCAACTAATATGAGAACCATGATCTGGTATCACCAAACATGATAGGCTTGGCCATCCTGACCTCAAGGAACTAATGTGGGAACTATGATCAGCAAACATGACAAGCCAGTCCAACCTGACCTAATGGAACAAAGATGGGAACCATGATACTGTATCACCAAACATGATAGGCCTGTCCATCCGAACTTCATGAAACTATGGAAACTATGACCATGTATCACCAAACATGACAAGCCTGCCCATGCTGATCTCATCAAACTAATGTGGCGAACCATGATCCTGAATCACCAAACATGATAGTCCTGTCCGTCCTGACCTCATGAAGTAACAATGGGAACCATGATCCTGTATGCACCAAATATGGTAGGCCTGTCCATCCTGGCCTCATGGAACTAATGTGGGGACTATGATCTTTTATCACGAAACATGACAAGCATGTCCATCCTCACCTCATCATGGAAGTAATGTGGGGACTATGATCCTGTATCACCAAAAACGAGAAGTCTGTCCATCCTGACCTCATGGAACTAACGTTGCGACTATGATCCTCAATAATCAAACAAGACAAGCCTGTCCATCCTGACCTTATGAAACTAATGGAGGGGACTATGATCCTCCATCACCAAACATGTCCATCCTCACCTCATCATGGAAGTAATGTGGGGACTATGATCCTGTATCACCAAAAAAACGAGAAGCCTGTCCATCCTGATCTCATGGAACTTATTTGGGGAATATGATCCTCTATCAGCAAACATAACAAGCCTGTTCATCCTGACCTCAGGAAAGTAATGTGGGAACCATGATCCTGTATCAACAAACATGATGAGCAAGTCCATCCTGGTCTTATGAAACTGATG
Organism: Notospermus geniculatus; assembly: GCA_002633025.1. Taxonomy (NCBI): domain Eukaryota; kingdom Metazoa; phylum Nemertea; class Pilidiophora; order Heteronemertea; family Lineidae; genus Notospermus; species Notospermus geniculatus. Next base: position 289,663 of record NMRB01000106.1, read on the forward strand.
TGGGGAATATCATCCTGCAGCACCAAACATGATATGCCTGTCCCTCCTAACCTCATAAAACTGATGTGAGAACTGTGATCCCCCAACATGAATAAACATCACAAGTCTGTCCATCCTGACAGTAATATGGGCACTATCATCCTGTGTCACCAAACATGACAAACCTGTCCATCCTGACCTCATGAAACAATGTGGGGACTATGACCCTGCATCACAAACCATTACAGTGCTGTCCATCTTGAGTTCATGACAGGGCTGTCCATCTTGAGCTCATGAAACTATGTGGGGAGTAACAGTATCACCAAACATGACAGGCGTGACCACAAGGAACTATGGAAACCATGATCCTGTATCACCAAACATGATAGGCCTGACAATATGGAACTAATATGGAAACCATGATCCTGTATTATCAAACATGATAGACCTGTCCATCCTGACCCGCTCATGGAACTATGGAAACCATGATCCTGTATCACAAGATATGATAAGCCTGTCCATCCTGATAATATGGAACCAATGGAGGGGACTATGATACTGTATCACCAAATGCGATCAGCCTGTTCATCCTGACCTCATGGAACTAATATAGGGACCATAATCCTGTATCACCGAAAATGACACGCAAGCCTGTCCATCCTGACCTCATGAAACCAATGTGGGATCAAAATTTGAAAACGTACATGTGATGCACCTCTTGGGAAAACCCTGTCATCAAGAGGTCCACGAATGAAATCTTCCAGTGCCCCTCTCACACAACTGCGATACACCATCGTTGTCAGTTCAAGCATCTTAGATGTAGTTCGAGGATTGAAAACCAGGGCGCTCGGCATCGACACACGAGAGGTATGACGTTCTGCTGGGGAGGCTGGAATGGAAACAAGACTTTGTCAATAAAATATGAAGGGGCTGTAGAAAAAATTCCTTTCATCTAAGGTTTATCATCAGTTGGAATTTGATGTTTCAGAAATTCTCGGGTGGCCAAATCGTTCTATCAGTAGGCTCCTCCAATATTGTGAGAAAGTTTCGAACTCACCATTCTGTCTCTGCAGATCCTTGTTTCGTCATTACCACTATGGGTGAGAAGATGCACGTTCCGTCAGTGCAGCCAGACATGGGTGAGGAGAAGTCCTGTCTCTGCAGCCAGACATGAGTGATAGTATGTAGGTGTCATCTCTGTAGCATGGGTGTGAATATTATGTTCCTTCTCGGCAGTCACCCATGGCTAAGATGATGCACGTTCCGTCTCTGTAGCCAGACGGACATGGCAGAAGACGGAACGTCTCTGCAGCAATGGTGATTAGATGCATGTTCTCTCTCTGCCCCACACATGGGTCACAAGATGTTCTGTCTCTGCAGCCACGCCATGTGTGAGAAGATGCACGTTCCGTCACAGCCAGACATGGGTCAGAAGCTTCATGACCGTCTCCACAACCAGCTATGGATGAAAAAGTGTTCGTTCTGTCTCTGACTCTGACAGAAGAGTGAGAGAATATCGATGTCTCCGCATCCAGATATGGGTGAGAAAAGGGAACGTCCCTGCAGCCGTAGGTTGTTAGATGCACGTTATGTCTCTACAGCTGGCCATGGATGGGATGAAAAGATGCCATGAGACGCCCAAGATACATGTATTTAATGGAGACTGAGCACTCTTGTTGACAACATTTTCCCGCTGAGCAGGAGAAAACCGAAAGGAGTTTGAAGTTGATCTCATTTCTCACTTCCAACGTACATGTATGTCTGAAAGTAGATGATATATCAAAAATAAAGATACATGTATATGTATGTATTCACAGATGTCATCGATAAACGCTTGATCATCCCTACTAAAAAAATCTCTGTAGGGTGTGACAGGGTGTTCTTGGGTGCTCTAGGGTATTCTTGGGTGTTCTTGGGTAGACTGTTTCAAAATACCCATTGAGCAAAGGGTGTTCTAGGGTATCTTTAGGGTGTTCTAGGGTATCTCTGGAGTACCCGGACAACCCTACAGGTACCCTAGAACACCCTAAAGATACCCTAGAACACCCTTCACTCAATGGGTATTTTGAAACAGTCTACCCAAGAACACCCAAGAATACCCTAAAGCACCCAAGAACACCCTGTCACACCCTATAGAGATTTTTTTAGTAGGGATCATAACTACGATCCTGTATCATCAAACATGACAGGTCTGTCCATCTCGGCATCATTAAACCAATGTGGGGACTGTGATCCTGTATCACCAAACATGACAAGCCTGTCCATCCTGACCTCATGAAACCAATGTGGGATCAAAATTTGAAAAACTTACATGTGGTGCACCTCTTGGGAAAACTACGTCATCAAGAGGTCCACGAATGAAATCTTCCAGTGCCACACACGAGAGGTATGACGTTCTGCTGGGGAGGCTGGAATGGAAACAAGACTTTGTCAATAAAATATGAAGGGGCTGTAGAATAAAATTCTTTTCATCTAAGGTTTATCATCAGTCATCTTGACTAATCAAGGCCTCCGGTCACTCCGCCCTTCGAACTACGCTCCCTTCACCCTTGACGACCACCGTTTGTCATCCTGCTCGCAGACAGGTCGTTCCATGGACCGCACATACCCCCACCACTGTCAATGATAAATGCGTGTAATCCAATGTTTTGTGAATAAAACATGCATTAACGTATTAGATTATTCTTCATTTTGAGATTTTCATCGATCCAAACCTCACAATGTTCCTATCTTCGTCATAAACCGCGCTTTCAGTAACGTTTGGCTGCTTCAGCCGCCACGCTCATGGGCGGCAAATGCGAGCGATAAATGCTACGGTGGTCGGCAAGGGTGGATGGAGCGATAGTAGGAGTGACAGGAAGCCTTGGTTGGGCAAGATGATCATCAGTAGGAATTTGATATTTCAGAAATTCACAGGTGGCCAAATCGTTCTGTCAACACGCTCCTCCAATATTGTGAAAAAGTTTCGAACTCACCATTCTGTCTCTGCAGATCCTTGTTCCGTCATTACCACTATGGATGAGAAGATGCACGTTCCGTCAGTGCAGCCAGACATGGGTGAGGAGAAGTTCTGTCTCTGCAGCCAGACATGAGTGATAATATAATATGTACATGTACGTTTCATCTCTGTAGCCATGGGTGTGAATATTATGTTCCTTCTCGGCAGTCTCGCCAGAGAAGATGCACGTTCCGTCTATGCAGCCAGACATGGCAGAAGACGGAACGTCTCTGCAGCCATGGTGATTAGATGCATGTTCTCTCTCTGCCCTCAGACATGGGTCAGAAGATGTTCTGTCTCTGCAGCCACGCCATGTGTGAGAAGATGCACCTTCCGTCTCAGCCAGACATGGGTCAGAAGCTTCATGACCGTCTCCACAGCCAGCCATGGATGAAAAAGTGTTCGTTCCGTCTCTGACTCTGACAGAAGAGTGAGAGAATATCGATGTCTCCGCATCCAGATATGGGTGAGCAAAGGGAACGTCCCTGCAGCCGTAGGTGGATAGATGTCCGTTATGTCTCTGCAGCTCGCCATGGATGGGATGAGAAGATGCCATGAGACGCCTAAGAAATTCAGTGGAGACTGAGCAAATCTTGTTGAAATCATTTTCCCGCTGAGCAGAAGAAAACCAAAAGGAGTTTGAAGCTGATCTCATTTCTCATTTCCAACAAATATCTGAAAGTAGAAGATAAATCAAAAATAGTACATTTGTATGTAGTCACAGATGTTATTGTTAAACGTCTGTTTCGACTGAAAAATCACTGCTGTGCATGCGCGCCATGCGGTCGGTCTTCGAACTACTAGTATGTCACAAATACTGGGGACCACTGCTACTGCCACACCAGCCGACATCATTGTGCAACAAAACATTCCAACACTTCTGAACACCACTGGCACTGGGAATGATGCAGCATATAGGGTGTACGAATTTCCCCACGGGACATCACTATGCTTATCTATTCAGTCCTCATCTGACAGGTCAGCCATCAGGTATCACCCTGTATATCCGATCACGTGATGCCGGCAGCAGATGATGACGTGGCCTCATCACCTGCCACAAAACGGGTCAAAACTATCATTTGGACTGTTAGTTGTTGCCAAAAGTGCGCGAAAGCGAGCACCGGATAACTATTCTAGCCTATCTTGAGACATTAATCTATTGACTTACCGTTATAAAGTGAATTACGGAAGAAATTGGAAGAAAATTTTGCAATTTTTTCTATGCCGCCATTTTCTTCCGGTCCTGTACGCATGTGCAGAACACTTCTTCAACTGACCTTTCCTTCATTGAAGGGATGACGTAATACCTAAACGCTAAAAACCGAGCTGGAAATAACCCGCATGGTATACAACAATCGCGGAGGATTGAGAACAATAAGCGACCGCAAACAAGCTGCCCATACACGATCAATATTATTGCACAATATGAGGATCACAATGGGAAATATTATTGTCAATCTTTCTTCTAATTATCATGCTAGAAGCACACGACCACCCATTTGGGGTCCATATTGCGCAATAATATTGCGCCGCCATTCGAGGCGGCCTATTGTTCAGGAAGGTGAAAATGCGGAAGACAACAGGTCTGATAAGTGGATTCAACCAGTCAATTTTGGCCTATAAGATATTATGAATAATAAAAAGAGCTGTTTCGGTGCAGACCGTACCGCGGCTGACAATGTTGATTAAAATTACGGAAAAATTACATACATTGAAAATTACATTGAAGATGTTACCACCTTGTCTGTGATTTTTGTTGGGGCCAAAGTTCACTTGTAAACAGGTGTNCAACCGGGGTCTTTTTCAAGTGGAACTTTACAATCTGAAACTCTAGAAAAGACTTTTTGGTCGTCTAGAAAAGACTTCTGGTCTTTTCTAGAGTTTCAGATTGTAAAGTTCCACTTGAAAAAAGACCCCGGTTGGGGTCGAAAATTCGTGAATTCTGGAGATTGACTTCTTGCTTATTATCGTGTTTTTTAAGGTATATAAAAAAAGGATGCGACAGTACTTCAGGATATTAAGGATTGCCAACTTGGCCATAACAATGACTCGCCTTCGTCACCGATATTTCCCCTGCATGATTGAGTGATTAACTATAGACTATCATGATAATGTATAACTCTTGTTATATCAGTCATCACGTCATGAAGCTCATGAGAACAATATAAGAGAAAGAGAGACCCATAAATTCATGATGAGCAGTTATGATATTGTAAAGAACAAGATGATCCCTAAGAGATTTTCGTACAGGTCTCATTTTATCACGTAAAGAAACGGGCAGTGTCTTATGTCTCGGATGCGCTGAAATATTAACACGGTACTATAATATCCCTTGGTTTGAATGGAGACCCCGCAGTTTTCATGATCGCTCCAACCTCTCACGAGACATTTCATGATAAGGTTCTCCGCCACGAAAATTCAGCACCTCGTGACCTTTTTTGGAAGAAAAGGAGCAGACGATGTGACGAAATAACGCGTGATGGTGACGTTCGTGTTTAGATTAGGGAGGTTTAGAAATCAAACGATAAACGTAAACTTTATGACAACATTATTTTTCATACTACACATTCACCAGGCTGGCAGATTTTATATTGCATTTTCGGTACAAAAATAACGTTGTCGTTAACGTTTACGTTTATCGTTTGATTTCTAAAGCCTTGGTTACACCTGTCTGGAAAACCCCGGAGATTTCGAACCCCGGGTCTGAAATAAGCCCGGAGATTTTGAGAATGCATGTGGGATGTATGGGTTCTAAAAGCCCGGGCTTTATTTAGACCCTACGATTCATAGGTGTAAACGCAAAAACCCCGGGGAAACTCCGGAGATTTTCCGGGGATTTATGTAGTGTAACCGCAGCTATAATCGCCGTAATATCGACGTCTCTAGAATCTCGCAAGAACAACATCATGATGCCAACAAAAATCCTTATCTACGAATATTCACGGTTTGGCCTAAAGCAACTGACAGGGGATGAAAAACTGAAGGCGAAGCAGACGCTAGACAGGAGATCCAAAATCTTCAGCACCATTTCAGGGCCTATTCGGACATGGGCACTGAGACGAGTTTGGCGACACTCTGTACCCTTTTGTACTATCCAGTACAATATACATGTACAGTACATGTATTTACAATATCCGTTTACAATTGATCGCTGATTTACATTTTCCGAAATCTCTGCTTGAACTCTTTCAAGTACATGTATATTAACATAAAATCGTCTCCAAATTTTGCAAATTTTCGACCCCAATCGGGGTCTTCCTCAGGCACTTTCTAGTAGAGATCCCAGAAAACCTGGGATCTCTACTTGAAATCGTCAAGGTATAAATAATAAGGAGGGAAGACAGTTGCAATCTTTAAGTTGCATCTGCGTTGTGACCAATAAGAGTTCACACCCCGGGTTAAACTCCGGGGGTGGAGCATCGTTCAAATAGAGATGCAAAAGTAATCGTCAAATCCGTACACAGCAAACATCATAATCCTCAGATTTCATTAGAGCGCCCCCTTGGGGTAAAACTATCGGGCTTGGTCCAACAAACGGGCGGATGGAGGGTGGAAACCCGGCTAAAAATAAGCAACTAAGTTTGTTGTCTTAACCTCCAGAATCCTATAAACCGACTTTATTCGTAGCCAGTTTGGTTCCTTTTTAGAGATTTGCACACCAGAAATTACCAAGGTTTGAGTATTCTATTTGTTAGGTCGTCGTGGCCGGGAGGTTTGGCAAATGCATCTTTGGGAGAGGGAAACCGGCGAAGGACATAAAAATAGAATTACCATTGGTAGGTAAAGGTAGTGACAATAATTTTCAGCTATAGTGCAATTAGGGCCTCGGAAAATTAAGGGGAATGAAGCCAATGGTAATACTACTTATAACAGAATGGCCAGCGGCATGAAGGTCTTTCAGATGATCAAATCCATTAAGAGAAAATGTGGTAGCTTTTTATTCTTCACCAAAGTGGCTTCTAAACATGTTTTATGAGAGAAAAAGTGTCGGTTTCTCTCGCGGACAATAAGTGGACAGTGAATACGTCTTCCTTATGTACCATAGCAACATATTTTTGCCTCCAGACAGAGTCCGAACGCGTCACAGTCTCACAGAACGCGACCTTCTACCCGTGAAATCGTACCATTCTTATCTAATTAAGCTCAACAATGTACATTACATGGTAAAAGCTAAGAAAAACACAGGGCTTGTTGCCTACCGGCGAATGTCCACCTAGCTCGCTCATTCAGGTTGGTCTAAGTAAACTGTTTTGTTTCTACATTATAAACTAACATGTTGGGGACTAATAAACCCTTTGAGAGTGTTTGTTCGCTGGGTCTAATACCCTTAACATCAAAGCACCCGGGACAAACTCGCAGACAGATATAAACGCGTATAAGTTGTCTTTAGCCCTGTTTTCTTTTAATCTCTCATCAGACAATAATGACCGCTTTACCGAACACCAGCCTCAAGTGTTGATATCAATTATTGACACAATTTCTACAAAAGTCACCCCGTATATTGACTGAGATAATTAAGAATTACTTAGACGGCGTTTTCTTAACATTTGCCAGTAGTTTGTGTAACAATCGTGTGATGATTTGTTCCGGGTCGTGTTATAACTAACAGAAAGGGTGTCAAAGCCATCCCGACCCTTTCCCATGGCGCGCAACAAAAATTGGTAAACATACCAGTGTTATGTCGCAAATTCTTGCGCCCTGTTCACAGGCACCGGTATGGAAATAACAACACAGAAGTTCCTACCGGTAGCTTTAATCCTAAAATCCACGTTGCCATTCGCGATACCGAGGGAAAATACCTTTATTTTGCAAGAAGCTTATTTTTGGCAAACGAATTTAATTTCCCACACTCGTATATAAACAGAATTGCACTCTGCCATTGGATTCTCCTGATATGTAGTGGTGTAGTGGTTCGGGCCGCCGACTAGCGGTCAGAGGATCCCGGGTTCGAATCCCGCTGCTGGCGTGAGACTTTGGGCAGGTCTCTTTGCCTTACTGGCCTCTCTCCACCCAGGTGTATAAATGGGTACCGGTCGGAAATGCTCAGATTGTATGCGCTGAATGAGCAGCTCATCTGAGTTCTACTGAAAGGTTTCAGGATAGACTGGGGTTAAAGTGTGAAGTCGGATGACACCTCTACCGTTGTTGATATCAGACTATAAACCCAAACTTTANCCCCTGTTTTAACACAACGCCCTGACGGCCCTGTCCCAGCCTCCACGTGTTCGACCCCTCAGGCGGATAATAATCCCAACAAAGTGGACGCCTTTTAACCTCTAACCCACGGTCATTTTATGCACAACGCTGGACACCTCCAAATATAATGTAGGGTGATGGAAACGAGATTGAGATGCGGCAATGATGATTGGATGAACCATAAAGCAACAAGACAAATGTTGTGTTTGTCTTGTTGGCCTCCCGATGGAATGATCGGCTCATCCTGCTAAACTAATGTTATTCCAGAATGTTTGGGGTGTTTGCCTCCTCTAGCACCTGTCCGGGGTATTCTAGCGTGAGGATCCCATTTGATGGCCTTTTCATTTATCTTGTCCTAAAGTTATTATTTCTCTGGTGCGTTCGCGCGGAATTTGCGTAATGCGCAGGACAAACTTTGCACGTCTTCGGCGTCGGATGTACAATATGTAATTCAAACGAAGGCCGGTCGGCTTCACAGAGCAGCATCCAATTCTTCTTTAAGTTTGGTTACAAGCCAGACAAGACACGACGTTTTTTTCTGTTCTGTCGTCCGCAACATGCTCTAAATATTCGTCAAAAGGAAGCTTCGCGTTTCCCGAAAAAAATTCATGTAAGGGCAGTGGGGAGGTTTTCTAGTGCCGAGAAGGAAATCGCCTACCTTCTTAAGATATAGTAGTCGGCCTTATCATTCGAAGGTCCTTTCCAATGCTTCATGTCAGCGAAGAGTGTTTGTCCATCGTCCAGCACGTCTAGGTCTGCTTTAATGGTGGAATGTGCTTTCGTTAATAGGTCCAGATATTCTGTAAGACAGGAGGACGACCACGATATACAACTTACAAATTCAGTTCTCTAACGGTTCCTCTTTTTAGAGTAGGGTTCATTCATTTGACAATTAACGTTTTCATATCATTCTTCAGCACCTGAAAAATCAAACCGGGACCCTTAAATGACCATGTGAGAAGATGTCTCATCAGGTTCATAGAATCCAATTACAATGGTATTAAAGCACGGAATGGTCGCAAAGAAAACAGGTCATTCTCCCAGGCTTCCTGGTGGTCCAGAGGGGGTGGGTCGAAATTCGATTTCGGCCTCATTGTTGACCCATTGTTGGCAATGAAAACATTGTTAGTGTATCATTCTGTAGCCAAATACTGTTAGACAATGGACAATATGTCAGGGCTAGTTAAAATTAAATTAGTCTATTATTAAGATGATGGGACGGCCCATTCAAACCATTTTATATTATTTGTTGATTTCTGGTATAGAATTATCGAGGAATCTTAACAATCTGTCCCGATACAGAACTCCGTCCCATCAACTCCTGGCCACCTTTCATATGGCCTAGGACTCGTCTCACATCTTTCCAAAATTTCCCAGGGCACTTCCAGCATCATTCATTGTTCGTGTGATTCACCAACATCATGGCTTCATGCCAGTACGAATTTAAATCGGACTACGACTTTCCCTTAAAAAACTTTGTTCATACATATATCTGTGGCAGGAAATATTCGCGATTCTGTTTGGTAAGTTTATCTTCCAGACAATAGTGAGGTTTAGAAATCAAACGATAAATATAAACATTAACGACAACGTTATTTTTGTTCCGAAAATGCAATATAAAATCTGGTTAATACATGTATGTAGTATGAAAAATAACGTTGTCGTAAAGTTTATGTTTATCGTTTGATTTCTAAACCTCCCTATTAAGTTCAACTTTCTTTACCTCAGTGACGTCATCGATAGCCTCCCCCATCTGGATCAGAGGACAAAGTCATTTAACTGGACGGAAATAAATCAGTAAAAGTTGGACCCTTGAGGCGGGAAAGGGTACCGTCTTGGGGGAGGGGTGACCAGGATACTAAATCAACCTAGTCCAAAGTAAATTGCTTAGCAAAATAAAACGAAATACAACAGCTTATCAGTGTGGCAAGATTGGCACTAAATTTCAACATCGTTTTCGACCCCGTCCCACGAATCCGTTAGGTCCGTTTTCAAGTGTATTTTTCTGGAATGAGTGCAGAACAGACCACTAGGGACAAGGTTTGCAGAGCTGCAGACGGGATATTGGTGATCGTCTGCTGCTCAGGGCCATCAATTATCGTCCGCTGTCACCAGGCACCGTCAACAAAGTCAACACCATCATTTGATTATTGGCTGACAATGGCAGTGGGCATACTCTCGCTATTAAACGACGATCATGAAAATTATGGGCTGTCAACTTGACAGGGTCGTGACGTAATTTAGGACACCGTTGATGGACCTCAAAACTGGTCTGTTGAGCTGGGAATCCAATCGAAGATTTAAACGATGGACATTCATGATGGAAATATAAAGATAAGCTATAATAATTCAGATGAATTTTACGAAACATTCTTCCCTTTGATAAAGTCCCTGATTCAGGGAGGTCCTAAAAGAGATAATAGGGAGTTTTCGCAAAGCCCCCGAAACGCCACCGCGAACGCCAAACCCATTGTTCGATGCCACGAAGAGAGCACCAAACAAAAGGATAGACGTTCCCGTTGGCGTTTCGGGGGCTTGGCGAAAACTCTATAATATCGCCGCCAGATTGAGGACATCAGGAGTTTTGATAGGAACACACTTAGAAGATAAAGCTTCACTGAAAAGCTGGCGATTGAGGACTTTATACACTCTAGTTGAAATCCCTTACCCCCCAAAAATATGACTACATGTACATGTATATATGACAACATCCATGCATGTGACCTAGGCCTGTTCAGCGCGTTTGAAAAGTTGAACGAAAATCGCCCCCATGCGGCCACAACATGCTCCCCACAAACCAAGAATTCCTGCAAGCTTAAAAAATACGAAATATTCCCTCTGTCTGAGATGTCAATATTGGTACCGTATACGTACAGGAGGCGGAAAACACTCAATGATCTTGCACGAAATCACGATGCTCTCGTGCTGGTTCTATAGACCGGAAGCAGGCGATGCCCCCTGCAAGAATTAGCGTGCGGTTTTCACGAAGGAAGCTCATGCCATATGCCTTCGTTTTGGTAGTATTTTTTAAAACGGCCATTACTCTAGAAATTGAAAGTCTTCATTGCAGCCTCAGTCATGTAGGCTTACATGATAACAAAAATATTATAATCCTGAATCGAATAAGCATAACAGATAGGCCTATGTGATGTCACATTTTGCTCAAAACGATCCCAAAATCCTTGGTTGATGTCTAAGGCCGCCTGCACACTGCAAGCGAAATGGCGAAGCAAATTTCGCCAAGCGATGTGGCGAAAACATTTAAATATACTCTGGAAGCATTGGCGTGAAAACTGAGAGCAATCAGAGAGCGGTCAGGTTTGGTCGCTCTCAGTTTGTACACGCCAATGCTTCCAGAGTATTTAAATGTTTTCGTCATATCGCTTGGCGAAATCGTCTTCGCTTTGCTTCGCCATTTCGCTTGCAGTGTGCAGGCTGTCTAAAGCGGGTGATCCACTGTCGCGATTTTGGCTTGAGGCGCGGTTGCGTTCCCTTTCGGTTACCTTATAAGGACTTCCGATTGCCATATAAGGCGATCGCAAGGGACCGCAACCCCGTCTCAAGCCCAAATCGCGACAGTGGATCACCCGCTTAAAGGAGCACAGTTAAATTTATGCAGATACATAATCTATTAATTATTGCCATATCCAAGGATAGACTAAGAAGAAGTGTCCATCCAACGTAATATTTCCAACAGTCGACACTAGACCTTTCTATTCACAGCTTGCAAAACGGCCCGTTATTATGGCTACAGAAGGGCTGCCTGCGGTGCGCCTGCGCAATGACACGCGATCTGCTCACGCACACAGCCAACCCCGGCGAGCGAGACAAGGAAGGCAAAACGATCATCATACTTCACATTCCAACCCGACTAGAGGCGACCCAAACAGCAATCTGTCGAATTGTTACTTGAAGAATCAGCAACATTATCGTGACAAAACTACATCTTTTGTGGAAAAGTTCGTGATGATTCCATCAGACTAAATTTTGACATATGTTCGATAGATGATATCATGATTTTCAATCGTGGGAATGGCGAAGTCCTGAAAACTTTTTTGCAGCATCTTTACTTTGTGTTCAGCCGATGTTGTTTTCCAAAGAAATGTAAGAGAAAGACGTCTGCTCCGCTTCCTTGAAACGGAATGCACAGATAAGAAAATTCAATGGTAATCAGAACAAAATGAAAAAGACACTTAACTGATTTAACGCATTTGGTGACCTTTTTCAAATAAGTGATTCTGTGACGCCTTATTCTGTGAAATATCATGAGAATTACACGTCGTAATTTGCCGTAATGATACAGCCCAACACTTCTTGCCATCCCTGAACCTCGCGTGCCAAGCTAAGAAAAGTTGGTCTCTCATCTCGGTATAAGAACCAGCAAACCATGTTCCAATCCACCCCACCACATTAGCATGTAGGCTAATCGACAGTCCAAGTCAAATAGTAGATATCCCAAGACAGGGAGGCCAACCCCAGCGACACGAGCGCTAATTTGTTACCCGATATAACATAAATTTCTTCAGCCATTTTTGGTCCCGTGGGTTCTTCTCGCGTTAAACGCTATTATCCTGTACTCGNAAAATCGCCCCCATGCGGCCAAAACATGCTCCCCACAAACCAAGAATTCCTGCAAGCTTAAAAAATACGAAATATTCCCTCTGTCTGAGATGTCAATATTGGTACCGTACAGGAGGCGGAAAACACTCGATGATCTTGCACGAAATCACGATGCTCTCGTGCTGGTTCTATAGACCGGAAGCAGGCGATGCCCCCTGCAAGAATTAGCGTGCGGTTTCCACGAAGGAAGCTCATGCCATATGCCTTCGTTTTGGTAGTATTTTTTAAAACGGCCATTACTCTAGGAAATTCAGTCTTCATTCCAGCCTCATGTAGGCTACACATGTATATAAAAATGTTATCATCCTGAATCGAATAAGCATAACGAATAGGCCTAATGTGATGTCACATTTTGCTCAAAACAATATCATCGCAAAATCGGTTTGGTGGGTGTCTTCGGCTGCCTGCACACTGCAAGCGAAATGGCAAAAACACTCTGGAAGCATTGGCGTGTACAAACTAAGAGCAATCACAGAGCGGTCAGCGTTGGCCGCTCTCAGTTTTTACACGCCAATTCTTCCATCGCCATATCGCTTGGCGAAATTGTTGTCGCTTCGCTTCGCCATTTCGCTTGCAGTGTCCAAGGCTAGACTAAGAAGAAGTGTTCGTCCAACGTAATATTTCCAACAGTCGACACTTTAGACCTTACTATTCACAGCTTGCAAAACGGCCCGTTATTATGGCTAGAGAAGGGCTGCCTGCGGTGCGCCTGCGCAATGACACGCGATCTGCTCACGCACACAGCAGCCAACCCCGGCGAGTGAGACAAGGAAGGCAAAACGATCATCATACTTCACATTCCAACCCGACTAGAGGCGACCCAAACAGCAATCTGTCGAATTGTTACTTGAAGAATCAGCAACATTATCGTGACAAAACTACATCTTTTGTGGAAAAGTTCGTGATGATTCCATCAGACTAAATTTTGACATATGTTCGATAGATGATATCATGATTTTCAATCGTGGGAATGGCGAAGTCCTGAAAACTTTTTTGCAGCATCTTTACTTTGTGTTCAGCCGATGTTGTTTTCCAAAGAAATGTAAGAGAAAGACGTCTGCTCCGCTTCCTTGAAACGGAATGCACAGAAAAGAAAATTCCAATGGTAATCAGGACGAAATGAAAAAGACACTGATTTAACACATTTGGTGACCTTTTTCAAATAAGTGATTCTGTGACGCCTTATTCTGTGAAATATCATGAGAATTACACGTCGTAATTTGCCGTAATGATACAGCCCAACACTTCTTGCCATCCCTGAACCTCGCGTGCCAGGCTAAGAAAAGTTGGTCTCTCATCTCGGTATAAGAACCAGCAAACCATGTTCCAGTCCACCCCATCACATTAGCATGTAGGCTAATCGACAGTCCAAGTCAAATAGTAGATATCCCAAGACAGGGAGGCCAACCCCAGCGACACGAGCGCTAATTTGTTACCCGATATAACATAAATTTCTTCAGCCATTTTTGGTCCCGTGGGTTCTTCTCACGTTAAACGCTATTATCCTGTACTCGTTTCGAGTTTTGCATGCTAATTTCTCTTCCCTACGTTCTAGCTTTGTTTTGGCACCGATGTCCCGCAGTTGTGTCTATCAGTATAACATTATTAGCTCTCGATCTCACCACGTTCACTCATCTATTAATTGATCATCCCTGATTAAATCTGATCTTTGACTACCGGGCATTTAGCGGAGTCGAGTCATGAACGACACGAGGAAGAGAAAACGATGATCGCAGGAATGAATTTCGTTTTCATAAATCGAATTGTCATCAGTTTTTCAATTTCATTACTGGAGTTTGTGTTTACCTGTAACATGATAAGGAGGATGCCTAGAAGGAAGCTGAGCATCTTCTTTTATTGACCGATACTCGGCGGTGGTAAAAGGAAAATGAGAAGGATGCCAATTAAATCCAAAAGTACACGGTTCAATGTCTTCTAAACAGACGCACCACACTTCCCTTTTGCTTATCTGACTTGAACACACTTAGGCCAGTATGCACGGGGCACACTTTCATTAAAGTCCAACTTTTCTCAATGCTTCAAGCATTGAGAAAGTCTAACTTAAGCTATACTTTTGGCTAAAATGCGACCCGTGAATACGGCCCTTACACTAATCGACGCTGACTTGGATCTTAAAGATAATGTATCACGACTTCATTGGTTATATTCAACGTTTGTAAACGTGGATGTTTACGTTATGTTATTTTGTACTTTTGGGACATGCCAACACTCCAATATTGAATACTTTCGGTATCAAAAGAATTTCTAGAGGGGCATGCCACCAACACATTACTCATAAGACAAAGAAAGACAGGACATAAACAAACAAAATGTAAAAAAACGATTATTTTCGTAGCCCGCGAAAATATCAGTGATACGTTATCTTTAACTACGTCTTCTTTACGTTACATTACTTTACGACGCATCTTCTGTTTTGGGTACAATGCAGTCACCAAAAAATTTTACCTCTTCTTTAAAGTCGTTATTGGTTTAAATGACTACAAATTTTGATTGACCCTACGAAAAAAAAACTGAATGATTTTGTAAATCTCCATGTATTAACCATTCCACTATTTCGCCCAAACTCTCTGCACGGGAGAGCTAAAGATGATAATTAACACTAATTAAGGAGTCAGATTATTACTAATTGCATTGTGGAGCAATTAGCTGACGTCGTGTCATGACGTTGTTATCGTATTGATGAAAGCAGAGATGGACCAGAGGGCGTGGTCTGACCGGAGCAGTAATAAATGACCTATTGGCTTTTGGATAGGTCCTGGTGAGAGAAGGTAACTGGATTAGTGACTTCTGCTCCAAAGGTTCCTTTGGGACGATAGACTTGTCCATCTGAGATAAGTTGTCGATCTGACATCTTTCAAGAATATCTCCTTAAACGACTCTTTTAAAGGCTCACTTGGTTGCAAGTATGGGACAGATCAACCATCTGTGCATGTCACTATTTGAATCGGGGTTCGATCCTGGATTACACTCATGTTGCAAGTGAAAGAAAAAGGGATTCACTATCTTTGGCTGTGACTTTCTTTCTCACCCAATATGAATGCAACGTTGAAGTTGAGGTCTCGATTCAATATCATTCTTTTCACCACACAAAGTTGGTCACACCGGGTATTTTTTTCCCAAAAGATATCGAAAAATATACTGAAGTACCTCCGGTTTATGGTTCACATTCTAACCAATCTTTACTAGAAAGTGCCTGAGGAAGACCCCGGTTGGGGTCGAAAATTTGCGAAATTCGGAGACGACTTTATGTTTACTATCATTTTGTGTGTCGTTTTTGTGCTCATGTTGGATAACCAATCTTTACGATGGTAATATCAATGATCACCATCTTTGAAGAATGGCTTTAAACGAAGACCGACGAGGGAAAGTCCCAAATTCGCAATAGAATATGACATTTTTTTCTATCCTAGAAACTGCATACCAACACGCTCAGCATCTTTGTCTCTTCAACTTAAAAAAATGTGAGAAAGGTGTCATGGTCGTCTGGTCAGGCTCTTATAGGATTACAATACACACTTTCCGCGTTACAAATTCCTTTTCTTCAGTGAATAGAGTTAGGATGCATCACCGACCACCTCACAGTATCAGGACGTGCGAAGTATTCGTGAATAAGTACAGAATTCGCGCCACGTTTCTTTGAGCCGGAAACCGGGTCCTATCCGAGAAAACTTAGAGCAGGAATTTTAGAGCACGCCCCGCAAAAGAAGAAAAACTTCCCTCTCGAAAGAAAAACTTTATTCTTAAGAGCTGCATCGCTGACATCAAAGCGAATTTTTGTTTGGTTATCGTTGGGCATTAAATTTTATTCTTGTAAGTGGGGGTATTCGAAGCGGAGACCGGGGACTCCTTTAAGCTTGTTTATGTTGGCTATTCATGATTATATGAAACCACAATAGCCAAACGCTAACACCAGGACGCTACTATTACAGTCCTTTCTTCTCTCACACTAGCTTCGCGAGCTCGATGTCAATTGGCTGTGATCCGACCACTTGAAAACGGACTGCTAGATAAACACTGGTCACTCACTTAGCGAAGGGGAAGTGACGCGCATGCGCACCGGGTATATAGTCCCCAAATACAAACAGGGATTTCAGTCCGTTTGTATCGTCTGGTATCACATGTCACCGCCCTCCGGACGTGTGAAGAAACCGAGACAAACCTGTGCAGAGACAGTCGTCGTCGTGTTTTATTCGTGAGAGTCAAGTTGACACTGAACTCGGGTGTAGAGTTCATATTCATTGGTTTAGATTTTCATATTTATTTGGTGTTTATCTCGTTTTGATATCTTAATGGAGGCGATGCAGATGCCCCGTCCTGGGGCCCCATTTCAGCACCCGGGATTTCCCGCACCCTTCCCTAACCCTGCCCACCACAACCTGGGTAACATACAGAACAGACTTGTCAGGTGAGTAACAATTTCACTTTCTTAATTAGAACATAAGAAGTTTTGGAGCAATTTGATATCCTTCAAACTAAATGGATTGAAGTCCTTTCTACGAATGTTGTTTGCCTTGTGGTGGAATGAAAGCAGTGGTGACAATACGGACAAAAAATGTTCACACTATTTTTGAAGTTTCCTGGGAATGACGTCCGCCAACCTGACTTTTCGGTTGTCTTAACTAAACACAATGTTTATCACTTTATCACCCCTTCGAGATACAGCCATGATGTAGGAATTATTTTCGTTGTAAGTACATGTATTCGCATCAGTATCAGTATCAAGTGTTACAGTATGAACGAGTTTATTCCATTTTCTTATTTTTATGAACTTATCAGCAGGTAACAAAAAAAGTTATAATGGTCGACATTTCCCATAGAAATAATTAACTTGGATTCGACTTCTATCAATTTTTGCTTCTATGCTATCTGCGGTGCTTCTGACGCCCAGATTACAGATTTTGTTTTCATTTGCCGCCGACTTTCACGTTTTTAGCCTCGTACTTGACAAGCGGTTTTCAAAATCGTAATAACTTCATTTGTTTGATGACCAAAGTATCAAAATAGAAAACGGTTCATTCCACTTTCTCAATTTTATGCAGTTTTGTGATGATGAAAAAAATACAAAAGAAGGTCCACCTGTTTCCTCATGGAAATGAGAAAATTCTACCTGGGGTGTTACTGATGCCAAAAGCCACATTTTAACACAGAAAGGTCTCCAAAATGACTAAAAAATTAAGACACACATTGCGAAATGATTTTTGAGCCGTTTTGTATTTTATGATGGTAAGTACTGAGTCACTGAGTTAAACAAATCTCGCTAACCAAATCTTAGCAATGACAAAACAATAAGCAGGGGTAGTATCCTCCACGGTTGCTTCTTAACCTTTGTACTTCACACATCTTAGATTTCACTCGGATGTGCTGTCGTTTCCGTCTTGAGAACATCGGCAAACACAACAAGTGAACGACACATAAACACTACTTCCTTCCCAGCAAAAAGTTTTGCTAACAGCAACTGAGTTTGGATAGAGATGAAAGGGGATTGCGAATCTCCATTAATACGATCGAGAAACGGGGGTCTTTTTCACATTGTCGGTGGTATTTTTTTAAAACTGTTGGGTCAGTCTATCTAAACATTCCAGCGAATTCGATAAATCTGTGAAACAAAATCATACAGATTTCTTAGGACAGTGTCTAAGATTTGCGCTTCGTTCAGTCCATGTCATCCTACGTTGACCACACAAAGCTATATTTTGTCACAGAAAATATAAAGACATCACTAAGCTGATGCGCCTAGAAATATTCCCGAGCTTTAAGAAAAAATGGAGCCTGCGGCTCTGACCGGCATCCTAAGCCGTTCTCCCAAGCTTAGTCCAGCATCCTAAGTCCTTTCTTCAATGTAACCATCGGGTGCGTAAGTTCGTTCAAACATCTGGAACAATGAGGTGAATTGGTCACTTTCCTGTGCTTTCACCAGGTGAACGTAGCCACTGACTACCTCCACAGGTGTGTGTACCTGCTTCACTATTGTAAATCAATCGGAATATTTGTTCCTGAAGTTTGCACGACTTCACACCTTCCGTAGCTTGGTCCGAAACCATTTTGCGATCGCTTCGGTTACTCTCTGTTTGTTCTAAGAACTGTGGCAGAGAAAGAGGCCAAAAAGTATCTGCTTATAGAACTACACGCTGGATGGATGCTGTGAATTCATTGATCACCACCGGTCCAACGCGGTCAAAATTAGTTACCGTCGAATCCCAACGACTACATGTAAAATACAAGTTATAAGATTCGGCCGAAAATGAAGCAAAGAAGAAGTAAAGTTATTTTCTATTGCCTTTTGGCGTTTTTCTGCAGTGGAAATAGTTTCGTGTTTTAAAGTTTTTATCGTCAATCTATAAGTTTTTTTGGGAAATTCTCTCCAACATCTCTCGATCCCTCGTCGAGTTTAAGTCCGTCAGAAAAAGCCATTGTTTAAAGACAAAAATTTGGAATACTCCCATATTTGCATGACGATGGCGATCGCGACGGTAGATCGCATGCCAAAGTTGCTGCAGATACCGTTCCCATTGACAAGATTGATGCTTTGGACCACCAACGTGGCCAAGCCCATCTTCCATCGGATTCAATCATAACTCAACTCTGAGAAGTTATCAAGAAGAGTTGATTAATGATAAGTTATCACAATGGTAACTCCATGACATGTTTGGGGGTGGGGTAGAGGTAGCCTAGGGTAAGATGAGAATTACTAGTTGTATTTTACTTGGAGACAGAATGATAAGGGACCGTGAAATCCACGTAATGGTTGAATAAATTGGTTTCCGTTAATTGACGTGGTTGGTGACACGAGGATGGATCTGCGGAATTAGTTCCCGAATCACATCAATTCTGACAAGTCTGAGGTCCTCAATAGACCTGTCCCGTCCGATCTACGTGTAATTCAGTTAAAAGTACAGCGTTTTTTTCATATGACAATGACGAATCCAGCAAAGGGATAACGGCATTGGCATCGAATTTCCTATTGTGCCTTCAAGAGTTGGTCAATAATCCTCGTGTAATTCTATATTATCCCCTTAAAACTGTCCACATGTATGTGATTTGTAGCCTTTGGCGACTAAAGAATGGCCTTTTAAACTAATCTGTTTGGTTTTTCCCACTTTTAACCTCGCATTCAAAACAGCAACATCACCCTGCTTCCTATAAGGAAACGGACAGCGTTGCCATGCAAGAAAACGCATTGCTTTTGGCAACATAATTTAAAATCACAGAAAACTCGGAAACAGTATAGTTTCCCATGTTGGTGTAAAATTTGGCTCATTTTTTTCAATGACTTCAGCACGAACTGTTTATTTTAACATTATAATCGGTAACCCACGACAAAACTAGAGAAGATGATGTTGTGATACTAGTAGTTTTACGCGCCATCTTGATGATGACATTATAATCGGTAACCCACGACAAAACTGGGGAAACCGATGTTGTGATAGCAGTTTTATACGCGCCATCTTAATGATGACATTTTTATTGATACTGTCGGTGTATGTACTACGCTGAGTATATTAAACTTTATTCTGTTACCATGAAAATTTTCCATCAACTTTTACAAGTTCCTCTGCACTTTTTTCGTTATTGAATCATGTTAGCCGTGATTTTCACACCAAGTAATAACGGGCAACTCTTCGTCAATACAGAGTTTAAGAGATCACACGCTAACGATAACGTTTACGTTAACGCTATTTCTTGCATGTATTTCATGTACAAAATATCTTTAACGTAAATGTTATCGTTAGCGTGTGAACTCTAAACTCCCTATTGTTTCGAAAGCAGTGTTATTTTTATATTTGTTCAGTTAAAATTACTTCTGTTAAAGCCTCGCTGCGTTTGTTTGCAATAGACTAGTAAGGCCAATATAACTGTGAAAGTTAAAATTATTTGATTTGGTTGGCGATAAATTGTTGTTGAAATGTCGATAAATTAGTTATTGGAAAATGGGTTGTGGTAAAGCCATGAGTAATAGATAAAAGCCTTTTATCAAAAATTGGCCTTGTAACTTGCTTTTCCATGTAACAATCATGGGTCATTCGTCAAGTCTTAAGCAGATATTTGGGCATTAAAGATAATGTATCACGACTTTATTGTTTACATTCATTGTTTGTAAAAAAGGATGTTTACATTATGTTTTTTGACTTTTGGGACATGCCGACCCAAAAAATTCAATACTTTCGGGATCGAAAGAAATTCGAGAGGGGCATGCCACCAACAAATTACTCATAAGACAAAGAAAGAATGGACATAAACAAACAAAATGTAAACAAGCAATGAATTTCGTGGCCTGCGAAAATACCCATGATACATTTACCAAGGTGAAGCCAGAATGGATAACAAATCATCCTTTTGACAATAACAAATTAAGTGACATCCCAACCAATAATTATCTAAACCATTAAGAGAATTTTCCGGTGAATTTAAAAGAGGTTTAGGGCCGTAAATCAATAGTGTTGCATCAAGATGCCTGACCATGAGTGTGTCATTGAAGTGAGCTCACCAAAATGACTTGACTTTTTTCTTTCCCCCCAATTTTGTTCTATCTTTGAGAGAGTAATGCACAATTACAAAGTCACTACATTTAAATTTATATCATCTACATGTACAAGGTAACACCAAATCAATTTTTGGTAAAACTGACGTATACTAGCACACCAACTTTGCTTGGGGTCATAGGTCCCTTCTGACTCCACCATCTGGTCTGACAACCCTCGATCATGACACCCCTCCCACCCTTGATAAGGGCCCTAGGCAAGCATTGCATAATGTCTCCCCATCATTCGTCAGTGTCTTCTTGGTTCGCTCCGTTGAACCAATCATCTAATAATTACAGCTTTGCTCTGTTGCTATGATCGGTGAAGGGACTAGGGGAGATTTTATCTTGATAACAGGGGGATTCTGAGCAAGAATCTCATGGGAAGGCCGTCGTTCAGAAAAGGAAGTGGTCAAAATAGCTCTCCTCGACAAAAGATTACACCTCATGTGTCAGGAAAGTTGACTGGCTTCTTCACTTACTGACCTTTTTTCAGACTGATAAATCTATCTTATCGACTTTCGACTGCTTACATCGTGATGACCAATACTGCTTCCAGCATTGTGGTTTCTGACTGACTAAAAAATCCAATGAGGGCGGCTTCACACGCAGCCTGCATCTTTTCTAACTACATTCTATTGCATAGGTGCCAAGGAAGGTGTACTCTGGTAAAAATAAGCTTAAAGTCGAAAACCTGCAAAGCAACGTGCAAACTTTCGTGCTTTAAGCTTAATTTTTTATATTTCTTTTCTTGGCACACTCGAGTTCTCTCTAACTTTTTTCCTGGCCTGTTCGTGACCTAAGACAATGATACTAGTATCGTGCACAACAGAGCAAATAAGCAATCCTAAAGCAAAACTCTCCAAACATTGCTAACTTATTGTTTTCTACGCCAAACTTCCGCCGTGAGAATAGTGTTGATATGGCTGTTTCCTCTGACGAACGTCAGCTTCATATCCGATACTTTGTTTTTAGATCCTCCAATTTGAGGAAACAAATGATGAGAAGATGCTTTGAACTATTGGAGCCTCGCTGTGCTTTGTGTGACGAAGATACTAGTCAAATACCTTTGTCGGAATTTCGAAACCACATAATACTCAAAGATACTATTTCATGGATAGATTTTTCCTTTTCATATTTTTGTTCATCGGAAGTTGGCAGTATAGCCACAACATTTCAACACAGGCAATGTTCACTTTCAGTTGGTCTTGTAAAAGGGAAATATTCAATGAATCTGAACAATATCCTTATTCAACTTACATCACGGAAAGAGAATTCTGCCATTTTCTCTGGAACTCTGCAAATATCATATCAATAGGCCTAGGAGTTCATTACAGCTACAGTGCAGTAATCAATTATCAGTTATCCGATCATGAAGATGTAGAATTTGGCTGACGATGTATCCTACAAGAAAGACCCAGTTGGCAAACACAGTGCACTGCCATAATACACGGTCCAGCTTTTCAAAAAAATACTGCGACAACTTACTTTGGGGGAAGGGATCTTGGACATAGTGACGTTAACGGTTAAGATCTGGTCCGACTCCCACTCCGTGGTGCTAAAATACGGATTTTTCAAGTTGGAGAGAAATTTACCACCCAGGTGGGTTCCATTCGTTCTCCTGAAAGAGTAAACACCATTGCTTTGGAAAACCCCGTTGTATTTGATGACGTAGTTCCCAAAAAAGGAATCCTCTGGAATCGGAGTCGGACCACATCTTAACCTCCAAGACCCCCTCCCCCAAAGTAAGTTGTCGCAGTATGAAATAAGGAACGACACCAATCCCTACCTCACCGTGACCAAACCATCGGAGACCACTCAAGGAAGGCGGCATCCTTTGATACCAAGCACCTAGTCGGGGCCGGAAAGAAGATACTAAAACACGATTCTTGACATTCTCGGCGAATCCCAAGCTGTCTAAACTATTTTCCACCCGATTTATCACTAAGTGGAACTTTTCGCATCCTTTCAAATCCCTGCTATGATTCTGACAAATTTTCTTACAGAATCAAATCGTTTCTTACCAAAGAAAAGGAAATATTTTTCTTAGGGCTTCTTGTCCGAAAATCGAGACCACAGAAGTTTTAAGGAGCCGCTATTGTGTTTGATAACGCTGGTTATTGTATTTGTGTTATTAATCCGTTTACAGGGGCTTGACATACATTTGAAAGGCTTTAATGGGTTTAAGTGCGGGGAAGTAACGAATGAAGGAAGGTCACAGCTCAACACTGGAAATTCCTTCCAGAAAATGATAGGTAAAATTTAATCATCAGTGGGCGGTGGTATCCATTTAGAAGAATAAGTATCATCGCATATATCGCGAAATATTATCGCGGGTCATTGGTTACGAATAGTCCTAGTACATCTCACATATCTTGTGAATTGTTTGACATTTTTGGCTGAATGGGAATACCCCATTGCCGTGGGTCAGGCGTTTGTATCAGCAAACTGCGGCAGGTTTCGATGGCGATTACATCCATTCGCGTACATTATCCCCAACGCTTATGAAAATAACATCTACAAAATACGATGCACATGTTTTTTACGCCTTCTCTGAAAAATTGTTGCCAGTATAAACTTTGTCGGGACTTTGATAGCGTTAGTCAACGTCTTTCTTCTCTTCGCGCATGTAACTTGCTTGAATTATAGAGCATGTTGCCAATCTCCCCAATCGATAGTCCCGGTGGACAGTTCATCGTTGAAGAAGTTGACCAACCGCACTGAGTGAGCCCCGAAGTTGTCAATCACGGCAGACAAAAAGGTTTTGAGTCTCGGTTATAAAACTGTCCGAAAGAATCTTTTTTATTCTTTGCAAAAAGTGAAATAAAGAGATGCACTGGGTGACTTCACCATCTTTGGACCCTACCCATCCCGAGGGTGGCAAAAATTTGACTTGATTTTAAACTTGCCCGAGGAGGTTGAATTCCTTTCCCAGAAAGGTAATCTATCTTCCCTCATCCAAGATTCCCCAAGATCTCTAACTTTCTTCAATGGTCAATCACCCAACAAAGGCATTATAGGCCACTGAAGACTTGTGAAAGGGCCATTGCTTTCGCTGATTAAACTAGGGGCAGAGTTTATTTACCATACAATTAGGACCCCGGGTTGAGTTGACAGGTAAGAAAATTGATAGCTTTCTGGACAATTGGACCAAAATATCCACCCCTGTCACAAGGTACCCTTGTCATGGTGAGCTAATGGACTTTTGTCCACTTGCACCAAGGGTTTTCGTCCTGTTCAATCGCCGTAACATCATCACTATAAATACACCTTTGGAATTTCTTTCCCTCTTAACTCATGTTATAGATTCATTCCATCCATATAATCAGTAGATTAGCTCCACAGCAATTAGCATTTTAGCATACTCATTTTGGAGTTCGAAAATACAATGAAACTTGGTCATTGTGTCAATCGTGAATCGCGTCATTGGCAATGATGACTGTCGTTTGGACTCAAGTCTCGGGGTCGTATTTTAGAACGTTCCTTAACGTTAAGGTCGACCTTAAGTCTATTGTAAAACCATCGAGAACAATAGATTTAAGGTGGACCTTTGGTAGTATTCTAGAAGCCTCCTTAACTCTAAGGTCCACGTTAAGCTTTTGTATTCTGCCCTGCTAACAATAGCTAAAGGTAAACCTTAGAGTTAAGGAAGCTTCTAGAATACGACCCCTTAATAGGGAGTTTAAGAAATCAAACGATAAACGTTAACTTTACGACGACGTTATTTTTCATACTGCGAATTCACCAGATGATATACACGTATTGCATTTTCGGTACAAAAAATAACGTTGTCGTAAATATAACGTTTACCGTTTGATTTCTTAAACTCCCAAATGTTAAGGAACGTTGTAAAATACGGTCCGTGGTTTTAAACCAAAATGACTCTAAAAATATCTTTTGGATGCAGGTAGGACCTTTCGATCGAAGAAGAAGTCTGCCTAACATTGCTTTGCGTCAGCCTGTTAGCTTTAAAAGACCTACGCACTCATCGACTTTCCTCGTTCTATTCATCAGGTTCACACTTCTGCCACGCATTGTCAGTTCATTATTTCGATACCTCGGTATTCTCAGAGGGAAAATGCGCAGGACTCACTGGAGCGTGAACGGACTCTCTCAGCTTTAGACTACAGTGTGGCCCGCAGCCTAAATTAACGGCAGGATCCGGTGTCGGAGTTGTACAATCTCAGTCGTATTGTCAAGTGGTGCTTGTTCCAGCCACGTTACTCCGCAATGATAACGACAATCATTGGAGCAATGAAAAGAAAATATCAGCACGCTGGGGTCTGCTCCTTTGTGTCAGTGTTTGTCCCGCTGGGGGAGGGCTTTGTGGGCCAATTTGTAGTTCGTGAGGGTTACACTATAACAGTGAAGGGATCCTGTTACACTTGATATTAGCAACATGAAGTCCATTCTCAGCTTGTGAGAAGAGTGTGCCTGCAAAATGCCAAAACTGCGGGCGCAGCCGGAAGTTGGTGACGAACTCCAAACCGATGACGTCTGGATTGGCAACTTCGCTGCGAATCCCCTTCAACAGTATCGAAACGAATGGTCCAATGTTCGGTTGTTTTAAGAAGGTTTATCTGTACAAAGACATTAAAGTTGGCCCCTATTTCCAAAGTCCGTTAGGTCCAGTTCAATCTACCAGGACTACATAAGTAGTTAGGTTAGAATCACCACAAACCGGTGGACATCAAGCGACCAAAGAACAAGGACATCCGTGTAAAATAGTTAAACAAACAACGCTGATGCTCTTTTCGACTTCACATGTTCTTTCTCCCTCCCACGGAATTACTACATTCTTGGCAAATTACGACTGTCACAGTTACCCTATTCTTGCCCGGTGTTAGCCTACCGATAAGTCGAAAATGGCAAAGTAATTGTTAGCAATGAGTCCAATTGTATGGATTTCAATGATGGTCCTTCTCTAATTTGGAGGTTAGGGTCCAAAATTTCTGTTAACTCGTCTCAAGTCTACAGACAAAAGCAAACAAGACATGCGAGAGAGACAGATTATTTTATCGAATGAGTCCAGGTCCATGAAGCGATTTCCTGCAAAACGTAGCCTCCGCTACGATCATGAAGCTACTCTTTCTGGAAGTTCGTTCTCGATAGTCACAAATGAAAGTTTGAAATAATTTCAAAAAAAGCCAATGAAAATCGAGCAAACGATCATGTTTCATTTCCGAATAAAGCAGTCCACTTTACACTGGCTACATATCGCAGGTCACTGGCCAGATGAACACCTCAAAGATAGCTAGGATGGTCTATTTTAGTTTATTTTGGCAGCTGGTCATACACTAAGGAGATGGTCAGAATCATCCAAAAAGAAATTTCCGTGTCTGGAAGCGCGGAACTTACATTAGAAGCTTTTGTGCCCAATAACAACATCTTTTGCCTCTGAGGGCTGAAGTGAGGATTATTGTGCGACTTTTTACTGTTGGAGAGGAAAATGGCTGCGGTATAGATGGCCTTATAGGTAAATGACTCTTTTTTTCTATTTCAGTTTGGCGATGAACCGATTTCGAGGTCCAATGATGCCGGCGATGGGCCCTTGCCCCATGTCTCAGCCGATCCCCATCAAGCAGAGCATGTCCTCACCGATGCCCAGCCCGGCCCACACCAAACCCATCCAAGAACCGACGCCGTTTCCGATTCAGCCGTTTGTGGGTTTCATGTTTAGTCAGGATGATTTGGACATGGTGCTGTACGGCTATGCCAAAAACAAAGTGGGGGAACAGCTACCAGGACACGCCCTGTCAGGTCTGAGGATTAGTGAGCTCAGTCATGGTAAGTACAAGCGCAAAGAGACATTACACATTGCTACAGTTTGCATTAGGCATCGTTAGCGCGGTGATACGGACCTTAGCAAAATAAAATCCATATACTCTAAAACGCCCACTAACCTGACCCATTCCTGAACTCGGAAAAAACGATCAAATCCAAGTTGAAGATATTGCACGCTGTCATTCTTCGCCAGGCTCGGGAGTGGGACAAGTAAGTGGACAGGACATTACTGTTTTTGACCATACCCCCGCCCCATTATCTTCAAATTAGGATTTAGTAAATTTTTTCCCAGTTCAGGAATGGAACAGGTAAGTGGGAGTTTAGAGTACTAGGTACTACATGTAAGTGCATGTACAGTACGTGCACTAGTATTTTGAAAGGCACTTCTGAGACTGACGACATGAAATTTAGTGAAAACGTCAGAGTGCCAGTGCCGGTGGCCGTCGCGTGCGATCCGGACTTGCGACAACAGAAGATACCCTCGAAAAACAAAGAGCACCAAGCAATGCAAACATCCACACGACGCGTGATCGAAACAAAATCAATTTTCAGTAGAAGTTTTAAATGTCGTGCGGTGCGGTGACGGCTGCCTCTCATGAGATAAAAACACAGTGCCTGGGTCACTGGGTACACTCTGACAAATTGCTTCCAGTCCGATGTCAAAATTACAATGTTTCGAGGGTTTTAACACAAATTTAATTTTCTCCCCGTGCAGGCCCGGGGCGGTCGATTACTTCTAACCCAGAGCCAACAAACCCGAACTTGAGAGATAAAGCACTAAGGGTTGGCCATCAGAGGACATCAGTGGCATATTTTCCTACTTGAAAATAGACCCAATGAAATGGAAACATGGGCGGGGCCAAATGCTCCCTCACCACTCATATCAACATCACCATTTGTCAGCCATCTTGTTTTCTTTTAATCAAAAACCACAATGGCGCCCGTTGGTGCCACAAAGCAGTCGCACCGATGCCGTAATTATTCTTTNGAGTGGGACAAGTAAGTGCACAGGACATTACTGTTTCTGACCATACCCCCGCCCCATTAGGCCTATCTTCAAATTAGGATTTAGTCAATTTTTTCCCATTTCAGGAATGGAACAGGTAAGTGGGAGTTTAGAGTACTAGGTACTACATGTAAGTGCATGTACAGTACGTGCACTAGTATTTTGAAAGGCACTTCTGAGACTGACGACATGAAATTTAGTGAAAACGTCAGAGTGCCAGTGCCGGTGGCCGTCGCGTGCGATCCGGACTTGCGACAACAGAAGATACCCTCGAAAAACAAAGAGCACCAAGCAATGCAAACATCCACACGACGCGTGATCGAAACAAAATCAATTTTCAGTAGAAGTTTTAAATGTCGTGCGGTGCGGTGACGGCTGCCTCTCATGAGATAAAAACACAGTGCCTGGGTCACTGGGTACACTCTGACAAATTGCTTCCAGTCCGATGTCAAAATTACAATGTTTCGAGGGTTTTAACACAAATTTAATTTTCTCCCCGTGCAGGCCCGGGGCGGTCGATTACTTCTAACCCAGAGCCAACAAACCCGAACTTGAGAGATAAAGCACTAAGGGTTGGCCATCAGAGGACATCAGTGGCATATTTTCCTACTTGAAAATAGAACCAATGAAATGGAAACATGGGCGGGGTCAAATGCTCCCTCACCACTCATATCAACATCACCATTTGTCAGCCATCTTGTTTTCTTTTAATCAAAAACCACAATGGCGCCCGTTGGTGCCACAAAGCAGTCGCACCGATGCCGTAATTATTCTTTTAAAACTCTCTTGAAAACGGGCGTTGGTTTGTAATGTTAGCTTTAAACATGATATTGCAGCGATTCTTCGGGTTTATTCGGCATATCTAATGCAGGTTTTGTGTTCAGAAAGGTCTCTTATGGTCTTTGGTCGCTTTAAGGTATGCTAACATTCATTTTTAACGTAGTCCCATGTGGCTACCGGCTGTCAGTACTCAACAAATTGAAAATAATGAACCCGGGAAACGTTTTCCGACAAGAGATGGTGCATTTTTAGAGGCGATAATACTATCTACATGTACATGTATTTCTTGCTTAATACGAACGGTACGAGATATATTACGTCTTCATGTGATTTTTTCCTGTTCTGTTCTCATATAACGTTTGAGCAAACCACTGCCCGACTTGCCCGCTGCCCGCTTATATGTTCATCCAGAACAAGCCCACGGGGTACACGTCATGACGTAAACAAGGGATGCACACAATGCCGTTCTCTTTACTGCACGCAATCGCACGAACTCTTTCAATAGCCATTCTTTCAATCGGGCACACCCACACTTATGTCTATTTCTTGCACCTCTTGGCGGGTACACGTAGTGCAGCCGGTTTAGTGCCCGGCACAGTTTACCTAACAAAGATTTGATCACCAATGAACCATGTTGGATAAACAGTACCGAGGCCACTTCAAAGGGGGACCGGGGGTTTAGATAAACACTGGTCTCTCAGGAGGCTACATAGAGGACCGGTCCAACAATAGCAATCAATGGTACTAACAGCTTTCAATTGTGCCCTGAATAGCCCCAAATCATCATCTTGTAACAGGGTTTAATGTACAGTAAACACACACGAGCAGAAAAAGGAAGCAAAACATGGCCGCAGCAAAAAGATGCAGCACACCTCCAAACATGAACGGGAAATGTTTCAATTAAGTCCAGTGTGTGCTGTGGTCATATCAGCATTTTGTAGGATTTGTTTAGCTTCATTCCTTAGTGTTTACATCTCTTTATTTGATAGTCAATTCCTAATGGTTATTGACCGACCAATTGTCCTCTTTGGTCAACCTCGGATGGTCTCCGGACCGCCGATGTAAAAGACTCCAGTTCTCACTTTACAAGCACCCACAATATCCTCAAATGCGACTGAAAAAAGTGCTAATTACGTTATTGTTGCACAAGATTTCTTGTTAAACACAGATGCTCGACTTGACTACAGTTTCTTTCGGGATGTTGGTTAATATTTGCAACAGAAGTGACATGATCTGTCCCGTTTGTATGAGGGGGAGTGTAGGCCATACAGGAAGAGATGTTAAGTTTGTTTTTCATAAGATCAGTCAATACAACCAGAATGCTATAACATGCATTATTATCAAAATTGGATGAAATAAAGTGCATGAAATAATGTGACGATTTGTCGCAATTTGCCGCATGCCAACAGAGTCCGAACAAATAAGACGCCAGCTTAAACCGTGTTGAACTCAGTCCGGGAAAAAAATGTGTAAAAAATGAGTTTTAGAGTTATGTTTTGCCAGACATTTTATAGCTTTTTAAGAGGTAAAATTTTCGATTTGCTCTTTCAGCAATGAACTTTACGTGAGCAGGTTATCTAAAACCATTAGATGCTCCGTCTGTAAAAATGTCATTCATAAACATCCACAAAAAAAGAAAAAAAATACAGGAAAAAACAAGAACATACCGGTACTCATTTTTAGACCTGTTAGTGTTCAAGTCATCGTTTGTTCACACACCTTGAGGAGGCAAATAGGTTAGATGAAGTCGTGAGTGAAGTCACATGTAAATCAAGAAAGAAAATAGACCCGTGGGAAAAAATCACTTGCCTAGCGAAGACAATAAAATGGCACATCAAAAACAGGCCGAAATAGGTACCAATTTGTTTGAATGTTTTACCGAAGGAAGTTGGCAAATATACAATCAATGACAGCGCGGCTTGAACGCTTTGAGATACACAATCATTACATCAAGTTTTGCAAATAACGTTTGTTTTGGTATAGCTTATGTGCAAAACGGATAACAATTCTGCGGTAAATTATAGAAACTGTAACAGCTTAGAATTAAAGTAGATATTATCATTTCGCCTTTAACAAAGAAGAGAAGAAAGGTGCATTAAGGATCTCAAGATAATAAGGTACACGACTTGTTTATTTTTGCGGTTTTGTACCCCCTCGTTTTTGGGATCTTTTAGTTTCTATACTGCGTGAAGCTGTCCCCTTTCCTTGAGTTACCCATGCAAGGTTGCATATAATACCACAGAGGAAAAAAACTGCAGTGACCGATGGAAGCTCATTTTGTCGACAATATTTGCACTGTCTTGCCTGAATCGAATGCTATGACTCACATAAGATAAAAAAAATAAACAAAAAATGCAAATAAAGATAAAGAAAAGAATATTATTTAAAAGAACATGAAAAAAAAATAAAAATGACACGGATGTCACATTTTTCCCACTGCTGCGGCCATCAATTTTCTTTTACAAAGTCGTCCGGCAACTTCTTCCACGCGAAAAAAAAATCAACAGAGTTGTTCGGGGTCGATGTTTTTGTCCTAACCACCGGTTTATACCACCATCTCTTGCACTTCCGATAGAAAAATGATCAATGCAGTCTCGCGGGCAGCCATTCTTCTTCGCATACCAAAACATTAAAAAATCAATCAACGGAAAGTGACAGACGTCCGGCGAAATCGGCCGCGTCATCGTTCGTAAAGAAAAATGGGAAGTATTCCAATAAAACGATTATTTCTGCCGTAGATAAATATCACATATCACGTTTCGGGAAGGTTGGACTTCCGCGTTTTAGTGTCGCCATGTCCACTTCATCTATACTGTTAATTTTAGTACAAGTAGACTTTTCTGCACATTTGGCGATAATTTCAAATGTGGTCAAAAGTGGATGTGTACCTTAGCAACGCCAATTACAGCTCAATAAATATAATGTAACAAAAACGTCATCAATGCTGTCTTGGTTTCTTGGTGGGGGTCATCAAGATTTTACAAACGGTAACTTTTTTCCGATGTTCAACGTTAACTTGTACCGTCCATATTATTTTTTGGCAAAAAATTTTCTGAAAGTTCGTTTAGTGAGTTTTACATTTTTCAAAGTACAGATACATGTACTGTACCCTTATTAGTAAGTGCTTGTATAAATGGGTGAATAAATTCCGAAAATTATAAACAGTTTCTAGTCAGGTGACACAAAATTCCTTTCAACTGACTAAACGACAGAAAATGCGATTGAATCTGGCCACTGCATTGGTCTACTTAACCTTTACCACAGAGGGACTATTTAGATACCCCAGGCCTTAAATAGGACATTATTATGGTCTGTAAACCAAATACATAAGATATTCAAAGGACACATCCGGAATCGCCATTCCTCATCTGCTAACATGACTCCAAACAACAAAGTTTCCAAATGAACAGATCAACACATCTTCTCGGCGTCTATCGTTCTTGCAAACAAGAGATTATGATATATTCAGTCCAAATCCGTGCGTCAGAAGACAGGCCTAACGTACTTCCGACTTCACCTCAGGCTTGTTTAAATAGTTCTCTGATATCCGACTGGCACCCAGTGGAAGCTAGGAGCGGAATATCCCCATTTCTTGTGTTGGTTAAGTTCTCAGAAGTCAACACATGACCTCTCGACTTGTCATCCTCGGGCGGTGTTTGTCTCTTCCTTCCTGAGTTATTGGGGTGAACTAACTTAAAGAGGCGGAAGACGTCGACATTTACTTAATAACTGCTTAAGTTATTCATGGTGAACGCATCGGAAATCTTTTCGCCTTTGAACGCCACTCAAACAGAAGTTTTGTAAGAAAGTATCCTTCGGCGTCAAGATATACACTCAGAAAAATACAAGTTCAAAAAACTAAATGTTACATGTGTAGTACATGTAGTTAAACTTTACGGTGTAAATACATACAGTATCTATTTATTCCTCCTTATGCAGAAGACATGTCAACAAAAACGTTGAGAGGTTCGGCAACAATCACAAAACAATTCTTCTCCCGAGTTAATTTCATGTTCTTCACGACTACAATGATACCTTTGTCAATTCCAGGCATAGACAGAATCTTGTCTAACGGGACCGTAGTACCTGCGCACCAGAAACCAGCCGCTGGACCAATCGATGCCAGCACACTGGACTTACCGGAAGGTATGAACATGATACGAAAGCAAAATGATGGACTTCATTTCTCACAAAAAAAGCCAAATGAGTGGATTTCAAATACATGTACAGCTTTTGGCTCTTAATTTGCTTTTTAAAATCCGGGACCAAGTATATCTATAAGACGAGGTGATATCCAGATTAAAGATGATGAAGAGTGGACATTTCCGTTGCTACCCACCCACTGACAAAGGTCATGCCCTTTTTTGAGACAAAAAATTAGGAGAGAACACAGTGAACACCATCATGGGATGAGACCATGCACGGTCAATCCATGGTCACTCATCGTGTACATGTACACGTACATGTACATGTACAATGTACATACAATTTGATTAGGTCGTATCGTTTCACTTTCAGGCGTTGGAATTTTCCAGACGACATTTGCAGGAGCGCTCCACTACGGGATATTCTGTCAGAAAACAGTCATCCATAAGGGAACACAGTTTGGACCCTTTCAGGGGAAGGTGGTCAACACGAGTGAAATCAAAACACACGATGATAACACATTCATGTGGGAGGTACGGCAGCGTCCTTTGACGATCCTTGTTCTTATTCAATATCAACGTTTACCTGCGAATCTTGGTATCTTTTTTGTTACAATTTGAAAATATGAAGAATGGGCCTACATCAAACAGTTGGCTCATGATATCGCTGTAATTGTTTACAAAGAGTCGTGCTTTTCTAAAAAACATGCGACAGAGGATCCGGCCAGGGCATCTTCGATAATCGAAGGCCGATCTGCTCACCACTACGTTACATCGCACATCACCCTTCGAGAAATAGACCAGTCCGCGGCGTATCTTGGCACGATGCCAACTTTACCGGCCGACCAATCATATTGCACTTTATATCGGGTCTTCGGCTACCACTATTTGTACCACGATTCAAATTTTACAACACCGATTCTGATTGGCCTCTTCTTCTCGAGGCGGCAGATACGCCGTGGACCGGTCATTTTCTCGAAGGGTGATGTGCGGTGTAACGCAGTGGAGAGCAGATCGGCCTTCGATTATCGAAGGTGGGCGAGGGAGGAAACGAGTACTTGGCAACGGTGTACAGCTTTGTAAATCCCGATTAGTGAATGGATGGTGGCTTCTCTTCTTGCAGATCTTTCAAGACGGTAAACTCAGTCATTTCGTGGACGGGCGAGGAAGTGGCGGTAACTGGATGGCATACGTTAACTGTGCACGGTACGCCCAGGAACAGAACCTTATTGCCGTACAAGTCGATGGACAAATCTTCTACGAAGCTTGCAAGGACATTCCTCAGGGTACCGAGCTACTCGTCTGGTACGGGGATGCCTATTTACAATTCATGGGCATCCCGGTGGCACTGAAGGAGATGGCGGATGGAAACATCCCAGCAGAAGTTCAGAGTGAGTACATTTACACAGCCACTGGTAGGCCATGGGTTCGAATAGAATCAGTGGACACAGTGGATACGATAGCATACAATGTAAACAAAACAATTTCTCTTCTCCTTCGAGGCCCATTTCTTTAGGTTACATTTAACTTTTGAAAAAAGTCAAGGGCCACTTCCTCTTCGAGGCAAGTCGTTGCAGGAAAGGTCTTCTTTTGGTGAAAAAGCTCAAGTTGTTGGCAATTTTTCCACAACATGGATGAGGAACATGTTCCTCCATTATAAGAACACATATTAAATTTAAGATGATTGCCAAACGGTAAGGACAAATGGACCAGAGATAGCAACTACGTGTAGTTTCCTCTCGTTGTTTTAGATTCAGAAGGCTACCAGTGCGAACGATGTGGCAAAGTCTTTGCATATAAATACTACAGAGACAAACATCTCAAGTACACACGGTGTGTCGACCAGGGAGACAGAAAATTCCCGTGCCATCTTTGTAACAGGTGAGCTACTTTGATTTTTGTAAATCAGATCGAATTCCACACTACTACTGCTGGGATGCTGTTTTTTTTTCACAATTCATATTGAAAATATTCCGTCACTCTCCATGGAGAGGAACAAGTTCACTGACGGAAGCTGAGCCAACT
>NMRB01000106.1:324769-340416 GCA_002633025.1 Notospermus geniculatus
CCCCCCCCCCCCCCCCAGGAAAAGCCTGAGGCACACAACACGTCACCTCAATCTACAGCCATGACAGTCGAAGAAAAATGTCACCATTTCATTTTCTCTCTCTTCCAGGTCATTTGAAAAGCGGGACAGGTTACGGATTCACATTCTCCACGTTCACGAAAAACACCGACCTCACAAATGTACAGTCTGTGGCAAAAGCTTTAGTCAGTCATCAAGCCTCAACAAACACATGAGAGTGAGTACATCAAAGACATGTTGTCTTTCAGCTGATACCATTTTTTAGCGCCTTTATGCAGAAGTTGCTCTTGCTGTACGTACGTACATCCACTAGTTGACAAGGATTTCGGAAGCTCCGAGGATTTGTCGTCTAAAAGTTTTTTTAGAAAATGCTTCCAAAGTATTGTCGAAAAATTTACTTAAACTAACCCTACCCCACCGTTAGGCCTGTACTTTGGATTCGTGTCATGTGTTTCAAATACAAACGGTTTTAGCGACCGAGCAGAAAAATATACAAACATACCAATCAATGTCAGATAAAGAGTTGAATACATCAACAGTTTAACTAGAAAATCACGTTATAGATTTAGTAACGCTTGCTGTTAACTTTCCGTCGGTTGGATCCGGAAAGCGGATCAAATAAAATAGACGTGGGCACATTACGCTCGAGTTGAACACGTTCTGACAAATAAAACCAACAATGCCACAGCCTGAGGCAGGTGAACCTGAGATTAATGGTTAATGTGATGCTATTAATGTACTAAATGATGAATTTTTGATTGTTAAGATGTAAATATACATGTACATTGTACTGTACAATCCACCATCCGGGGTAGGGGACTGTTACCACTCTGGTACAGAGTCACCTGGCGGTAAAAATTGTAATTATATTTGGAATTAATTTACTGAGTGCCCGCTGGGTTTTGTAGATATGGTAAATAAGAGGTTTTAGATGGATGGTAACAGTACTTCCCTTACGTAGTGGCGTGATGGTTTGGTCGTCATAGTGTGGTACTAAACCTTCCCAGACGTGGCGATGCTTCACGCCATGGCAGCCAATAGAGATCAAACATCTCATATCATTCTTTATCAAAAATCCATGACTTTATGCATGTCTTTGCAGGTTCACAGCGGGGAGCGGCCTTATAAATGCGTCTACTGCAGTAAAGCGTTCACTGCGTCCAGTATACTGAGAACACATATCAGACAGCATTCTGGAGAAAAACCATTCAAGGTAGGAATGAAGTATTTCGAATATGGCCCTTATACTTAGTAGTCAAAAGAAAAAGAGATAGGACCTGACAGTTTCGACTCGGACGGCGTCGGCCATCGATTCACCTCTCAGAACAAGTTCCAGAACTGGCCAGTTTACTTGTCAGGGAACAAGCAACCGAAGTTGAGAAAACTGGCCGAGCTGTTAGGCTTATTCTGAGAGGCGTATTATTTACTCTAGATTCGTTCTTCTAAGGTTACTTTACTGAACACCCATATGACCGCCTACCCTATTGAATATGCATGGCAAAATAAAGAACTGCTAGTGTGACTGACAGGCGAGGAGGGAAAGGGCTATTGACGACTGAATTATCCGACCACAGCAAGAACACGTGGTGATCAGTCTCGGACAGTTTGAAATTGATGCCTTTGAGAAGTGATTGAATAGGTCTTGTGCACAAGGCCAATACAACAGTGAATGTAACAGACACTCTTTTAATAGTGCCTGCCAACAAAGCAGTCTTTGCGGCCCAGTGCAAGTAACGCAAGACTCACTCATTGGTCAGTTATGTTGAATAGAATCAATAAATTCTTTGTATGGTCTATATTGTGGGCTGGGCCTAAACCTACAGCATGAATATATGAAGTAACCTTAGAAGAACGAATCTAGAGTATGTCTTCGCCACCTGTTGGAGATTAAGGAAAACCATTTCCTCCCTTGAAAGACTGAAGTCAGTCCATTCTTTGAAAACCACGGTCGTTTCAAAGCGAGACGTTAAAACTGGTTGTTCACAAACTTTCTCAACACCCGAAAAATTTACGACGACCCTTTTAATTCTCTCAGTGCAAACACTGCGGCAAGGCGTTCGCCTCTCACGCTGCCCACGACAGCCACGTCAGACGGACCCACACCAAAGACAAGGGCTGTTCCTGTCATGTCTGTGGAAAAGTCTTCAGCCAGCCCTATGAACTCAAGTTTCACATGACCATGCACACGGGTGAGTAAGTACTTCATATTATAAATATCAGTGTGATATTCTGTGGTAGATCATAGTAAATTTCGTTCTTGTTAGCTTTGGCCCAAAATTGGAGTACGTTGCTTCAGCCCAAGTTTGCGTTCTGTATTGTATAATTTTCCACAAATCCTTTATTATTTCTTCATGTTTTAATTCATTTGTTTTCAACATTGTAAATGTTAGTGTACTGTTTATGACATCATTAATCTGCAAGATCTTGCCATTTGTGTCCAGCCAATAACAAAGGGAAAGCAATTCACACTGCAATCCAAAAACATAAACTGTACTACCCCATAGGTAGCCAAATTTATGGGGGTTTTCGGATCAATTGTTCCCTCGTCCCGGGGAATGGAGCAATGCTGCCATAGTTCATTCTTAGCTGTTATAAGCAGTATCCCTTAGGATTGGAATGAAAGGGTTGTTTTACATACAGTATGTACTGATGAATCTGTTTTTTTCCATATTTTAGGTGAGAACTACATGAATTACAAACGAACAGGAAGCACAGGACCCTCTGACGAGGAGATGTCCGATATGTCTAGTCTATTCATGGATGAGGAAAGCGGAGTACCAATCGATGTCGTCGGCTCTGACGAATTGCTCGTGTAACAAAAGTTCCAATTGGCAGAGAGATTTATTACGTCGGTTACGATTGGCTGAGAGTGAAATATCGGCCAATCACACCAGTCTCTTATTAACTGTATCGCCAGACTGCTTCGATGAACAATTTGTGTCTGAGTCGGTCACATATCCTGGTACCCTCCTTGGCGAGATACATGTATATGTATGTAACAACTGTTGTAATAAGATGGACCACAATTTTCTCCTTTTTTCCAAAAAAGAAAATAAAAGCAACCTGCATTTATCTTGGGAAATGACGATTCGATGGCCCTTACGGTAAAGGGACCCAACCCGACGACAGGGGAAAGCAATTATTCACTTGTCACTCTCACATCAGATGGAGT
Organism: Notospermus geniculatus; assembly: GCA_002633025.1. Classification (NCBI taxonomy): domain Eukaryota; kingdom Metazoa; phylum Nemertea; class Pilidiophora; order Heteronemertea; family Lineidae; genus Notospermus; species Notospermus geniculatus. The sequence goes on from NMRB01000106.1 coordinate 327,960, forward strand.
CCTCGTTGTGTAGCTTGCACTTCCCAAAAACTCTTGGAGAGCAGAGCATTTGAACAGAAGAGACGAGGTTGTTGATGTGTTCTGGATCATCGATCTAAAATGCATTAGGAGCACCAGTGCTGCCACCAAGCATTAAGACGACAAACCAGTGACTCTGAACAGGAAAAACTGATTCTGCAAAAGAATCTTCGGACTGAGCAAACGTTATATTTGTAAATACTGTAAATATTTGTTGTAATTTATTCACTGATAAAGTCACTATGCCATACGAAGACGCCTACGAGAAGATACTACCTGCTGTGATGAAAATAAAACCTATTCAAACGACTTGTTATTCGTGCTTTTTCTTTTGTTGCTCCCGTTGGCTAGTTTTACCTGTACTCACTGTAAAAACAAGTTGGTCCACCATGGACATGGGTAAAAGTTCCTTGTCCAAATTTTTGCCCATTCTCCCATGTGTTCATCTGGGTAATAAAGTACCCATGCCCGTGTCTTATAGTTCTCCAGGTGATAAACGCCATTGTCATGGATATTTTTGACAGTAGGTCAGTCTTCCTCGCAGGAGTTTGCTGTACCTATGTTACTTCCCTATACCCGTGGGTGGTGCACCCACCCCACGATACAGGACATTTTTTCACAGTGCTGAGACTTGTCTCATTCACACCTACTGCAAGGACAGATATTTTTTCTGACTTTTTTAACCTAATGAAAGAAAGCGTTGCAGCCAAAACAATTCAGGCTGACAATAATAATGAGAAGGAAATCAATATTTTTGTTAGCTGCAGTGTAACTGAAATACAACCTTACTTACATAAGAGAATTTTCTCTGTTGCATAAAAGATGACAAAATTCCATAGATGGGTACAGTGCCAATTTTCTGGACTGATATTTCTTCAACACTGACAACCGAGAGGGGACATTTTACACCATGTCATTATTAGGCAAATTTGACGCTTTCATGGCGAGATCCGGGGAACAGAACCAAAATCAACACCATTACATGAGTTCGGCAGAGACAACAACTGAACAAAAACTGCTGATGACAATAACAGACCGTTAAGTGGGTACTTATTGCTTCTTAGTACCTCCCATCTCCCGCGATGATGTAGGTGACTGGGGAAAATCCGAGGTAAGTATTGACAGTCCCCTCCAAAATTCACCAGTGACCAACGTTGAATAGCAATGCAAAGATTGAAAAGCCAAGCAATAATTGTGCACATTAGCGGACAGTGGATATCGACTACGTCGTGACAAGTTACCTATTGCACCGCCTGACGTTGCTTGTTCCCTCTTTGGTTGGTATTGATCCGAAGGATTATCAACTCTCGCCAGCAGGAGAGCCTCCTTGATAACGCGGATTAAACTGAATTAAAATGATGTGCACGTGGATTTCAACATTTTGGTAAGCGGTCCTTTTTTCGTAATCCACCTAAAATTCATATTAATTTCAAAACCAACTGCATACTCAGAAAGTTTCAAGATTGGTATCACTACAATCCCCGAACCCACTACCTGGGTTCGGAGGTTGTTTGGACTACTCGCAGGGTACTTACGGACGCCTCGTTTGGCATAGGACGTTGAACCATCTTTTTAAGATGGGGATTTGGCCTGGTGGTTGGGGCGTGCTGCCCCTGAGTGCTGGCGACTGATGCCCAATGCGAGGATCCGTGGGTTCGAGTCCGGTAGGAAGCTATGTCTTGCACCTAAGAAACCCGTTGCTATTTCGTATCACTACGTCAGTATTTCACTGAGACTGTCGTTTTTTTACGTCGTGTCAGGTATTTCAATACATGTGCTAAGTAGATATCATAGGCAATACGAAAAACGAAGCGAGGCATATGATTTTACGCACGCTATCAACAACATGTGGAAAAATACCAGCCCTGGCAGGGACTTCCGGGATTTTGATATGCAAATTTATTTATGGCGTCATTGAAGGTATATGTAAATGACAAGTCCCATTACAAGCCATCCAAATGTCTTCTCTAAAGCCCTTACTCATACATGTATGTAATGTAATACGTCATAGCAACTGAATATCTTGTCACATTCACCATTAGTTTGTTTACTGACTTCTCCTTATTACCAAAATGACATGCTCAATATTATCAACAACTATATGAAACAGTATTTGACAACACTGATTTTGTTTACGAACTGAATTATAAAAGTACACAAAAAAGACATTCGATGGCCTGCTGTGTTCTGTGACAGAATGCGCGAAGGGAAAATAAAGCAATTATCCGGTGTGGTTCACGATGCTGATATTAGGGCCCTACAGTGAATTTACATGGTGTAGGCTACCTGTGCACTAGATCACTCTAGCCTTGATGTCATCAAGGGTGGCCAACCATGGCAAGAGAGATGACTCTAACAACCACGTCCAACTGCACGACCATGACAAATGACCGTGCAGCCGTTTTGTAATTGACCATCCTCCGGCAGCAGGGGTTTTTACCTCGCTCCTCTTCATCCACTCACACATTTGTGTGCTGAGTGTATCATGAAGAGGAGCGAGACAGAAGCCCTGCTATGGGAGGATGTAATTGGCAAGCGATAATGATATAATATTCTTCCTGACATTGCATGGTCGATCTACTGGCCGATGCCCATTTAATTTCAACCTTGGAAGAACGCATTGGTTTTACGGCCAATAACAGGAATTGATAAACATACCAGAATGAAAAGTGTACATTTTACAACTTGTAAGGGTAATTTTCTTATGCCATTAAAATATACCTGTTATGGTACTGTTGATAACACTAAGGTCGTCTCTGAATTTCGCAAACTTTCGACCTCAATCGGGGTCTTCCTCAGACACTTTCTAGAAGATCCAAGGAATTTTATGTGACGATCTTTGTGCTTTACTTTGGATATCTGTTATGGTACTGTCGTGCAATGAAATCAAAATGGCAAAATGCCCGTATTGTTTAAACACAAAGACATCATGCATTATTTAATTGGATATTGCTGCCTTTTCGCAATATTGCAGTTTTTAATAATTCAATGGAAATAAAAGTATTGAAGACAGGTTGAGAGAATTGCCGATTCTGCACTGTTCAATTCCCGTAGTGGCTGCCAACCGATGTTCACACTCACAGGAAGACAACACGTGGCCTTATTGAACCAGGATGACACCACGGCCTATTTCATTTCATTATGTACATGTACAAACTGGATCACTTGAGCCACGAAGTGATTACAATAGCTTTTTCGAACTTCATACACATACATGAAAATTTGTTGTGAAAATACGCAAGTTTCCAATGAAATATTAAAAAATGCATGTATAGTACTTCTCGCAAACTCGCCAGTATTTTGGTACAATCAGTAAAATCAAGTGCCCCTTGAAACCACGTTCGGTAGCTTGTGGATCTAAACGTACATGTACGTACATTTCCTGTGGGCTCAAAAAATGTCATTATATACTCATGTACACCGCCTGCATAGGTATGAACTTTGCCACAAATTCCCTGCAAAGCACTCTGTTGGCAGAGAATAACGCTAAGTTCATCAATAATTATATAAGTACATGTATGTAAGTATGAAGCACATCGAACAGAAAATTGAATCGCGAGAGAGGATAGATATTGTATAAAATGCGTACTATCAAAAATAGATAAGCCAGCCACTATGTAATAAGCATGTACATACGTACAGATAAATACCCGAACAGGATACCTTAAATAATCAGAAAATAAATAATAAATAATAAATACATGTAATCAGAAAACAAACAAAAAAAAGAAAAAAATTAGAAAAAATTTAAAAAATCAGGACGTCCAGCAGTTATTCAGCCTTAGCTTACTCCAGGAGTTTTGAACATATCGTCCAATACTGTAGTTGAAGTAGTTGACTCATCAATATCTTTTTCGTGTGTTTGTGATTTTAGCCTCCTGGCCCTGATCAGTGTCGGCAAGGGCGGTACTCAAAACTTCTTTCCCGACGAGATCTTCAATAACTACAACAAAACCATTCGTCCAGGAGCACTGGAAGGTAGGTATATGATCTTTACCAATCTAGGTGTAGTGATAGTTTCCCCTGCACTTTCGTTACTGTCAATGAGAACGATTGAGAAGCCATGTATTAGCGTCAAGATAGCGTCAGTTTACAAGTATACATTATATCTCCAGAAATACATTTACGTCATGGAAATGAAGTCCAATTTCGTATTTCGTACTTCGTGTTTCGTCAGATTTGCGAAACCTCACTATTATACATTGTCCAAATCGTTTTGTTACGTTTGCTATTGATGTCGTTAACGTTACCATGCATATGAGTTTCCACTAAAACCCAATATTGCTGTTTATCGCAGTGTCAGTGCTTAATTAATGAGCAAATGCTAAAAGTCAATGATATTGGGGTTACTGCGAGAGCTTTGCACATCCGGAACGCCGGAGATGTTACTACGAACGGACAACCTCCGATCTGTCCGGAGTGTGACGAACAAAATACAGAGTTTAAGAGATCGTCCCGCCGCTAACGATAACACTAACGTTAACGTTATTTTTTACATTGCAAATGTACGGCAGAAATAGCCTTATCGTTAGTGTTATCGTTACCGGACCGATTTCTTAAACTCTCGAATGAGAGACCAAATGACGATACCTGTGAGTACTGCAAAACTGTCCCAAACAGAACACAGGGGAAACAGACAAGACGTCTCCTGGCATACAGTCGTCCTCAAATTTATTCATACCCCCATGAAAAATTATAGGAAAAATATTTAAAAAATACAAATGAGCTGAACTGGCACGTCTTAGGCTTCATTGAATGACATTTAATTGGAATGTACAGAGATTTTTAAAATACGGCCAAAATATCACAGAGATATCACAATTTCAAAATATCATGAAAAACTCAACTTTTTAAAAGTTGAAATATCTGATTCGAAATCGATATCATATCATCCTATGACCAATTCTAAAAACTGCAGTGAAGAAAGTTTTCGAAAATCTCACTTCGATTTTGTGCAATTGCAAAATATCATTTGAATTTTCAAATTTGATACTTTGATAATTTCAGGAATTTTGAAAAAAATCGAATGCCATCAGACCCAGAGAGTCAAATGAAAAAGATTCCAAAGTATTTTTCTGACTTGTTAAATCATATGAGAGAGTTATTTCAATAAATGGCAAAAAATGAATAAAAAAGCATCGAAATCACCAGTTTTTAAAAAATTATGCCGCAAAAACGAAGTGGTATATTGATGCCAATCTTTCTTCACAAAGTTTCCATGATAAGGTAGTATGATATGAAATCAATTTCGAATCAAATACTTGAAATTTTCAAAAGTTAGGATTTTCATGATATTTTGAAATTGTGATATCTTTGTGATATTTGGTCAATATTTTTCAATCTGTGTACATTTCGAGTAAAGGTCATTAAATGAAGCCCAAGACGTGCAAGTGCAACTGATAGGTATTTTCTAAATATTTTTTCCATACTTTTTCATGGGGTATGAATAAATTTGAGGACGACTGTAGATACAGCACCACTCTACTTGGTTAAAATGGCATACATGTATTTGTCAATTTTGTTGTTCAAGGATGTAATTGGTGGGTGCGGACAAAATAGTGAGGTTTCGCAAATCTGACGAAACACGAAGTACGAAATACGAAATTGGACTTCACTTCCATGACGTAATATATTTCAGGAGATGGTTGGTACCACAAATATCGCATGCTGCCAGAGCGTCTTTTAGCGTATGGCGTTAGACCGAAAGAGTTACCCTGTGTATTAAACTTTGAAATTTATCTTTCGTTTCCACTTCGTAGATACGAAGTGGAAATCTAAATATTCCAGATGCACCATTACTCTCTCGGTCGTACATGATATGCTAAAAGACGCACTGGCAGCAGGGACATTTGTGGTACCAACCATATCCAGAAATACATAGGTCCAGGAAATGAAGTTGAATTTCGTATTTCGTACTTCGTGGTTCGTCAGATATGCGAAACCTCACTATTAGCCATGTATTGCTTCGTTCTCACGACATACGTACAGCTATTTGGGTCCCCAAGCCACGGTGGAAAGCAGTTTCTGCAGAAAAAAGGTACATTTACCACCTCACGAGTTTTCCTCAGTCTTTCTGTACTAAGAAATCGTTTTTCCTGTAGAACGGTCCGACTCCGGAACTAAAGTACCCGGTTGCTGCAAACGACAAGCAGGACGGTTTTATTTCTGTCATAAATCGCCTTCTTAACAACTGCTCAGACAGCTCAATTAGATGAAGCACATCCGCCAACGTACCAATCAAAACGTTATTTGAAAAAGAAGCAACAAATTTGTTTTCCGTTCAAAGCAAGAATTAGAGGATATAAATCACAATCAGAATCAGTAGTTTGGCAAATTTATATGAAAGTTGTTCATAATTAATCGTAGAACGTCTTATTAGACTAGCTGCATGGCGTACAAGACTGACGTCACCGGGATATATTGTTTCAATCAGTAGTACATGTATCAGCGGGAATTGGAATCTACCAGAGTTCCTGTATGATGTTTCTGCAAAACGACATAAGGACATGGACTGGGAAGACGTGCGACAATGACGCTAAGGACCCTGTGTGCTCAATACGGATGGAAGCAGATGGTCTCTCTGGGGCTGAGCGTTCCATTTTCATTTCTACATGTATACTCAGTTCTCTTGTACTGATCAGAGATTGATTGATCAGAAGCGATGGGCAAAAATGACCTCGGCGATGCGCCAGGCACTCAGGGGTGGAGTGGACAAACATCGTGATATTAATCATGTATTTTCAGATGAAGCAACAGTTGTAAAAATCAACATCCATGTATACACGATCAGCTCCGTCAGCGGACTGTCTATGGTAAGTTTTTAGCAACAGTAGGCATCGCCCTTATTCAATCACCGAATTTCCGGCTTTTGTGCCGGTTCAAATGTGCATCTTTCTGCTGCCAACAACCAGGTGATATCTGGAGCCATATTCACGAAGCCTTCGCAACTTTGCCCTATTGTTCACTGACTGCCTTACAAACTTTGCACGCAAAGTTGCGAAGGCTTAATAAATATGGCCCCGGGTCCGAAACTTCAACCTTGTGATATCTTCAAGAAAATATCTTCCAGGACTATGGACTCGAAATCTATTTCCGTCAGATTTGGCGTGACCAACGCCTCAGGTTTAACGGCACCCAGTCGACCACGCTGAGTCCCTATCGAACAAAGGACATATGGCGGCCAGATACCTTCTTCTACAATGCTAAATCAGGAAGGGTGCACAAGATAACCACAACAAACGAATTCGTTCAAATATCACCCGACGGTACAGTTTCTACCAGCGTTCGGTAAGTTGTTGGAGATTCATCGTAGTCTAACATGGAAAAAAGCTAATTCAGCAACCTCCTTACCTCCATATATAATGGTAACATTGACACTACAAAAGCTTTGTGGCCTGCGAGTTATGTAAGTAAGCTCATCAAAAAACTCGGATGAAGCTAAAATTTCGTTTCCAGTGACAAGATGACTCTGCCCTATGTCACTACCAATCTGATAAACTTCTTCGGATCGATTTGGACAAATCTATTATTGTTATTAACATAATCTGTATTGGATGCGTTATGTATGCACGAATGCATGTCACGGATGTGTTAGATACGATCAATTTCGATGAATACGCATCACAGCATCCTTTCTCAGACACTGATACCTTTGAAGATTGTAAGCGACCGTTGCTTCATACGGTGCGTTACACTGGAGGAAGTCATGGGCGCAGTTCTGGTCATCTAACCAGAATGTATCAACAGAATCATACCTAGTGGCGCAAATGCTGAGCTGACGACACAATTTACCAAATCAAGCAATGCATTATGGATCACATTGATCACAAATTCTTTGGACCATATGAACTATACGAACCATGCACACCCTTCTGCAATATTTCTCGGCAAAAGTTCACATTGTAAGCGAAGTGGATATTCCTCCAGTGTAAAGACGAAATATTGACTTTCAGATGGGACCATGATATAACCTTTATTCTTTTGAGATGACCTATAAGATAAGGCATTTTCACACAAAACGTTGCCAGGACTGAGTTGTTACTTCTTCCTTATTTTTGTTCTCGGCCATACAAGTACGAGTACAAGTACAAGTACAAGTACAAGTACAAGTACAAGAACAAGTACAAGTACAAGTACAAGTACAAGTACAAGTACAAGTACAAGTACGCACCACCAACCCCAACGAGAGAATGGGTCATATGAATAAAGACTAGTAAATGCTTTTACTTGAATTTTGCAATGCAAATGCACTAAGCAATGCTGTACAAAGTTGAAGTAAAAGCATTTGCTAGTCTTTATTCATATGACCCATTATCTCCAGAAGAGACAACTCCCTACTGAGTTCACCTTTTCACTTTTAGAGTTATCATCCCTAAGTTTTTAGTAAGTTGTAGCTTTCAACACGGCACGTGCGTGAGAGTCTGCTGTCTGTCTTTTTTCAGACTTTCGCTGATACTCTATTGTTTCCTCGACCTTGCATTCTTCCCCATGGACGAACAAGACTGCGAGATCGTCATCGGAAGCTGTAGGTGAAAGCTTTGCTTTTAATTCTCACGGCAACACCAATAGCTGCAATAGTACTACTGTTTAACATTACATCATCAGTAACTGTAAAGGAATATATTGCAGCAAATACCGGTGGCAATCGGCGATTATGAGTTTAGCCGAGGTTGGAATGAACTACTCGGCTGGAACGGTTGGTGCATCCAACGGGTGCGGTTGGGAGAATTTAGAGAGCAATCGAACAACACCGCTAAAAAGTAAATTTGCGACCACAAACAAGGTTCTCTCCGCAAATTAAACCATCCTTAGCATCAGGATATGGTATCCTCTATTATCATGCGGAATTCTGAGACAAAACAAAGCTTGTAAGTTGACTTTGTTGAGCCACCTTCCAGCATTATTTCGATGCATTGGCAATGTGTGCAATACAATGGTACATCCCAAAAGCCATCAGCATACATGTAAGCGTTTGATATTTTGCTCATCGATGGATTTCTGGTTGGTTACGGTCGGCAATCTTTGCACCTTAGAATGAAGATGTCAGAAAAGGTGAACACCGAAGGGTTATAAAAATGTGGAGTCCTTATCTTTCAGATGGATACAGAGACATTGACATAAAGTACGACTTTGCGTCCAACAGATCTGCCTATTTCAACGAAAACCTTATTCTACCTGAGTTCACCATTGACGAAAAAGTGACACAGGTCCTGGAAACGCAAAACTTCACAACAGGTATACTCATACCAGGTACATACGACTGTTCATGTAGAAAGCCAAGTATGGATTATACAACAATGGCGCCTGATGATTGATTCATAATACAAAACATAAATTGCAATACAACGTATAAAAGGGTCGAATCCAAAAGGCATTGTTGGCCCTAAATACATCTTGATTATGTAGACCTCGATCGACAGATAGATATGGCGATCTCAAGGATGCAAAGAGCAGGCAGGGTGTCTGATGAAAAGGAGACTTCGAAACGGGCAAAGGCAGAAAAGCCCATAACAGTTGGTAGAAGGATTTCTGATATATTCGCAGGTTGCGACTCCTGAAATTATTGTAATCATCTTGAAATTTACTTTTTAACTGATACACGGATGTACATGTACACGTACATCTACAAGGTATTGTAGTTCAAATTCATCATGCGTTGTCATTCAAACGGGTCTTTGTTCCTTTAGCAGCCAACCCAAGTAGCCTACCCTTTTGATAACAGAAGCTTCAGCACACCACACTTGGTTGAGGAGATAGCTGGCTAAACTCCTCATTCCAATATACATGCACACTCGTACTAGGTGCCCATGTTACTTGCACTGAATAGACAATGTTGCCATCTGTCGGCATGACGACCACATAACCGTCTCCTCATCTTCCTTTCAGGGAACTTCAGCATAGCGAAATACATCATTCACCTGAAGCGGAGTTTCGGCTACTATCTCATCCAGATCTATATTCCCAGTATGCTAGTGGTCATCTTGTCCTGGGTCAATTTCTATTTAGACGTGTGGGCTACCCCGGCAAGGATCTCAGTCGGGTTGCTCACTGTCCTGACCATCACTACCCAAGCCTCCGGCGTCAACTCCCAACTTCCCCGCGTTTCGTACGTCAAGGCAATAGACGTTTGGATGTCAGCGTGTTTGGTGTTTGTGGTGATAGCGCTTGCCGAGTTTGCTGTGGTCAATGTGATAACGAGGAAGCGAGAGGAAAAGATGAGAAAGATAAATGACGGTCACGCACACCAATACCAGGACAACCATGACGGATTCTCGCATGTACATGTAAGTATGGGAAGGATGAGCTCAGCAGATTCTGAGGAAGCAAAATCGTTAATCAGTAAAAGTGCGTTTGGAAAATTCGCCCCTACTGTGTTCGGGTTTTGGGGTAAAGGCGACTGAATGGCCTGAGAATCAGATTCCACACACTGGCCTTGAGGGCAGGGGTGTGTGGGCCAGCAATGGAATGAGACGATGTCCATTACGTAGAATCTACCATGAATATCAGACTGACAGACCAACAAAATTCACAAATGTCATGCCAAATAGAACCAGTGACAGCGGGGGTATGGCCTGGACAGCCCAGTGCTGGGGCAAACCGAGACCTCAGTCTCCTGCGCAAAAATGTGACAAATGTCAATATCCCCATTTCGCAGTCACAGAATTGAGATCAACACTACCCACTTAATGGTGGTCACAACCATTTCAATTACTTTAAATTACCTTCATTGTGCACATATCAAACCAATTCTAATGATTACTGATAATTTGTTTCAGTCAATAGACTCAGGGCTAGACAGCGGTGTGACAGTCATCACCATAGACGAGGACGAAAGGAGCACCAGGCCGGAGAATAAAATTCCCGAGACAAGAAATAAACTCCATAATTTCTTCCCTTCGTTCCGCCTTCGGCGAACTTCGCCCTCAAGGCTACGTTGGAGAGGTGAAACCGTCGAGTCCATTTCGAGGATTCTATTCCCTGTCGCCTTTTTCTGCTTCAATGCCATATACTGGCTTCATTACTGGTGTAGATGGTTTACGAATGACACGTGTAAGAGATGAAGAGCGAAGCGCTTTTGTAAAAACATCACTGATTCCTATGGAAGCCGGTCATTTCTTTTGCTACAAAGACGTGCAAAGTAAATCCGTCTCATCGAGCCGCATCTAGCACTCGGTTTGGGCCGAGCACATGACAGACAGGGTGGGATGATATAAGGCCCGATGTCTGAGGCCAGGAATGTCTAACTTTTCACAGAAAATCCTCGTACTTATCTCATACACTCTGGAACAATGGCTGATATTCATAAAGGCTAGGAAATGCTTTTACTTCAAGTTTTGTAGTACATGTACATTTACATTGATCATCGGTGTAGTACATTTACATTAAAAATCCCAAGTAAAAGCATTTGCCAACTTTTATGAATACTAGCCATTAATTGTGATACTTTCATACCACATGTAATATTATTTTGTGAATTCATTTGTTAACTGTAATCTGATTTTTTGCTGTCATTCACACCGAATACATAGTGTTCTGTAATTTTATGTGAGTTTCGCACTTCCTGTTTATGGATCAGCTGAAGAAGCACACACAGGACCATTTATGTGCAAAGATCTGGTGAATTGTTGACTTGCTCCAAACATAGATGAGTTTCGCAAGCAGCCATCTTGCCGAAAGGTCATCACCATGGAGATTTCCCCCATTGGGGATGAGCGAACCAATCAGCTATCACTCTGGAAGAAAATTCCCATGGTGATGACCTAATTTTGGCAATATGGCTGCTAGTGCTAGCGAAACTCATGCATCTGTGTAGCCTATAGACCCTTAAAAATCTAGATGATCGACCTATGATGCAAGTTACATGTATCTCTTAGAAGACCTTGCCAAGGAAGCTGGTGTTAAAGTTTTTATTTGTATGGACAGCAGTTTGACAGGACATCAATGCCTCATTATGAGATTCATGCACGCCGTAGAACGCAACAAACGAAGTGACGTATCCGATTGCGAGTCAGCAGACCCCAGCACAGGAACTAAGCAGTATAATCTTCACATGACGTGATCTAATGCATGATGTCTTTGCCCGCCATGTCACTTCAGAGAGGAAACCGCCTTTCAGGAAGTTATGACCGAGCGGCCTATCAACTGTCATTATACAGAACTGGGAGAGTAAACAGCGACCTAGTGACCAACTTTTTATCTTCCTGCCTGAATCGTTGCACTGGCATTTGTTTTACAAATACTTAATGATATAATGATCAAAGATATCAACATGAAAATCGTTAAATGGCATAGTGTCTGGCACGATGTGCAGGGCAGCAGTGGTTGGAGGAAGAGACCTATGTCCCGAATGATCACGTTCATCAAAAGCAGCAACCCTGATGGGGAAATACACTTTTGGTTGCAAGTGCAAAGAATGTGGACAAACATTGGGGGGGGGGGG
>NMRB01000106.1:340434-356743 GCA_002633025.1 Notospermus geniculatus
GGGGGGGGGGGGCATAAATTTGTAATCCCACAGTTTATATAGTTGCTATCAGATGCAAATTCCTGGAACTTAAGCTGAAAAACCATGACTTTTTCATATCTGTACTTCCCTGGAGGGCTGCAGTGAGCTTTTGGTCTTCTAAAACTAAGGAGCGGGCGCATGCCCTATCTCCTAGATGAGGCACTGGAAGACAACACTTTCGAAGGAAACTTGCACATCGCCAAGAACAGGCGTTGAAAATCGACAAAGAATAGCAAAGACATGTACATGTACTACTGACGAAGCTTGCCTAGCACTCAGAAGGAAATCATGATACATCTTTCTGTGGTTGCTTATTGCAGGAGAGCAAACCACAAAACAAACGAAAAGCAACACATTTCAATCGGATCTTGTTTTTATGCAAAAAAGATAATCAGCAGAACAATCACATGTCACTCACAAATTCCGAGCACTCGTTGTTGGAGCTATTGTTTGTTTTTGATGTAATGTACAATCCAAGCCGTTGCTGCCGAGTACAATTTCATTCGTTTCGGCCTATCCGTAAAAAACGTAAAATGGTACAGGGTATTTTACCTTTGTCTCGGCTTTGAGGTTGACTGATTCACGTAGGCATACATTGTACACATGACATAGACGTTTGGTATTACTAAGACGTTCTTACTTTCATAAACCTTCTTACACATACATTTCATAATCCATCAGTTTAGCAAGTGTATTTTAATTTTGTGTTTTCTTTGTTTCCTATTTCATTAAAATCAGCCAGAATTTGGATTCTAGAAACTCGTCCACTGAAGACCGAAGCCCCTGAGGGAATAATCATGGTAACTGGCCATGGAATTTTAATACTACATGTATAAGTTGCTTTTCGCGTCCGACAATTGTCTGTTAATCTTAAGTTTCATTGCCATGACCCCAAAAGAAAATTGATACAAATATACGGCGGAAGGAAGTAAATGCGGTGGTCACATGTTGCTGGCCAAAGAGTACACCACATCGCGTTGACTACACTAATTACCACCAATCCATGAGCTTCGCCATTGGCGTGATTATCAATGAAAAAATTCGACATCTATTTGTATGGCATTACGTCGAGCTGACTACACATAATACGACCAATCCATGAGCTCACTTCTAGACGCGATTGTAAATAAAAAAGTTCGACATCGATTTGTATGGCACAAAAATTAAAAGGAAATAATATCTGTAAAACATTTACCGGTACTCATTGGTATCAGAAAAAATTTACCACCAGTAAACCAATCATAAGGACTAGTTTAAAATATTCACTCATTGAAATTATAAAAATTTATAAGCCAACCATAATATGGGCTAGTTGCCCTTGATGACCATCATCTCAGAGTCAATTTTTCCAACCTAGGTTACCGAAATGCAGGGTGACCAAAAATACTAAGTCCTTGGTACCTTTTACATAAGAATTTGGTGATCTATTGTAAATTTCATGACGTCCCCACTTGATATAACATGTATAAGAGGCTCAATAAGAAGCCATTAGTGCTCTTCCGTGACATGTCAACTTCAAATGCCCTCTACCAGAGGGGCCAGTGGGGACAATTTTGAATCACTCTGCGTTTATATCTACATGTACATTGCACAGAAAAATCTACAGCCTAAACATGATTTGATTTGGGTCATAAGGATAAAAGTATATAAAATTACATTTAACCATCGACGTATAATTATAAAACTGACTATGACACAGGAAATGAACTACTGGATTTAAATGTACACATGCCCCTGGTTCTTGAATATACGTATCACGACATTGTATCTACAGTGTATTTTGAGTTTATTTCCCTTTGCTGACTTGTTTCTCCTTAAACTCATCCTCTGCATTATAAAGGTCGGTCAGGTCGTTGGCTTGGACAGCGTCTTGGACTCCTTCTAGTTTCTTCATAATTTCTGTTCTGCTTGATGCGTAGACCATCTTCGCCTTCACTTTGGCTGTGTCATCCGAGGACCTGAAAAGAGAAAGCATAACAAATATGTAACTGCTGAACTTTGGTTCCGAAATCAATTTCCCAATCTGTATAGGCCTAGGCCTATAAAGTATGTAACCAAAATACGAGTATGTTGATCTGAAACCTGTATACCGTATCCCCGTTCAACCCTCAATTGCGTATGTTGGTAAGTGAGCTGGCCCCGGTAGTTGCAAAAGAGGTCCGGTGCTGGTAGTTGAAAAAGATGGGCCCACAGTGGTGGTTGGGGGGGGGCATGGGGGGCTGTAGGCATAGTGCATTGGGTAAATTCTTAACAAGCCACTACTGCACACACTGTTAGAAATTATTAATTTTACAGTAGTAATTTTGCAGTAATTTTACAGAAATTGCCTGCAGCAGAGTCCCCAGCACTTTCTGTAAATTTACATATTTTTTTAATGGTATGATTCATGTTTTCCTGTATTGGTTGGACTCCATTGGACATCCCATTATGATGCCTTCTGAGAGCAGTATGAAAATATAATTTGGTCAGCCTCCAGTCAAGTCTCTGTTGACAATTATTTAAGTCTGTACTTTTACAGATCAAGTCTGTAATTTTACAGATCCGTCCTGGGGACTCTGCTGCACAGATTTTCTGTAAAATCTTCTGTTATTTCTAACAGTGTAATTACGGCGTATTCCTCCTTTACCTAAATGTACATGTACAGAACGATTAAGTGTCTTTCCACAAGTGGACCATGCAAAATCTGCAAAAAGTGCCAAGATGGGAGGTCGGCAGATTTGGCTCAAATTCCTACCAGAAGGTGGTCTTGGGGCACAATGAGGACAGGCCAAATATTTTGGAGATTGGTGACACCGTTTGGAAGTAAGGGGCAAAAACACTGCCAAATTATTTTTTAAAGATAAGAGCAATTTTTCATCAAACTATTGTCCATTTGAATGAATTTTCACGCGTTGTTGGCAGGCAACTTCAATAGACCCTTATATATGTTAATGAAAATAGATGCCCCCTGTAAGTTTTTCCAATTTTTCTTTTGTTCCAAATCACTCTTAATTTAAAGATACNGCAAGCGCGAACGGTAGGCCTCCTACGGTATCATCGTTGACCCTAGGCCGATCGAACATGCGTGTCAAATGTCTTCTGCAGAGAGAATGACATCAGCCAGTCTCAGACAGACGGTAATGTCTGAACCAAGATGCCGGAAAGATACACTACAGACACAGCAAGGAATGCACACAGAGACACACAGTCATGATGCACAGCGCACTCCACTCATGTTCATTGCATCGCAGGACAATCAGACATTTGAACAACACTTACCATGAAACGAAAAGTATTTTTCTTCTCTTTCCAGCGTTGTTAGGAAGCTCATAATTGACGTCGTAAACTATGTATCTTGGCTCGCCAGTTGCCGACACTTTATCACACAGGTCCTTATAGGATATCATAGGGTCCGACGCGTCGTCTATATCTTTGTCCACCACAATTTCCGTCATGTTCTCGGTCAGACGGAACACGCAGAACGACGATTCCTTCTTCTTGTACAACTTATCATACCTCGTCTTGACTTCATCGCTGCATTTAACTCCACTCGCCATCTTGAAATACCACAAAAGCGTGCTAATTTGAGCTAAATTCAGCGCCTACACACGGAGCCTGAACCAAAATGTCTGCGCTGTCAACACGCACCGGCTATTTATATTGTGTCGAGAATCTCTGAACGCCCGGGAATCTCGGTCGATGAGATACGCGTATCTGGAGCATCGATTGTTTGCGTGAATCATAACGGTGTGCGCGCGCTGTACAAGCCATATTGTCTCGTGCCTGATATGAATGGGTCATTTAGCCGGACATCACCATATTAGGAGGGGAAAGTAATAAAAATTTCGAAGGCCTTCCTGTGAATTTACCACTAATAAATAATAATTGCTCAAGAAATAGACATGAAACTAAACAGCAATTGTTCGGGTGTGAAAAATAGATATGAGGTGATGTCGGGGGTGATGTCGAAATGGCTGATGCAATTCATTCATGGCTAGGCCCACAAAAGAATGTCTCATTAAAGTGAAGTCAATCTGACCCAAACATTTCACGTTACTGGTGGAAATATTTATTCCATACCTGTACATGTAGATGACCATATTTGGAAGACGAAAGTGAATGACCATAAAAGGAAACAAACAAATAAATTGAAAATATTGTGAAACGAATGACATATGGTCTTACTGATAAAATTGCTTTTATAAGTTGGCCTCTTTCCCTCCTGAATCATCAGAGGGTTACAATGTAAATGTTCCTTCTCTTGCACTTAGCATTTTTAAAAATGCAATAGAGCGAGTGTATAGGGATTATAAACGGCCAGACGTTTTCAGGATTGCCAACTTCCGAAACATGTGTGAAAAATAGATGAAGTGATGTCGAAATGTCTGATGCAATTCATTCATTGGTAGGCCCACGAAAGAATATCTCATCAAAGTGAAGCCAATCTGACCCAAACATTTTACGTTACTGGTGGAAATATTCATTTCATGCCTGTAGATGACCATATTTGGAAGACGAAAGTGAATGACCATAAAAGGAGACAAACAAATAAATTGAAAATACATGTATTGTGAAACGAATGACATATGGTCTTACTGATAAAATTGCTTTTAAGTTGGCCTCTTTCCCTCCTGAATCATCAGAGGGTTAAATGTTCCTTCTCTTGCACTTAGCATTTTTACAAATGCAATAGAACGAGTGTAGGGATACGTTTTCAGGATTGCCAACTTCCGAATAAATTGGAAGTACGGTATTTCTATTCATTCATTCATGCTTTGCCTTCCAACTGCAAAATAACAATATTCAAAACAAATCGCACTGTTTGTAACGCCCGCTCTACCTCCAACTTGAGACGCCCACTCTACCTCCATCCAACTTGAGACGCCCACTCTACATGTACCTCCAACTTGAGACGAGCCATATCTTTGTCTTCAGGGACGGAGTTGCCATTGTGAGAGCCTGGCATGCCTGGTCGAATTTTGAAGATTCAGCTATTGATCTCAACTGGATATCGCGAATGCATTCATTGGAAGGCCAATAGATGGCATTTGTGTACAAGCCAATCGCATTTTATATTTCTCCATCATTTTAGTATGGCGAGACTCGCCGGTCAGCAAAAATTGGTTTTCTCAGGGTTTACAATAAATTTCTCTTGACGTATGCATCTATTGACGACATATGAACCTTCCATAAAGGCTGATGTTCAATGGTTTCCTCCAATGGAATTCAAAGTACTTACATTAAAAAAACTCGGTCGAGTTCGTCGAGAACCGAAGAGAAGAAAATAACTCGCCTGCGGTGCTATTTTCATGAGCACAGTTGGACGAAGTCAGTTGTTTTGATACTTCGATCTCATTTGGCACGATGAGTATCTTTTTACACTGTTCAATCAAGCATTTCAACTATGTTATTTAATCTACCTTCTTGATATATTCAATTCTAAGAGTATTATCCTGTAGTTTGAAATTCTCGGAATAATACCTCGCGGCTTGCATGATTGTCGTAGGTTTTTACCGTACATCGATGATATAGGGCTACACTGTAAATCCAGGTGACGCGTTTAGCGTTTAGTTTTGTGTTTAACAAAACACAACTTAACACATTACGTGAATATAACTGAACATATCATCAGGACAGGCGTTCTATCCGCCTAGAAACATACGTCTTGTTGCCTAAAATGCCGAAATATATCATTTGTTGTACTGTAAATCTAAAGTCTAAACACGAAACTAAACGGGAATATGCAACACTTTTTAAACATCTAAACGCGATTAGTTTTCCATTAGAAATGAACAGATGACCTAAACACTGCATTTAGAAAACAGTAAATCTAAATGTCTTGTAAATGTCTTGTTTAACTTATAAACATCTCGTTCAGTTTCCCCTAAACACGAAACATGAAGGAATCCTGAACATCGTGTTTAGGGCTGGTTCACGGCTCGGGTGGAATTGGTCAAATTTGTCGTTTCGCTATATCTCCCGCCGGCGAATTTTTTTCCCCCAGGATATAAAAGATATAAATCAGATGCATAAAGGTGGAATAAACTTATTCCAGGTCTAACTTCACGCTTTAACGTTCAGGAGGAAATAATACAGTAGACAGGTTTTCCGAGTTACCCAAAGAAAAATTCCAGGCCAGGGCGTGTAGCCCCAGTGGCGTAGTGGTTAGAGCGTTGGTCCAGATTATGCATGTTGCAGGTGGGCCCTGGATCGAATCTGCCTGCCGGTATTATTCACTCTTTACTGCGTGCCTTTTTATACTTTTTTCCTTCATCTTCCAACGCTTTTTTGTCACTTTTTCAGTCTAAATCAGTCGGTTAAATAATTTTTTGCCGTCATGGAAACACATTAATCTATTTCGTTGGAATATGGAGAACTAAACGCGTTTAGATGTTTAAAATATGTTGCATATTCCCGTTTAGTTTCGTGTTCAGACTTTAAACACTTTAGATTTACAGTGTAAGCACTGCATGGACCTAGACAATGGCCTGCTTTTATAGCCTACTTCCCCATCACAGGGTATCGCATTAGCATGAAGTAATGAAGCAGGAAAGCGGTCTTGAAATCAAATGCTGTCATGGCTGTACTTTGCAGGTGCATAAACGGAACAAACTGATAGTACAAATTGTATGTCAGACAAATAACAGTTTGTCTCACTTTGAGCTTTCCACAATATGTATTTCAAGTTCACAAAAGATAGGGGGCCGGCCGCGAACTTTTTTCCTAACCGATATATCCATTACGACCAACTTTTTCCCCTAACCTAGGCCTATAGCTAATCCTAATCCTAATCTTAATCCTAATCCTATACTACTCCCAACACTAACCCTGACCCTAACCCTAACCCTTACAATTACCCAACCATTAACCCACCATTCACGTCGTTAATTTCATTTCGTAATGGATATACTGGTTGGGAATCCATACCGGTTAGGAAAAAAAATCCGCGGGCGGGCCGGCCACCTCTTCATATAGCCTACAGTCAACTCTTGTCCTCAAAAAATGACCTGCTGGTCATCGGTGATTTGCGCAGATATACGTTTTTAATAAATCGTGAGTTTTGGTAAGAGGATGGGCCCTTCCTTTCAGTGCTAGGTTATTCTGCATTGGTGATAATCGAACGACAGACTGTTTATGGCAATTTTCACAAATTCCGAGGGCCAGACTGTGCCAACTATATCTTTACATTACAGAGTGTCATTGTGGATTTAAACGATTATTTAGTACTGTTATATTGCTCTTCGAAACTTTAAACATTTTGTGTACAAAACGTTCCTCAAGCAAGCTTCTTGCAGAGTTGTAAAAATATGTACATAAATATTGATGACCCAACTAACCATAAACGTACAGAGGACATGAGCAATTCATGAATTTGATGATTGTGCTCTGTCCCAGGAATTCACAACGTTGTCTGGTCATTATGAGGGCTGGGAAAGGCATTAACTCGCCCCAGTTGGTATTATAAGTGTGGTTTCTTCCTTGTTGGAATCTAACTAGGGGGTGATCGTCAATACATGTATATGTATTTATCTTCAAGGTTTATGCAATGACTCACTATAATTGACTTGTTGACAAATTCATGCTCAACCTTTTCGGTTTATTACACCGTGTCAAAAACATTATGCAAGCTCTTTACACACAAAAAAGCAAATATTTTGAAGATCCAAGTATTGCAATTTGAATTGAAGTCAGACGAAGGGTCTCAAATGACTTCATCTTCCCCTAAAGGACAAATTGAAATTTCATTGAAAGTACGTGAAGGATTTGTGCTTTATTGACATGTGTACACTTGGATAAGAATTTACAAAAAAAACAAATACGAAAGAACAAGCATAGTTATTCGACGATATATCACAGATACATGTACGAAATTACAAAATTAATTGAGTTTTATTTCTGATAAACGACATAGACCAACTGTGGTGTATACCGAGTGTAGATACTACATATGTAGTAGGCCTATGTGAAACCCAATTGTAGCAAAGAATAATGCAGGACCTTCCACTTCTGCCTGCATTCTTAACAATGGGATCTGACGGCGTATTGTGCAGTAAAATGATTAGATAACTACCCCCCCCCCCCCCCGAACGGCTCAACACATGATCGATGCGAGCCTATAATAATCGATGTATATACTTTTAGTCAGCACGCTGTGGGATATTTTGGCAGAGCACATGTCACCAAACAGGTTGAGTTGTGGACTCTAAACGAAAACTGCCATTGCGTAAATGAAAAATGAGGCACATCACTGTCACAAAAATCACATTTACCTATGGACTAGATCGCGAAAATTTCAACATACACACACACGAACACGGATTGTTCCGGAGGATACATGTACTCATGTTCTGCACGTTTCAAAAGTCGTGGTGGGTCTAGCAGGACAGATACATGGCAAGTGGGGTTCTCCTTCAGATACATGTATATTGCAAATTGTACATCTTCGATAATCGAAGGCCGATCTGCTTTTCACTGCGTTACATCGCACATCACCCTTCGAGAAATAGACCAGTCGGCGGCGTATCTTGGCACCATGCCAACTTTACCGGTCGACCAATCATATGACACTTTATATCGGGTCTTCGGCTACAACTCTTTGTACCACGATTCAAATTTTACAACACCGATTCTGATTGGCCTCTTCTTCCCGAGGCGGCAGATACGCCGTGGACCGGTCAATTTCTCGAAGGGTGATGTGCGGCGTAACGTAGTGGTGAGCAGATCGGCCTTCGATCATCGAAGATGATATTGTATGTCTGCAGAAGAACCCCCTCATGCCATGTAGTTTGCTCATAGCATGTTATAGTAAATGCTTCCAACATACATGTATCTTCAAACGGCATCGAATGGCAAACTGCTGTGGGCCTATTTCTCCACTAAAGGTTTAGAAAGGAGGACGGCCAACTGAACGTACTCTGTGCTTAGGAGCACAAGAAGGAATGATAAGACCCATTCCTATCATGTTCCCACTGGTCATCTACAGGGTGGGCCAGAGAAAGTATCCCCATTTCTATTGTTTCCCTATTGTTCGAGGGACACTTGCTCTGGCCCACCCTGTAGAAGACACCGCCTTCCAGCGTGGAAGGGCAGATGAGGCCTCGCACTACGCCACTCATCCAGCCCAAATGATTAACTATCGACTTCCGGATGGTTCACAACACTATAAAACCTCCTTGACCAGGCAAATTGATTTCAATGGAGTGTTGTTGATGTGACCAGATTGAAAACCACCTTCATTATGACCACTCTCCTTTAGTATTCTTCTCGTCTGGGCTCCCTCTCCGGAGGTTCATAGGTTGGAATGATTTGTAACGGATTGAGACCGGAAAATTTATCAGGCAGTGTCTCCATCCAGAGTAGAACCTTTTCAGCGATTGCTGCATTCGATCCGGCACTAGCAAATTTTGTATCACGCTTTTGCATGGTCTCTGTTGAGAGAGAATTACCAACATTTGTTTCTCGGTTGTCTGCTGGACCAATGGCGAGTTCACTTTCTTTAGAATCAGGGTCCTTTTGCCCACCTTCTGCTCTTAAATTTTCACTCCCGATGGTGTCAATCTCCACACCGGATGTGCCAGTTTCCAATTTTTCATTTCCACTGTCAGGATCACTAGAAATGGGCGGTGTTATATTTGTTTTGGGAGCCCTGGAAGTTGTAATCCTACTTAAACTGTCCGTTCGTCTCATGATATTGTCCTGTCTGCAGACTTCAGAACGTGCCTGCGGCCTCCCGGTCGATTCCATAGAGCAATCCTCCGTCCCATGGATATCCCCCTGGGTACGGTCTAGGTTTAAACATCCAGTGGTCCTCGAACGTCTAATCGTGCGTTGTTTGCTGCACGTCAGGCATATTGTGTCAGGGTGGGGAAGAGAGATTTTCTTTCTGTCAGCGGAGACAGGAGTCCTATCCCTCCGAGGGGTTCCCGAGGATGTGCTGGGTTGTATGTAAGTATAGCTACGAGTCTTATTTGAAGCTGGTAAGAACACAGGATCCGCCGCACCGTTAAAACAAGACCGGTTGGTGAGGGGTTCCGTCAACTGTGAATAGATACCACTCAACATCCTTATGTTTGTATTGCCACTGGACTGGAGATTTCGTGGGGTGTGTAACTCCTGATTCCCAAACTGCACTGACGGCATCGTGTGTCGTCGGATCAAGAGCTTCCTGGTGTCTTTGAAATTGTCCCAACTGAAGCTCTTTTGGACGCCAGCCCTTCGGTCGTTATCGTTCATTTTCTTAATTCAGTGAATCCAGCATCTAAGGGAGGTAACATAGGAATCCCTGTGTGGGAAGTGAACGTCAGTACAGAGGAATGTTCACCCGTTACATCCAATGCTCGTGAAATGAACCACAGAAGATGTCGTAGCACACGTAGACATTCCTAATTGCCTGTGTTGCACTGACCAACCTCGGGTTTGTGTGACAGGATGAAGAGAAGCGTGGTAAAAACTCCTGCTGTGGAAGGATTTCCTGCCTCCAGCCGAGATCACAGACGTCAGCGAGACTACAGAACACACCACTGACAAATCTAACTGTCGATCCTCTGCAAATGAACGCCGACGACTGTCACATTATCGGCAAGATGTTATTTTAATCCTTTGACAAACTGTGCCAGTTTGGGAAATGTACTCCTCTTCTATCACGTCTCATCAAAACCAATAGAAATCAGAAGTACTGGTAATTGTACCATAAATAATCTTCTACTTGCAAAGGTCCCGCACTTTCGAAGGTCGAACTTCCATAATCAACGACATCTTCGATATTCTGTTTACGTTTCCTGTGGGGCACAATACACGTCCCCTCGACAGAGCAATGTCCTCTGAAATTCCTTATATGGGGACCACGCTGCCGGAGAGGCCGGATTGGTGTTAATACTGGTTTACTAACGGCTTAGTGTGTCATTAATCCTTCATGAAATATGTACGAGTTATTGAAATAACGCAAACAGAGTAGTTTACTGGATATATTGGTTTGCATTGGTACCAGTAATGTATATTGGTCAAAGGCCCTAGGCCAAAGGGTCAGTCAAACCACCGGCCTAGCGTCATTCATACGTAACGCTTGACTTCGACTGGTATAACTGCCTCAAAACAACATTTATTTTTTTCCGTCCAACATTGTCCAATCAAAGGTATTCACCGTAACGTGTCGGGTCTTTGAAGATCGTTCATGTCGTTGGGTTGGTTGCATCAATCTGAAAAAATAAATAGGAAATTGGTTAATTTTCCACCGTAATGTTTCCCACTTTTTAAAAAGACATGTTGACATCTTCCACAGACCAACCTCTTATTAACCGTCGGGCAAACCTAATTTTACTGTGCGATAGGCCCACATGCCATAGTTTATCTCATACAAACAATTTTGTTATCTCATATAAACAATTTTGTTATCTCATACAATGTATACAAACAATTTTGTTACTGCCAGAGACTTCACCCTTGAGAGCTCTTGGTGGCAGTAGGCCTATATAGAGATTATGAAAGGCTGAACAAATTTAAAATGCACCTATATGAGGAAGAAACTGACGAAGATTTTAGGATGACTAGGATCAAAAATACGATGGATTTGCGAGTTCGGTACATACCCTCGTATAAAAATTCCTATGTTAGTACAAGCAATCCATATCTCTGAATACTAGTAATTTAGCATATTTAAGTCAACATGACTCTCTTCGATCATGGTCTGAGGTGGATGACAGTTGCAGTAAAAGTCAACGATATGTCGTTACAGAGGAATTTATGTCGGCTTTATTTGAGATGAGATGTTTTGGCTCATTAAATCTGGTCGTTAAAAACAATCTTTTGAAGAATGTCCTTTTACGATCTCTGGTTTCACACATGGGTTAACTTGATTGGAATATTCTAAAGCATAAAGGGGAAAGTTTGACAGGAGCGAACGATAAATAAAGAACATATAACCAAAGTCGTCGAAGGACCTCCGCGGAACTTTATGACTTGAGATTTTAATCAGACTGATTTTAATGTCGTCGGGTCCAATCAGAATTTATTTCACGGCCTTCACGAAAAGTAAAGAGTATTTCGTGGAACCAAGTGTACTCATTTTCAACGATGAATCAGAACGGACGATAATACTTTAGGGAAATTCCGACTGTCTATTATACTGTATCAAAAGCTTCACCATTATCAAAATCAGTGGACGTGACTGAGAAAGGCCTATTCAACTTTGCACGCTTTCGCCTCAATCCTCTGTTAACATGTTAACTGTATTCAAAAAGCAGGAAAATAAATCAAGATTACAACCCTGATGAATAATATGACTGCGGAAATGAACTTTAGGAACCGTTTCACACTTGCAAAACTGTCAAATTTTCTTGTTTAGTGTCCAAAATACATGTAGTCAACAGAATGTAACAACCCTTTGACTATTCAGTCATAAGGAAGTCACTCACACCAAGTTAGTCCTTGTCAAGAATTTTGACTAAAAAGTCACCAGTTTTACCCAAGAAATTCTACGACAATTCCTTTTAGATGTGTTATTTACGGTTACCTTTTTCCAAAGCCCAGCTAGACCGTGTCCTTAAGAATAAAACACGACGGTCAGGTTTTCCCATCTATGTATCGTACGATCAACAGAATAAGAATACCAAACAGGGATAGGTCGAATAGTTAAATTGCTTGGCAGTTCATGAATATTATACATTTATTTCAAATTGCCACAAGGTCTTTTCCAGCTCACATTAAACAGTACTATTAGGTCCATGCCTGATTTGACCGATTAAGTCCATTTATCCGTGGGTTTCTTCGAAGAGTGCCGATAGAGAAAATATGGTAATATGGAGGCATACTTGGTAAGATATTCCAAAAAGGTGAATCAACGGAATAATCATATCAAGAAATTTGATTACTTTGGAGACGAGTAAATGTATTAAGAGATATCAAAACTGTTTTCTCACTGTAACGGTCTGCTAATTCATAGTTTTTCTCTTCCTCACTTGATCTGTGCCATCAGATTCGATTCGGTGGTTTTTCTGATCTGTGCAATTAAGAGCGACATGTCAAATTAAAATGAGTGTCATTCAGAGTTGAGCAGAAAGGGTTCATCTGACCGAGGTAGCTCATACTTTAGGATTGGTCCGTCTGTTGTAAGGCCAGTGGGGGTCCAGTCACCCTCGATGTTCACCCAACCATTCTTGAAATAAAATAAAATTGTGTCAACTTGATTCCAGGCCCACTGAGCCAAATACCTCTTCAAATCGATACTGACGAAGAAGTAACCACTGAATTGTTCGGTCGACTTATTTGGTATATTTTCTAACTGTGAGCAGATGGTACCACCGGCAGGTCAAAGAAATTATTCGAGAACGGCCTGTTTGACTTCATAAACCTACGAAATATCAAAGCACCACGATTTTAGTATTAACAGCCTCTATTTAATATCAGAACACCGTGGACAAAATACTGAGTGGCGATGAGGTGTATTCAGGTGTGTATTCCGGTGAAATATTGCAGTTGTTTTGATTTAAGTGTTATCGGTTTTCATAAGGTGATTAAAGTTGACAAATTCATTGAAAAAACATGTCAGTAAACTCATTAAAATTGCCCATAATCTTGACTAGGCCTAGCTTTTGATCAAAATCTTTATCCAGGATTACTGTTGTTCCTGTCAAACTCGTCCCCAGTGGGTTTACGTTCCTACAACACCACTGGAAAGGGCTGACGACTTCAGGAATACTGCGCATGCGCGATATACTAATTTTGAGGCAAATCACACCGAAGCTGGCACCCGCGGTTTGATGTTCCCAACTAAACTATTCGTTCGAAATTGCTCTAATACTCAAACAACTTCGTGTTTTGGGTGTATTATATGGCTCTTTAGGCATATATGATCTTTTTCAGTCATTGAAGAACGAAATATTGTGGGAAACAAACATTTTGGCACGCTGCCAGCGGTTGTCCAGAAATTTTGGACAAGTCGCCAGCCCTTTCCAAAGATATCCTCGGATGAGGTAGATCTGGGTACGAGATTGTGTTCCTGTGTGGATTAGAAGCTGATTATTGTGTAACTTGCAATGACAATGCGATATCAGGCCGTTAGGTGTCACTGGCATCGCAACAATATGGTTGTGTCACTTGGCAGCAGCCTGGTGTGGCAGTAGAGCTTCTGCTGATCCTGCAGGAGACAGGAACACAGCATGCTCTTTTGTTGGGCCTATTCACGTTGACATTATGAATTCGGGTGTAAATTGAATTTGGTTGTAAATTCAACCTAATATCCCACGGCAGTATTACTAGTAATGAACAACCCTCCATTAATCAAAGGCAGTTTAGATAGGAAAACTATATGGTTGTAAAAGTAGCTAGCTGTTAAAGTCAGTGTACACAAATAGATTTAGCACGATTGACGAGTCAAAATTATTTTATAAATACTTTCAGCATTCAAAGTAAAATTAAGTGTCAGTGCACGAATAGACCATGCAGAAGGTGATAACCCGGGGTCGACGGATTTTAATGAAATTTGGCGTGAAGTTACCCCTTGGTGAGAGACAAAAGCACACAAAATATTAGGTCAATCCATTTGCTGGTTTGGGCGTATACAGCAAAAATGTGCGTTTACAGGGGTCAAAGTAAGCATTCATAATTCAGATGCTGCAGGGTCTTGGATGACAAAACTGGTCTGAAATTATAGGTAGACACCTGATCTTTAAAAAACAACAAGAAAAACTTTGGGCGCTCTTTCCATTGCAGAGATATGCCTGTATATATGTAGACATTTTATGTACTACAAATGAACGCTATATCCGTAATACATTCGTAGTACATCAGTAGTGCATTTATGCACAACTTTGCACCCGCATATCTCTGCAATGGAAAGAGCGCCCAAACTTTTTATTCTTTTAATAAAGAGAGACATCCCTCAACTCCTTTCCCTGATGTGCTCACCTTCCTCACCCCTGCAGCATCTCTGTAATTCGCTGCAGACCAAACCATACCTTTTTTGACACAAGGGCAATACTGCACTGTACCTTTAAATCAAGTGTGATTTGGAAGTAAACAAAAATGGGAAAAAAATACTGGGGGCATCTACTTGCATTGACATTTAAAGAATATCTACTCCTGTTGCCTGTCAAGGCGTGAAAATTCATTCAAATGGACAGTATTTTGATCCAAATCGGACAAAAATAGTTTTTTGCAGTGTTTTTGCCCCTTACTCCCAAACGGTGTGACCGATCTGCGAAATATTTGGCCTGTCCTCATTGTGCCCCAAGGCCATCTTCTGGTAGGAATTTGAGCCAGATCTGCCGACCTCGCAGGTTATCACTTTTTGCAGATTTTGCATGGTCNAGTTTCAAAATGCGACTTGGCCTACACGCACCTGTCTTTTACATATCCGATGAATATTTGGAGATATCCATTCCAAATAATTGCCCCTCAAAAGATACACGCTTTTCATACGAGATGACGACAACGATTATCATTTCATCCTTTAGCGACACAAATTACTCTATTCAAATTTCTGTACATTAGCCAAATTAATCCTCGCGCCGTAGGTATTGGAGAAGCCCTATTCTCACAAAGCCTTTGAGGTCCGAGTACACATTATAAAACCTACATACTTGACTAAACCCGTTATCACAAAACAGGACTAGTGAACTGCGAAGCATTTTTTTACACCGTTCACCTAAATTCTTAGCTGGGTCTTTCTGGGTCGCGATTTATAGACGCTCACCAATTATGTGGTTTAATCAGATTTGATTGAAGAGGTTTGATTGGCGTTAGGTTTTTCAACAAGACGTATAAAGAAAACATCGAATTGAGACATGAACGCTCGAAGGTGCACGTGCCTAAACATTAAAAAGTTTGGAATATGATTTAATGCTCTCTGAAAAGAAGATGTCCGGGGATTTCCCGCAATTTGGTATGTCAAGTGTACGGTGAAATGCATTTAGCCGTCTCTATCGAAGGGTACCATATTTTAAAATTATACTGAAATCATTTAGAAATTTAATATTTGCATGTAGGCAACAAGATGCAAGACTAGGTCAAAGTAACTTCGTACGTTGATAAATAATACACAATGGACCGTATGCACCAAACGAAGATCATCTTGAACTTAGGTTGAGCCACAACTTTTCTATTGTTCAGGTTTGCCAGGGCATGACGTGACAATGGAAAAGTTGTCGCTCAACCTGAGTTCAAGATAATCTTCGCTTGGTGCATACGGCCCAATAGGTGCACTGACTTATTGTATTTTAAAGACATAATGTAGACTAATTTGGCATGCAAAATACAGCCAACACCCTTTATTACATCAACGTGTCGTTGATCAAAGATAGAAATGTTTGACACA
>NMRB01000106.1:356770-382294 GCA_002633025.1 Notospermus geniculatus
CCCCCCCCCCCCCCAGATGCACAACCCAGGGTAGGAAAGCGTTAAAACTACATCCTTGAATTCGCGATTGATGCAAGTGCTGCCCATTTAATTCGCAGGAATATTTTGAACGGGTTGATACATGAAATAAACTACTACAACATGGAATAAAATACATGTAGTTATGCTTATACACACTGTTAGAAATTATTAATTTTACAATAGTAATTTTGTAGTGATGATGATACACAAGAAACGACCGAATGCATAGTCTTACGTATTGAGTAAGATGATATTAAGTATATACTAGTATATGTTTTCATTCCTCTAAGTTACATGTAGGTATATCGGCAAATTAACGCAGTGCTGGAATACCACACTGATGGACCAGACTGAGAGGCCCGACGATTTCCTTTTCTGAGGTTGGCCCTACTCATCCTCCCACAGCTGGGCTTTGGTCTCCTTCCTCGGATAAAGAGGAGCGAGGTAAAAAACCCTGCTGTGGGAGGATGGCCCTACTGATGTAGGCTATTGCAGAATCTTGTTCGGCTTAGGGCTTGTCAATATGTGATGAAATTACAAAGCCATGAAAAAGCCATCTATGGGGCGGTATCTTGGCATAGAATGATATTGATCAGTTAGCTCAATAATGCGTATAAAAAGAAGTTATAACACCTAATATTTCCGTATAAAGTTTGACAAATGCATCCATACAATAAATGCTGACAGTAAAACCCCGACGTTGGCCCTTGCACACTTTGACGAGGCTGTTGTTGAATCTATTCTTGCAGTGGTTTTCACTGTTCGGTTATTAATCGGTTGAGGTGGCCGCCATATGTTGATAAGATCATTGCCATCCTCATCCTTGACGGTGAAAAAGGTGTCCAGCTGCAACAAAAATTGAAACTGGAGTAAATGTGTGACGCCTTATTGCTCTTTATGTTATGTCTGCAGATCTCTGGCAAAATTTATACTTTCTATAACTCAGTGACAATTTAAATGAAATTTCACAAAACTATCGACATGTACAGTACATGTCATGTATCTATACATATAATTTGATATTAAACTATAGTTTAATAGCCAACTCTGGTGTGATCGGGTCCGCATATTTTTTTTCAAAGCACACTGGCAGATTGAATTGTGGCATTCAGGTTCATTACCTGTTCCTGTGTAATATAGATCACTTCACGAAAGATAACCCACGTGACGGCACCGTGACAGTTGGGCGTGGTCAAACCACCCGGATAGGTGTAATAGTGATGCAGATCATGAGGAAGAAGATTGGCCAGGTTCAGGTGGCCCGTCGTCAAATTTCGTACCATCCCGGCTGCATAAATAAACATGGCAAACATTACCCAACCATGTATCAGAACATTAACAGAAAATGTTTGCTTCGAGGGCAAACCTTTACCGGTAAAGAAAATGTTTGCTTCAAAGCCCAGGACAGAATACTTAGTTCATGTACAGAAGTTCATGTACATGTACATGTACATGTATGGTGAAAACATGTACAGTCATTGACATTAGTTTATCTACACCTACTACCTTGAATATTTCAAATACTACTGGACCAATTTTAACACGGTTTGTACCACATGAAAGTATATAACCTTGGTCATATTTCTGCATCAAACTTTTGGAAATTTGGAAATATCATAATAATGTAATACCTCATTAGAAAACCCCCTAAAAATCAACATTTTTATTATGGAATTTTTTTGTGACTTTTGTTACAGGATTGATAGAGTGGAAGTTTCTAAGGATTTTGAGCTTTGTTTCGTCAAAATATCGTGAGTGGTTGCTGAGATATTTGAGATTATCAAAATTTCGATATTTTGAGAATTTCCAATTTTTCCAAAAATTTTGATATTAGTAGACAGAGCTCACCTAGAAACGTAGGAGAATGAAGTTTTGGAACGTTCAGCGTAAAGTGGTTGGAAGTTACAGCTGTCTTAAGTTAAAGAGTTTAGCACATCAACATTTTGATATTCTGAAAATATGAATATCTCGGCCCAGTTAAAGCAAAAAGTTCCAAAATTTTGTAAGCCCATATTCTGAGGTTAGCTTTAACTAATGACATCAAAATTTCCTGAGAACACGAAAATCTCAAACTATCAAAATGTTGATAATCTCAAATATCTCAGCAACCACTTGGGATATTTTGATGAAACAAAGCCCAAAATCCTTAGAAAGTTCCATTCTATCAAAACTGCAACAGAAGTAAAAAAAAAATTCCATAATAAAAATGTTGATTTTTAGGGGGTTTTCTAATGAGCTATTACATAATTATGATATTTCCAAATTTCCAAAATTTTGATGCAAAAATATGACCAAGGTTATATACTTTCATGTGGTACAAACCGTGTTAAAATTGGCCCAGTAGTATTTGAAATATTCAAGGTAGTAGGTGTAGATAAACTAATGTCAATGACTGTACACGTTCTGGTCAACTGGTCAAGTCAAAAGTACGGGAGGAGATTCTCGAATTGATGCTTTGATTGGAAGATGCTACTTAGTACTTCATATCGACACTCAAAGATGGCGTCGTAATCGTAAACATAGTCTTGCGCAACTTTTTGAGAACAGTGTTGGTGAAATAGGGATATGACTCAGCTGTTCATAAAAATGGTTGTTTCAGGCTCATACCTTTTTCTTTTACCATGTTGACTGCCTTGGTAATTTTCGCAAATTCTTTATTCGGGACCTGGCCTTTGGCTGGGTCCTAAAATAAGAAAGACGATGTGGGGTGGGCTGTATCACCAAGAAAAAGGTGTAAAGTTGTTGAAGAAAACAGGAATGTAAGTACTTTATTGATGTACTATTGTTGTTTTCTTGTGGTCAGCTTCAGTGCAACTCCAATACATTGGCTCAATGTCCAGTTTATCATTAATTTCCTTCAGTTTCAATATGCCTTTGACAGTCCAGAATAGTGTTACAGACCGCTGTACAACATCGTTGGCAAGGTGAAGCACTCAGAGATAACACCTCAATATTACAAATTTCTTTCGAAAAAATAAGACAAACTGCTTGTGTGAGCCAAAGGGACTACAGATTGATCCGTCTAATCTGCAGTTGGCATGGGTACGTCCTCATCAACGACACCTGTGATTTTGTGGGCCGCTCTCTATTATATGGTTTTGGATCACAGATCAAGGCCAATGATATCAAGCACACTTACAGCGACATCTATGAATATTCCCAGTACTAGCAAGCCGTCATCCTTCTGCAGAAGATCTGGCTCGCCGAGATGGATGTGTTGGTGGTTCACATGGACAATATGCATCTACCAACGGAAATGACACACGTTGAAGGAAGAACTAAAATTATTTAGTTCTACATGTATGCGAAGGAGGAAATTGCTGCAACAGTATACCTGGCAAAGGAAAAGGACCGCGTGGTTCACGGCGTCGTCAGTCACGTCTCTACTAGCCATTTTTTATACTCGAGAATCTTATAGTGATGTGTTATTAGTCAGCTCACTGACTTTTCAAAGAGGTTCTAATCTATTGCACGTCCTACCATACCTCTGCTCTGTGCTGCTGCTCAAGAATGGTGTGTTCGGATCCATGGCCATCGGCTTTATTATTGTCCCCCCAGTGGAGATGAAGGTTAAGCACGAAGTAATGTGTGTTCCCGACTGGACCTCCTTCTGACTCAATGTCGTTGTCAATGACATCAAACTTGACTAAAGGTAAAAGAGGAACAAATGTTGCTAATATTTTTTCCACAAAAATATTGAATTTCATTGAAAAAAAATTATGAAAGCAAAGAAAAAAGAACATCGACTCTTAGACGATGTTGGCTTTTAGAAGCTGTGATTACTGGATCAGAGTGTCGTCGCGTAAATTCACTTTTGAGGGTAATAGGAGCTGTCAGCGAGTTGACCAATAGGTGTCACTACGGCCCAATTCAATGAACATAGCGGACCCAGTCATTATTGATCGAGCAGCAATCACGTACATTTTCCTGTACATTGGCCTGCTAGAACTTTGCTGCCATCTGTTGGCAATATGCGCGGCTGACTGCTCCTATTTGCTACATCCAAGCCTTTATCGAAGACCTAGAGGGCGTACAAACTGAGATACGATAAAAATACAGTTGCTTACTAGTATGCCCGGTGTTTTTAACTTGAAATGTCACATTTTTGGCTTCGAAGTTGTTTAATCTCATATCGCCAAGATCTGGCGCATATTCGAGGAGGCCTCGCTCAATATTTATTGGCGACTGTCGGGGATACTTTTCAGGATCACAATCATCTTTGTACATAACGTGCCAGTTGTGAGGGCCTGTGAAGAAAAAGTCGAATTGTTACACCAGCTATAAAATATAGAGCTACATGTACTTGCCGATTCAAATGAAGATGACGGACATCCTCATACTGGATCTCTAATCGACAGAATCAAAAATTCATAACCTTGCTAACCTTTTAGTGACAGAGTTGATGTCACGCACTACAATGTACTTATTTCGTATTTTGGACCTGGTCAGTGCCTTTGGCTGCAAAGCAGTCAATCACTATATTCTCATCTCATTTGCATCGACGCGACTGGGATTTTCAAAATATCATCAAAGCTCCATAAAAGTTCCAATGTATTTATACTTCCCTATCGTTAAAGATAGAGATTCAGATAGATACTCACCATGGTTCCCCTTCTCGTCATAATTCCACGTGACTGAAAAATATTATACCTGTCAGTCAAAAATGTATCTTTAAGGCGGGGGGCTACCTATGCCGACTTCATTGACGCTCTTTGAAAACAAGCGTCCTAACATATTCATGACAAAAAGTAACTAATTGATGTCAACAAAATGTTTTAGCTACAACCTTTATGCTCCCGTTCTGTGAAAGAATTGTTCATTTTGACCAATTGTGATGGAGTTAATTAAGTTATAACAAGTTGTCAAAAGTTGAGTTCGCAAACAATTTTACAGACTTGGGATGCGACACATCAGTTTCCCACATAGTCTGTAACATACAGGCCTGATGCCTGCAGGGCCTAACGATCCGTTTTTTACGAAAGTACTTTCCATTTAATTGGTATAAACTATTTAATGCCAAAAAAGGGTCGATTTACAGTTTTTGAAATATTTCATATTCCCGACCAACTATCCAAAAAAGGCGATCGTGTTGCCCTAGAATGCACATATGGCAATAACATCCAAAAGAAATTTTTCAAATATATGTGTCCAAAAAAGAGAAAACTTGTTTGGGAAATTTGAAAATTTCCATACCGCTGGCAAGTTACTTCTTTGTTATGTAGATTTGCACTATTCGCGCCCTTTGAGTAAACTCTGTTCGGCCACTTGTGACCAAAGCACCAGTGACAGAGCTGAACAATACCCGCAGTGGACACAAAAGATTTAGGGTCGGCACGTACACTGAAGATTGGTTTTCGAAAACAGTATACCAGGGTGAGCGGATTTAATCTGAATGTGAATGACTGGTCGCACAAAGGCCAGTTCCGTGGATTGCCACTAGGGAATGAGCTCAGCTATAGGTAGCCCCCCGCCTTAATGTCTACATGTAGGCCTACGTTGCACGAACAAGAATTTGACAAAACAAAATTCTTCAACACGAGAAGACAGGAGAGACTTCAACTGCAGCGGTAAGTGAAGGCCTACTAACTGCCTGGTGATGCGCGTGTTAGAATGCAGTGTGGAAGATGGAGGGTCAAGACACCGGCAATCCCTTCTCTTTAAATGATACATGTTGGATGATGGACGGAATACCAGTACAGCGGATGATGGTTTTACATGTATTTCATTTTTCCACCGTAACGCATTTGCGTTTTTGCGAAAATGAAAGTTAAAAAGTGTTTTTAATAATGCTGAAAGGCGGCTAAACAAAGTCATATTTTAAGCTTTGTCATATTTTAAGCTTCGAAATTGGGAAAGTTACATGTATAAGAATGAGGATACCATATCCTGATGCAACGGGTGGTTTATTTTGCGAAGAGAACTTTGTTATGGTCGCAGTTTTATTTTTTTAACAGCGTTCCATTGCTTTCTATAAATTCTCCTTACTGCACCCCGTTGGTTGCACCTATTCTAGCACGGACGTGCATGCCAACCTTTGCCAAACTCCCAATCGCCGATTCCCACGGGAATTTGCTAGTTGAAAATATATATTTAGACAATGCAAAATCACGAATTTGATATTTTCAGATAACTTGCCACTGTTATTGAGGATGCCCATTTTGATTATGCAATGACTTTGATGATCAGAGGTCAAGGTCAACTTGATGATTTGATTTCAGCACATTAAAATGGCTGCCAGCAGGCTGCCTGACATGCCTGTAGGGTCCTCTTCAACAAGTGGGAACCATCAGACATTTACAATGTCATCTTGTTGGAACAGGCATCCTTAATTACACTTATGGTTGGCTTCTAGTTTCCTCCTGAAATTCTGAGCAGATTTGCATTTATATTAGAGCTGTTTGATCTTGACCTTGACCTCTGACCTTCAAGGTCATTGCCTAATCTAAAAGCTCATTACAGATAACCAAGGTGTAAGTGAAGGTTTTAGGCTAACACCATCACCAGGTTCTGACTTATCTCGTCTTATCAAATTTGAATATCAAATCTCAACATGATATCAGCAAATATCATGCGACCGAGCAGGTGCAAACTGAAAATTTCAGTTGCAACAACATCCTTGGATGAGCTATGGTGTTATGATAGCAGTTTCAAGTCGCTTACTGTGGCAGACCTCCCGATATGTCAAAATATCAAATTTGATATATCAATATCAGTATGATGCTGACCCTGAGAACAAATTTGTTGATTCCAGTATCTTGCCAAGGGCCATAAACATAGGGACATGAGGGAAGGAACTTGTTACTACATGTAGTGCTCTACCTGGCCTCGGAGACAAGTTATTGAAAAAAACAGAAGTGTGACAGACAAAATCGCAACTTTTGATATCAATTTCCAGGTATAAACCAGGTATCGGAGACCTGAAATTTCATACCATCTTGTAGCTCAAGTCATGTTATCTGGGGGTAGGTCACATTTCCAGGAGCCTGTTTCATAAAATGACTATAGGCTAATGGTAGCATTAACCATCAGACATTTACAATGTCATCTTATGGTTCCCGATCATGAAGATCGGGAACCATATTGTTTTTGGTCGTGGTGTCAGTGTCAGTGTGTGTGTGTTTGTGTGTGTGTGTGTGCGTGTGTGTGTGTGTGTGTCCGTCTGTCACGCCTCCATATCTTATCACCTTCAACAGCTACAGCTCTGGCAACACATCCTACCCCTAGGTTTGTCAACCTGGGCAATCCAGTGAGCTAATCATTTTCAACATCAGATGCCTCCATCATGATCTAATCAACATATTAGACTTGATATTTTGTCGGTCACGCTTTTATCTGATGCCATAACTCAGCTCCTTTTAACACCTAGAGCAATGGAAATAGGTTCTACTCTTAGGTTTTCATACCCTAGGAATCCAATGGACTGATTACTTTTGATCTGAGATGTTGGGGTTATGGTGATATCGATATCACAAATTTGGTATTTTGCGATAACTTGCCATATTGTCAACTGAGCATGAGCAACATGAAACAAGTCTCAGTTCATGCCTGCTTATCCAAGGACTGGACTATGTTAAAATTCTCAGCCGCACGTGTCCGGGTGATTGAAATATCATGAGATTTTGATACATCGAACTTGATATTTTGAAATATATCTGCCTGTGTTAGAGATAGAGGCATGATGTCACCCATACTTAGGTTACTGAGGATGCCCATTTCGATTATGCAATGACCTTGACGATCAAAGGTCAAGGTCAAACTTGCGAATTTGAAATATCTATGCCCGTGATAGAGATAGAGACATAACATCACCCATACTTAGGTTATTGAGGATGCCTATTTCGATTATGCAATGACCTTGATGAGCAGAGGTCAAGGTCAAGGTCAAACTTGATAACTTGAAGTATCTCTTCCTGTGGTACAGGTACATGCATGATATCACCCATACTTATGTTATTGAGGATGCCCATTTCGATTATATCTCCGTATGACCGTATGACATTTTCCTCTTGTTTATAATGAGCAGAGTGCAAGTATGGAATGAAAAAAGTAAGAGAAATCAATGGCCAAAGTATGGAATAGGGAATGGGCAATAGGAGGACTAGGTCTAAAACCAGACTCAGCGGCCACATGCCACTACCCTGGTAGGAAAATTTGTAATAAGGGGAAAGAAGAAAATGAGAAGTAAACCAAATACATGTACCAAACTTGGCGGACCCTGCCACTCAAGCTGTCCATTCAACTCGATTTATGAAGGGACAATGGACTGGCGGCCATCTTGAAATCTAATATGGCGGCCCATTGACGTCCTACCCAATACCGCCATTCGATTGGTCGTGCCAATAAACATAGGCAAAGCCGTTAGAATTCGCTTCTTAGCTGTATTAGAACAGGAGTTATAAAGGAAAACCATCCAACCAGCTAGTATAAAATATAGAGCTACATGTACTTGCCGATTCAAATGAAGATGACGGACATCCTCATACTGGATCTCTAATCGACAGAATCAAAAATTCATAACCTTGCTAATGACCTTTTAGTGACAGAGTTGATGTCACGCACTACAATGTACATGTACTTATTTCGTATTTTGGACCTGGTCAGTGCCTTTGGCTGCAAAGCAGTCAATCACTATATTCTCATCTCATTTGCATCGATGCGACTGGGATTTTCAAAATATCATCAAAGCTCCATAAAAGTTACAATGTATTTATACTTCCGTATCGTTAAAGATGCAGGTTACACTCACTGTGTCTTACACTCGTCCCCAGTGGCCTCGAGCTTAAAGCGATTTGTCAGCCAAAAAATTTGAATGCAAAAGGGGACGAATCTTTGTTTACAAATACTCATTTCCTGCATTCTGATTGGCTGTGAGGGCAATGTTTACAAACATCATCCTTCTGTTTACTGGGGCCTAATCATGTTTCTGAACACTAGATGGCGCAAACTGTCATCAACCAATCAACGACCAGTATTTCACGCAACTAGGGGAAACATGAAACATGAAACATTTTCTTATTGGCTGATCGCTCCTTGGCTGGTTGATCGGGCGCGTTCGTCAACAACTGGTAGTGACATCTAGTGTTCAGAAACGGACTTTAGCACCAAGTGTTTCAGTGGTTGAGGGTGACAGCTTGGAGCGGAGGCCGATACCACTGAATTATTGAGTGTAACTGTGTCTATGACTCAGAAATGATCACTCTATAGATTCAGATAGATACTCACCATGGTTCCCCTTCTCGTCATAATTCCACGTGACTGAAAAATATTATACTTGTCAGTCGGAAATGTATCTTTAATGCCTACATGTAGGCCTATACGTTGCATGAACAAGAATTTGACAAAACAAAATTCTTCAACACGAGAAGACAGGCGAGACTTCAACTGCAGCGGTAAGTGAAGGCCTACTAACTGCCTGGTGATGCACGTGTTAGAATGCAGTGTGGAAGATGGAGGGTCAAGACACCGGCAATCCCTTCTCTTTAAATGATACATGTTGGATGATGGAAGGAATACCAGTACGGCGGATGATGGTTTTACATGTATTTCATTTTTCCACCGTAACGCATTTGCATTTTTGCTAAAATGAAAGTTAAAAAGTGTTTTTAATAATGCTGAAACAAAGTCATATTTTAAGCTTTGTCATATTTTAAGCTTCGAAATTGGGAAAGTTACATGTACATGTATAAGACTGAGGATACCATATCCTGATGCAACGGGTGGTTTATTTTGCGAAGAGAACTTTGTTATGGTCGCAGTTTTATTTTTTTAACAGCGTTCCATTGCTTTCTATAAATTCTCCTTACTGCACCCCGTTGGTTGCACCTATTCTAGCAAGGACGTGCATGCCAACCTTTGCCAAACTCCCAATCGCCGATTCCCACGGGAATTTGCTAGTTGAAAATATATATTTAGACAATGCAATCTCACATTGCCATTCGTTACACCGTTACAACCTCACATTGCCATTCGTTACACCGTTGCTTTTCTAGCGGGAGAATTTCTCTGGGAATTTCCCTCAGAGATATCGACAACCTGATTTCCCGGCGACTGTGTCCGCAGTGCACACACCTGAAGACTGACTTGTGAAGGATACGGTAATGGAGATATTCAGAAACTAAGTGAATCAAAATGATGCTTCTGACATGACAATTGGGAGGGGATCGAGTTGGTGCCA
Source organism: Notospermus geniculatus (assembly GCA_002633025.1). Taxonomy (NCBI): domain Eukaryota; kingdom Metazoa; phylum Nemertea; class Pilidiophora; order Heteronemertea; family Lineidae; genus Notospermus; species Notospermus geniculatus. The sequence goes on from NMRB01000106.1 coordinate 366,966, forward strand.
TTGACGAAGTTTACATACACGTTGCCATGGTTACCTAAGTATAATCAATACTACTACTAATCCCTTTTGACCCATACGATTCGGTATCGAGTGACTCAGATGCGCTCTCAATTTCTTGGTGGTGCATTGTGTGTGGATGACCGTTTTGTTATCGTACACCTCAGTGCAAGGTAGAAACAGCCACCTGGTTGTTCCATTCGAATCAATTTGTGGCAAAGCCAAACAAGACCAGTAGGAAAATGTGGCCAACAACATCATACGTCGTGCTTTTTTTAAGCACTCGGCAGGGTTTGCACGGTTGAGGAGCTCCAAGGCCACGGATTATTTTCTTTAGGACCAGTTTCTTATGTTGGTTTCTTTTTGTCAGCATATGTATTCCTCGTTTGCGCCACGGTTGGTCTCTTCGAACCAGATGATTTGGTTATGTTAGACTCATATGATAAGAATCTCCAAAAAAAACCAACACCTGGCAATCACAGGTATCAGAAACAAAATGCACATACAACAAAAATAAAGATAAGCCTGGTGCTAAAGTACATGTTTTTCTTACTGTTGAATATTTTGCCACTCGACGCCATATCTACAGAATGTATCTGTCTATTGTCGTAGACGGGGAGTGCATTCCCCACCTCGCCGATACAGGAAAATAAGAAAAAAAGGACGCCTGAGATAACTATGAATGGGCTGCTGAAGTATGGTTTATTCTGAAAATCCACTTGTAAATGTGAGAGATTTTTCAGTAAATATTGCAGCTCCAGTCTTTAAAACAGGTGATACATGGATTACGCAGCCTCGAAAAATTAAATCCTGGGGAAATACTTTCCGCTTGTCGCTGGAAGCAAATTTATTGGGGAGGGGGAGGGGGACGCTGAGTGATGTGTAAACATTGTGGCATCCGTCTGATGCCAGCGATGGCATGAATTGCCATATTTGCTGCCTAAACTCACCATCAGTTGTGTCAGTGAGTTGATGGATTGGTATTTGACTTCAGGGGCAGAGCAAACGTTCCGACACTCTTATTACCTGCACCGTGTTCTCAACCTTTCCCGGATATATCATATGTCGCAAATTATACACCAAATCTTTAATGCAAATATTTATAAAACCTTCGAGGAACACACTGATATTATGAAGTGATACGAAGTTGTATTTTCTTACGACAATGATGAAGACCCAGGTAGTATGTGCAGATTTCACGCTGTGTTCCAAGTGGACATAGGTACTTGTAACTACAGGAAGAAGGGACGTTATCCCACGGAAATCAATCGTCCAGGACCGGTTCCAGGATTGGCAGGAAGGGGGGCGCAGCTCGACGGAGGTGGTGAACACCGACATCGCGAAGCCCAAAGGGGGGTCTGGGGCCCTCCCCCATAAAACTTTGACAATTTAAGTGCTTTTAGATGCATTTTCCTGGCATCTGAGAGAAAAATGCTCGATTTTTTATGTGATTAAATTTTTCTTGCTGAAAGAAAAACATTGCTCTGCCAAAAATAGGGGGCGTACGCCCCCCCATGGATCCGACCCTGAATGGTTACTTCAGTTGGGTCAACGTCAGCCATAGTTTTTGTGACTGCAGCTGTACCTCATAGACAGAGGTACATGTAGATCTGAAGTTCCTGCCTTCGTTGCGAAAGAGGACCAGGAAAACACGCCCTTGTCTAAATGGCAAAGACGCAACACACACTCCGTGACAGAATGCTGCATTGACAAGTTCCTGGGGTTAAAATTATCTTCGCTAGGTCTCAGCTTTAACATAAAATCAATGGTTCAATTAGGCAAGTGAGTGGATGAGGCTGTTTTGATTGAATTGATTTAACAACTAATCAGCAAATCAACTTAGGAACCTGATCCAGCATTAGGCCGTCAGCGATTTAAGCGCACGGAACAACATTTCAGCTAATGAAGTGTCAGGGAATGATGTAAAAACGAGAGGAACTGCAAACACTCCGCGTTCTCAGATCTCCTCCACTTACAACAGCCCAGGCTCTCCTGTAGAGAGCACTCAATGACACGGTAGGTTACCGATGATCGTACACCGTGTCATTGACTATCAAACTGCCATTACGTATGCATGTACACTGTAGTACGTAAGAAACGTGGATATACGGTACGAAAATGAAAGTCTGATATCTGATCATTTTTGCCTCGCAATTTTTCGTCCTGGTCGAAGAGGAGAGCCTTGTCTTCGTCCTCAATTCGTTTCGCCCCAGTCAGTTTATAGGGAGTTTTCGCAAGAACGCCAAATCCATTGTTCGATACCACGAAGAGAGCACCGAACAAAAGTACAGACGTTAGCTTCGGCGTTTCGGGGGCTTTGCGAAAACTCTAATACCTCCCAAATTCACGCCCGGGACTTACATGTATAAAATGATGTAACACACATGAAGGCTGTATCAAGTACCAGCGGTCAAGAATATAATATTCTGTCGCTAGGGCGCAATTTACTCCTGCCCGAATGATCAACACACCTAACAAGACTGCGACAGCAAGGGGTACAGAGCTGGCGGCGAAACGGCCGCAATTCTGAAAGTTTCACTTTGCTTCTCTTCAACTTTTAGTACAGCACTCGAATTGCCAAGAATGACAACCTTTAGCCTGGACAGTAAGCCTAGTGTTTGTGACACGATTTTCTCTGTGACCCCAACATCAGTGCACGCAGATTGGAATGAGGCTGAGCCGAGGGTGTCCCAACTTATGGTCGATTCAATATTTGCTGGTTCGTGGTTAAAACGTTACAACGTGCCACATTTATGATGAAGAACGATAATAAAGATTGGCCAATACATGTTCAAACGAAAACATTTTATACACGTGTAATAGTATCGGCATGTTTAGATGCATGTAATTGATGCATCATGACACCTCCAAAATAAGCCTGTGATGTGTTGTCGTAAGTATAACATACTCTACTTTCTCCATTGTCTGGTCACTCCAGGCAAAATCATAGCACCTCCCAGGTATGAATATTCAGGATAGTCCATAACAACATGTGTGGTGTGATTGGATTGAATTTTAATCACATTTCCATTGAGGCGGTGCCAGTCTAAAACTGATCAAGTGCATTGATCTGAGGTCAATTGGCGTCAAAATTCTTTACACTCATCTCTTACCACTAATAGGCCTAGATTGTCATTTTCATGATCACTTCTTTAAGTCTAAAGAGTATACCAAAACGAATTGCACAACCAATTCATTTTCTTATTAAAGAAAGGCCGTTTTGTACCGGGCATTTGGTGCACCAGGAAAAATGACACCACAAGTCCTGGCGACCCCAGTCTTCTGAGATTTTTGAAATCTGACAAGGATCATTTTAGTAATTGAACCTAGGCCTATAGGTCTAATTTCCCAGAAGTGCAAGTAGGCCCTATCCCATTGGATTCCAAGATACAATAGGTAACACTGTAATTCAGGTCACCTGGTCAGTAGTAGGAGGTGCTATGATTTTGCCTGGAGTGACCAGACAATGGAGAAAGTAGAGTATATACATGTAAATCGTTGTTTTTTATACACAGTCAAACAAAGCATTGCTGTTCTTATCTATGCCATTGTTGCGTATTAAAGCCAGGGATACTTGTCATAATCCTTTCACCAAGCCTCTGGGTGAACATTACAATGTTTGCCAAGCGAGACAAAGTGAGTTCAGATGGATCTTCAATTTAATGGCACCACTGACGTCATAACGGGAATGTCAAAGAAAAATCAAATGGACAGTGATAAAGCCAGATATGTTATCATGAAAGTGCTTACATAAGCCACTGTACTGGGATATTACATGTACAAGTACATTCGATGTACCGGTAGGCATGTACCCAGTGGGCAAACCGAATCGTTGGTAAAGGTTTTGTTGTAGCTGTTCGTCATTTTGCGGTCCTTGCAAATTGAACCTGAATCAGAAAATAGACCGTTCTCCAAAAAGAAGATTTATTAACATACTTTTTCATGAAGGCCATATACGTCATCTGAATTCATGTATGTTCTGACCCAATATTACTTCACGGGCCTGAGAATCACTGTACTTATGTCTGTTTTGCAACGAACTGTGCTCAGGTTCGAAATTTCGAATGTGATCCCTTCAGAGTACTCATCGAAGACCATTAAGCAAGTAAGACGATTAGGCCTAATGAGTTCTCATTGTAGTTTTTAAAAAGTGTCAAGTGAGCATAGGTAACCATGGCACAGTGAAGGTTCTTAGGTGCACAACAGTGAAAACGAAATGAAGAGGGATGTATGATATTCTTGGCATTTGTTTGAAGCATTTGAAGGATTATGTAGCAATGCAGGTGTATCATTCCAGGCATTGTAGTGTCATATCTTTCGACTTTCTGCAGAGCAATGCCTATCAAAAAGGACATGAAGGAGTAAGAAATAAAAGTGGAAAATAAAAAGTGGGATATTTTGGAATTTTGCGCGAATTTTTCAATTTCTTAAATTGGGAGAAAATGTTTCCCCATTTTGAGAAATTTTCGCAAAATGACATGACATTTTGTCTGATTTTTCGGGCGATATTTCTCAAAATGGGGAAAAAATTTCTCCCAATTTGAGAAATTGAAAAATTCGCGCAAAGCTACAAAACTTCCCACTTCTTATTTTCCACTTTTATTTCTTACTCTTTATTTCATACTCCCTACGATATGCTATAAAATAACTTACTGCAAAAAATGAGAACTAGAGTCGTCAACCACCACCACCAAGAAAATAATATGTCAAGCCCTCCATCCACCACACAGCAGAAGAAAGCAAACAAACACGCCTGAATTTTCAAAATGTTTCTCTCCACTTATAACAATTTCTAACATTTCATTTGGTTCTTTTCACTCGTCTGAAGTGGGCCTACACCACCTCAACAATGATATGATGATGATTATCCTTCCAGGCCATTACCATGACCAGACACCCCGATTAAGATGCTTCTTCCCAATTCAAAGTCCAGGCAGGACTTTCGAGCCACTTCAAAGTTCTCTCAACACTTGGACCCCTCGAACTGTGTATGTATTCGCTCCGAATTCACTGGCAGGCTGACCCCCCCAACATTCAACTTGCGACAAGTGATTGCCTGACACAGTGATTTTCTCGCGATCCCAAAACATTTCACGTCTACCTGTACTTTAAGCGAGTACTTCGATAATGTTTTTATTAAAAAATTTGTTTTGCAGTCACTTCAGGCAGCCTCTTGAATTTTCTCAGACCCGCGTTAAAATATAGGACACAGTGAAGGGGCACGGACTGTTTTTTTACTGATTCTGTTAAAAATCGACTGCTTACATGTATAACAATCATCTAAGCGGACGGTTATATACGAATTATTAGTCTTTTTTCGCACCTTTAATAATAACGTAGGTGGCAGACCTAAATTATCAGCTATGTTGACACTAATCTATCCTCTGCGATGCACAGATATGCTTGTAATCGTTATGTACGTGTCTAGTTAATTTCATATAAACCATAATGGCAGCAATTTTTATTTCTTTTAATGACATTGCAGTAGGTCTAATAATATGGGCGGGCATCCGTGATGGCTAAGTAGAATATTACGAGATATACAACTAAATCTAAAAGCCTAACGTACAGACCTGTAAGGTGTGATTGGAATACTACCAACCGCTTTGTTAAGGATTGGTCCTGTCAAAGAAATAATCAATACCGGTACCCAAATGAAAACCCACCTGCTTCAAGCATCCCAGTCACCAGCATCAGCAGTAAAGTGATCCGAATCGCACGTCCCATGATGATGATCCAAGTTCAGCAAGGGGAGAGGACTAACTGGTTATCCGGACGGTCAGTGATCATCTACTTTTATTACCTTCGATTCCTACCCTTATCTACGACTCGACGAATCTCATCCGGTATGTAGGTCAAAATGATGTAATAAGTGATATTATCCTTCCAAGAAAATACAGAACAAGACGCCGTGTAGTGTCAAGACTGTTAACTGAACGGTGGCTTGGGTGTCTTCAAGATTACAGAATGGCTACGCTACGACAGGCGACGTCAGGAGTTTTCACCGAAGACTTCGATTCCTTGCGGAGATCACGATCGACATGTTCGAGGAGGGAGGTAATTATTGAAAGTACATTCCATGTTACACGACGTGGTACGTTTGTAGAAGTAACGTATCCCTCTTTGAATGCCCAAAAGAAACGTTCTTCCACCCGAATCCCATGGCTTACTGGCAGTAATCGACTTGACTGTGCTGCTCTCCTACCATCAGAGATATTCGGCTCACGTTACCTGCCTGCATCACAATGGTGCTCTTCCACTGTTGGAGGGATCCAGGTGACAGCATCATCGATCCGAGCACCGTCTTTTATTTCCTTCATGACGACATCTCGAAACACGTCAGAGGAGGAGGCAATGAATAGCCTATTGTGCTTGCAGATAGATGCCGTACCGCATTATCTCGTTCGGTAAGTTTTAGGCTACTTGTTTTGTCCCCCTCCACCACCACCACCACCTTTAAGCAAGTCAGAATGTGAGGAGAGATGATGCAGTGAGGATTGATGTGACAATTGTAATGATTGTGAATTGTATTTGTCCAGGACAGCTTCCTCTGAAAGCTGCGAGGGATAAGGCTGCAGGATGTCACCTAAAATTTCGATAAAGATATACGAGGTTTGGGGTGGTGTGTCTTCTAATGTGCAAGGCAGGCCATACCCAGGACATGTGTAGTTGAATACATGTACTGCCATCCACTGACAGACAATTCCTTTTACCCACACCAGAATTTTTATCCGGAAGCCGTTTGGCTGTTCTCTGTAAAGTGTTCATAATATTCCATCTTTGTTGAAGCTTCTCATGGAACACCCCGTAACACTACCATCCATTGACATTTCGTTTTTCACACAAGTCATGTAAGTTAAACGAATTTATCACGATACCTTCTGATTTATGGTTTATAGTGTTGGTTATTTGTCGTGGGCACATTTAAATAAATGTTGTGGGAAAACAAACAAAATCATCCAGCAGTGGCCGGAACGACGGCAGGCCTACTCAGAGTGAAAATGAGGCCAATTCGCTGATGCACTGTCTTTTTTTGAGACAATGAACTTTTTAAACCATACTGGATCTGAACTTCATTCTCGTATTGGTCCTGGGGTGTCATTCATCAGCATCCAAATAGGATATGATAATTTCGTTTTAAGATTTTTCGAAACGATTTCGACTTGGAGTCCTTTGGGTACCAAGTCGGTTATACCAACTTATTTAGGTTTCTGATAACTCAATATTATACATATTTTCCTTTACTTTATTTCCTGGCGTTTTTCTGTGCATCCGCCACGTGGTGAATTCTGACAAATCAATCATTTACTTTGCGTATCTTCCTGACACAATCATTCAAGCCTTATTTGCAATGGAGACATACTGCAGCTGCCCGCCAAGGCTTGGCTCTCATAAGTCGATGGACGAGTTTGCTAAACTTGACTATAAATGATAGCAATATTTGACTCCAGCCAGTAGTTTGGGGAGTCTTCACAAGGCATCATGTATAGCACAATCCTCGTGGCCTGTTTGGTGAGTTTTTGTGGTAAAGTTTGTTATCATCGCCATGGCTTCTTACGTCAACTGATCNCCATCCCATGCCCTCACGTACGGTTTTAGGTAATTTTATCGCCCCCGCGGGTTATCAAATAGATGTTGTATTTTCATCATTTTGCCCATGAGGCCGTTGGACTGACGCTAAAGATGACACATCATTTTCGTTCCTTTCTTAGGTCGGGCTCAGCATGGCTCTTCCGAAAAAAGGCAAAACGCCCACAGATTCAGCCATGACCATCGACGAGGCGATAATGAGGTCCTATCAGGCAACCGGTCAGTATTTTCGGTTTTCCAACATCGACATCCCTACTACATCCATTCAGACATCGGAAACAAACAAGAAAAGACAGCATATCCTTCTCTCGGTTTTGCCTAGCGCAAATTTTCTTTGAAGTACATGTAAGCAGTTAAGCAATGAGCCACATAATGAATAAAATTTCCCCACAAAAATAACTCAGTGCTAACTCCCTTGAAGTAGGCCTACACACGTGGCTTTTGATTCTAATGCGATGCATTTGCGGTTTACAGGTATCAAGCCATCCGGGCTGATGGAAGACCACGAAGGCAATCTTATATCAGGGTTGGATATGGTCGTCACCCCAGAGCAGTATATGCGACTTCATGGAATGTAAGACAGGCTTCCTAAGGTTTAATCCTAAAACTGAAGATCTGCGCATGAAGATCTTTATCCGTCTACATGTAATTTAAAATTAATTTTTAATAAGCCCAAGCAAACCAACAGCAAACACAACAAATGTACGTGCTTCACAATATAAAGGCGGCACGTTTTTTATAATGGAGAATCCTCTGTCGGATCAGGTGTTAAATGACAAATAATTTACTTATAGGCAGTATCTCTTATAAAAAATTTAAAACGACACACGCTTTATTTCACAGTGGTACAAAGACAGGCAATGGTAAAAGCAAGAGGAAGGCTATAAGCGGGGCCATCTACAGGTGGACGGATAAAACTATTCCTTATGACTTCAACTACAACGAATACCGTAGGTCAAACATCCTTAAACCCGCTGTCCACGTAGGATTTTTTAGTGCTAAAAATTGTAAATGAGGCCCATAAAGGGTGATTTCTGTCATAGGCCACTGATTGCCTAGCTGAAATGCATTATGAACACCCATTTAAACCTCATTTATAAATTTTATTACTAAGAAAAATCCAAAGTGGACAACGGGCTTTAGAGAAGAGTTACTTCAAAGCATTGAGATAATCGTAGCTATGACGTAGTACTTGCAATCCACGATTTTAAAAAGTGATTGTCCATTATCTTTGCCAGGTCTTACATAATCAGGCACTGAAAAGAATAATACACATGTACATGAGAAATTAACAATCAGATATTCCTTCATTTATAGGTGATTACGAAATCAAGGATATCAAGCAGGCGATGAAGGTTTACATGAAGGAAACCTGCCTTGTCTTCCGCCCAGCAACGGCTGCAGATGAAAATAAGATATATTTCCAAAATGGCTATGGCGGGTACGTACATGTACAACGTACCAATGTAGCACTGGCGATTTCGAGCATCAACTGTATTTTGTTTATTAAGATAAAAGTGAAAAAACGCTTCAATCGGGGCGGACATTTAGCAGAAGTCTGTCTCTCCGGTCTTTTAAAGGAGCACGGTATTGCCACTTTTTCTTGAAAGCCGGCGCCACCGCGCCACTCTCCAACCCAGGGGTTAACTACGTGTCGGCGAATTGACCCGATTTGCTACGTACATTTTGTAATGCATTTTTGTAGTTCGGCTTACTGCGGCTAGGTGTCTCCCTCTACGTCGACAGTCAAATAACGCATTTGAGATCCAATACCGTGCTCCTATAAGAACACTGAAAGATCTACAAGTCTACAAGCTTGATGGTAATGTCCTTTGGCAGCTTTCAAGCGATAGTGTCTCATCTTCGAAGTCCATGATTTTCAGATGTAACTCCCAACTGGGAATGCGAAATGGAACACAGGCTGTGAATCTGGACAGTAATGGCTGCCGATTCGTAAGTAACAAGTGGCACGACTCCTATAATCTGCCTCTTCGTAACAGACCATCTCAAACATTGTGCATGGATACGATTTGAAAAATGTCAGGCAAGAATCCCTTATCACTGGAGGGCGATTTTACACCAAATGTACTGGATAAATAACACAGCTGCAATTTTGTGTTTGGATGATTAGAAAGTATCCAACAAAAAGCACAAAGAACGACACACAAAATGATATACGTAATACGAAAAGTCGTCTTTGAATTCCGCAAATTTTCGACCCCAACAGGGGCCTTCCTCAGGCACTTTCCAGTAGAGATTACAGAAAAGACCTCGCAATGAGTCTTTTCTGTAATCTCTACTGGAAAATGCCTGAGGAAGACCCCGGTTGGGGTCGAAAATTTGCGAAATTCGGAGACGACTTTTCGTATTATATCATGGATGATTAGAAACAAGTTTCTTTCATTTCTATCATATTTTCTTTCCATTTACAGATGGGTCTTTACCTCCACGAGATCGGCCACGCCATCGGGTTGGTTCATGAACATCAGCTCCCGGACAGGGGCCAACACGTCACCGTACTATGGCACAACGTGGATCCAAAAATGAAGACGGCTTTCTACAAATACCAGGATCCCGAGTTGGAGAGATTTGGTATCCCCTATGATATCACTTCTATCATGCACTACGGAATCGCCGTAAGTACATGTACACAGAAAAAAAAAATCAACTCGAGTGGAGACTCAGAGTCTCACTTTAGGGACAAAATGGTTCGAAACACTTTTTGACTCAAAATGAAACAGAAAATATTTCGGCCCGAGACAATGACACCTCGTTCCGAGGGAAAATATTTCGGGCCGAGTTGTTATTGTCTCGCGCCGAAATATTTTCTGTTTCATTTTGAGTCAAAAAGTGTTTCGAACCATTTTGTCCCTAAAGTGAGACTCTGAGTCTCCACTCGAATTGATTTTTTTTTCTGTGTAGTCCAAGCTTCCCTTTCCGAGGGTGATTAATTAAAGCGATGTGTCAGCCAAAAAATTTGGATGCAAAAGGGGACGAATCTTTGTTTACAAACACTCATTTCCTGCATTCTGATTGGCTGTGAGGGCAATGTTTACAAACATCATCCTTCTGTTTACAAAACGACTGTCGATTCGCTTTAAGTAGGGGATTTTTATTTGAAACTGCAGCTTGATTTTTGGGACTAAAAATTTCACGTCGTAAAGCTGTCCGATCGTCTTCCGGACCTTCCAACCTACTGCCTGTTCTCTGCCTTCAGGCCTTTGGTTACTTGGGTGCCCAGACCATTAAGCCACACGACTCTGATTTGACGCCGCGTGTCGGGAGGGTTTTCTGGAAGATGCTGTCCTTCTCTGATGTGAAGATTGTCAACAAGATGTATAAATGTGATGGTAGGCCTCAGCATAATTGTTTTCCAGTGGTTATTCCCTTGCAACAATTAATAAAAAACGAAAAGCAAGAAAAGTTTGAGACGACGCCCAGAAAAATTCGAGATTAACCTTTCGTACGTCATGTTTGTTAATGCAACTTCATAGTATACGATGCCCGGGCTGGGACAAGAAAATCTTGAGTTATTTCCCCGAGAAAGTAAGTTACTAGTAGGCCCCTATTAGTGTTAACCGCCTTAAATTACTTTCTAGAAAAATGCGGCAAGATTGATTGTCCTGGTGAAGGTTTTGTGAACAAGGAGTGTCAATGTGTGACCCCGCAGAGCTACTACAAAAGTCACTGCTACAATGTACAACCAGACGACAAGTGCTTGGAGTGGGTAGCGCAGGGAGAATGCCAGGCTAATGCCTTCTGGATGGGATACAATTGTAGGAAGGCCTGCGATGAGTGTCCGAAGTACGGTGTTCCGAAGAAACAACATAAAGGTAGCTTGAAAACACCCTCGTGGATTTTAAAATGAACTCCATGTTTGATATGTATAAATGAGTATTTTGGCGATCGGTCAACAAATGTACTGTGAAATCAAGTGAGAGAAAAATTTCCAGTAAATTTAACTTAATAGACGGCAGGACTTTCACTCAATTTATCTTACACCAAACTTCATGCACTACATACATGTATGCAAATGTATTTCCTTTTTTCTTGGACCCGTTAGACAAATGCTACGACAAGTACTACGACGATGAGCAGTGTAAAAAGTGGGCTAGCAAGGGTTACTGCAACACATATGATTTCTTCATGAAGAGAAAGTGTACGAAGACATGCAACGCTTGCGGGAAGTATGGTAAGTGATGCCAATGGAAAGTAAATAATGACAACAATAGGCCACGTCGTCACAATGGTCCTAGAGGTTTATGGTGTCCAGGGGACCTTTTTTACAGTTCCACTGACGGCTGCAATTCATCAATCAGCATCCTAAGCCGGTGTAACAGTAAAGAATGTCCCCCTGTAAAATGTATCCGCTTCTATTGTTCAATGACGGATTAAGGTGCATGGCTATAGAAACCAATCTCCGGAGATTAGAATGCTACAATAGAATCTTTTGTTCCTGGGACAGTTTTTCCTGGGGACATTCTTATGGGGCACTGAAAATTCACGCTTAGCATAGTAACATCAGTTAGTCCTGAGTTTATTTCTTACAGATAAGTGCAGCAACACCAACTGGGAAGACAAAAACTGTGACCTTTGGGCGAAATCTGGTGAATGTACGAACAATCCCATTTGGATGAAGCTCCAATGTGCTGACTCCTGTGATGCATGTGGTTACAGGCAACCAGGTAATTGAAATGGACTTGTCTACATAATAATACGTATGTAGGTTTTGCATTTGTAAAAAGGAAGTTTCTTTCTGCTATTCATCTCCAGACATTGTGCCATTGTTTTGTTGGACCGCAAAAATCACAATGAGGTGTGCGATTTGGTCAAATTAAAACGGTGAACAAAATTATCCATCCCTTTCAAAAGATGGGAGGGTCCGTGGGTTCGAGTCTGGTAGGAAGCAATGTCTTTCACCTTTGAAACCCGATTTCTATTTCATATTTTTTCATATTATTTTTTTGGCGTGCTGCCCCTTAGTGCTGGCGATTGATGCCTTATGCGAGGGTCCGTGGGTTCGATTCTGGTAGGAAGCAATGATGTCTTTCACCTTAGAAACCCGATTTCTATTTCTTATTCTATTTCTTATTTTATAGTTTTTCAAAAGATGCAATTTCATTTTTTTCTTTTCCAACGCTATAGTTCGCTTCTTTCTGTTGTTTTTAAAGGCCAATGTTCCAACATTGATGATGACGCAAAATGTACCGCCGCAGCTAATAGAGGAGAATGTGATGACACGAGAAATGTCGCCCAAACCATTAACATGTTGAAGAACTGTGCCAAGGCATGTGCCTCTTGTTCCTTTAACCAAGGTAAGAACAGCAATACTGATTTCATTTCATGTAGGCCTAGCACTTCATTGATCAACAAGAAATCGTCAGCCTGACTTTCGGTCACAGTGCTGAAGAAGTACTACACTGTTAGAAATAACAGAAGATTTTACAGAAAATCTGTGCAGCAGAGTCCCCAGGACTGGATCTGTAAAATTACAGAGTGATCTGTAAAACTACAGACTTAAATAAATGTTAACAGAGACTTGACTGGAGGCTGACCAAATTATATTTCATACTGCTCTCAGAAGGCATCATAATGGGATGTCCAATGGGAGTCCAACCAATACAGGAAAACATGAATCATACCATAAAAAAATTATGTAAATTTACAGAAAGTGCTGGGGACTCTGCTGCAGGCACTTTCTGTAAAATTACTGCAAAATTACTACTGTAAAATTAATAATTTCTAACAGTGACTTGACAAAAAAAATATGAACATGTACTCGAAAAATTTCACCCAGGCGGAATCAAGGATCTCTTTATTCAGTTCATTCAGAACCGGAAAGATAATTTACATTAAGAAAGGACTAAGAAACTAGTGGGAAATAAGAAGTGGGAAGTTTTGGCATGTTGCGTGGATTTTTCAATTTCTCAAATTGGGGTAAACAAATTTCCCATTTTTAGAAATACCGCCCGAAAAATCAGACAAAATGTTATGTCGTTTCAAGAAAATTTCGCAAAATGGGAAAAAATTCGATCCCAATTTGAGAAATTGAAAAGTTCGCGCAAAAGTGCAAAAATTCCCACTTCTTATTTTCCAGTTTTATTTCTTACTCCATTAAGTGTCTAAAAAAAATAAAAGCGGACAAAAACGACGGATTCTATTTTTCCAGGAAAATGTAAAAATGAGGCAGAAGACTCCGTCTGTGAGAAGCTGGCAGCTGAAGGCGACTGCAATGCGAACCCTGCTGTTGTCAAGAGGAAATGCCGGAAGACTTGCGACTCGTGCGGTTTTGGTATCAAAGGTACGACAAAACTCCCGATGTTGTGACTGTGTTCTTCATATCGCAAGTAACAATTACTGATCGAGGCGATATGAACAAACGTGTCTGGCGAGGATTTGTTTCGTTACGAAAGATCGCGTTTCTCTGCTCATGATTCTCTCGTAGGGAAATATTCCTTTGTCTTTTAGGCAACTGCAAGAATCCGTACGGCGACGACAAGCAATGCGAAAAGTGGGCTGACACAGGTGAATGCGACGGTAATCCAGGATTCATGAAGAAACAATGTGCCAGGGATTGCAACACTTGTGAATGGTTAGATCCTAGTAAGTAGATTTACACTGTACTTGTATTTATTGTCGTTTTAATTGCGTGCTATGTACTGTACATGTACATGAAATTATATGATTTGCTTTATTACACGTCAACAGCGAATTTTCAAATGTCTGTATCCATGCACTGGCAACATTTTTTAAAGGAGTGTAAATAGATTGTGTTGGCCAGAAATGTTGTTCAGATGTTGGAAAATGTTAACACACAGCTTTAAGGCCTCCATACACTGAATGACAAAAGTCGAAATTAGTCGCTGCTATGGTCCGTTCGACAACACTTGATCTGGCGACATATTGAAATACTCCACAAAAGTGTCAGAAGAATAAACATTTTGTGGAACGTTTCCATAAAAAGTATTTTGGAACGGACGCGAGTAGGGCTTACTGGAAAAAACGCAACGCAACGCAATGCAGCGCAATGGGAGTAATCACTGTTTCCAAATGACTAGCTGATTTGTTATGTCGACGTTAGATGGCGGTGTTCAAATGTTTGACGGCGAACTGGCGATCGATCGATCAATACACGTGTAGACCTACACGTCGTCACGACGTCATGTACATCATGCACAGGCACGAGTCGTGTCATATCAAGCTCGACGTGAAGTTCAAATCTACCTAGGCCTATCTCAATCTGAATGCTCCAAGTTATTAATTTGGCGTGGAGGCTGTTGCTACACGTAAAGGAATGCGTTCAAGAATGGGCTCTTACTTGATGAATGGTTGGTAATGATGTTGCAGCTCGTCAAACTTCGCAAGTGATGAAAAAGACGGCGGACATTTTTTGGCTCACTACCTGTACTTGTATCAGAGCTCAGCAGAGTATCAGTCTAGTTGCCACTAAGTGTACGTAGGTTGGACAGGAGACCAGTATGGGATCATTGGGAGATGCTAGGCTCGCGCATACCAGGTGAGTGCGTTACACCAAGATGGCCATGAACGTTTTAATATGTTGCCCGAGACTATCATGACTGTCGGATTGATACACAATGAATGGTCCCTTGCCGGAAGCATCAATCCTCGACCCTCGCATATGTTATGTGCTTACTACGCCTACCAAAGCAGCGGCAAATGGGTAAAATAGGAACTAGGTTCATTGCGTTGATTGCGTTGCGTTGCGTTTATTCCAGTAAGCC
>NMRB01000106.1:383030-395920 GCA_002633025.1 Notospermus geniculatus
ACAACAACAACAACAACAATAAATGAGAATTCTGGATGACTCTAGTTAAATACTGGACCTCCCAACATCTGGCAGAATCTCTACAGAGTTATAACACAAGGCCCACGATAGGGTGTACTGACGGGGAAGTATAGGCCTACATGTGGGTCTATAGGAAGATGCCCCTGTAGTTCTCCCCCTACCATTTGCACTGACATGCACGACAACTCTACAGCGGAGGTTAGGAGAGGGGATGTCCAGTTGTATCTTGTATCTCCACTACTTGGGGAACAGCGACCTACTTCACAGTTCCTAAAGATGTCGCCGTTGCCAATGATATCTCTTTACTACCGAAAATACGGCTAAAGCTAAGGAAACCGTACATGGTATTCATTTCCTCTCCTCTTTTGTTCAGATTGCACGGACGATCACGAGAACTGCCCAGTATGGGCCCAGGGAGATGGGTGCACGAGGGGGGCAGGGTACATGGACATACACTGTAGGAAGTCATGTGGTCTTTGCACAGGCACGAAAGGTAGGTACATTAGACGACGATAGATAGGCTAACTTTTTATATGCAAACAAAGTGCAGCGACCAGCAAGTGCCATTTGAAACATCAAGGCAGTCCCACATTTGCTATGTAAACGAAGAAAAGAGGGATTGGGGGTCCCACTGACAAAAGTCATGAACAAAAACCGCAACGATTCATCGATGGGGTGACCAGTCGAACCTTCCGAGAGCAAATAAAATGTACCCTCAATTTAAAAACCGTAGGACAACCCGAAGGACTGGATAAACGGTTCTAAATCATTCTTTTCCTTTCTACACGCAGCTACTTCGAGACCACAAGGTACATGTAAGCGTACTTTACATCTAAAAATAGTGGTAGCGTTAATATTCAGTATACAATTTTCCAAATTTTGAAGACGAGTACGAGCTGAAGCTTCAGATTAAGTGTTGGAATAATTATCTCGACAAGAGGACTACATATATTTATGTATATTTAATGGTAAAACTCTTAAAAATCAGTGATGTGGAAAACTCTAGACGCTACGGAATAGGCTAATGCTTTTCGGAAGCCAGGGAGGGGTGGCAAACGTATCGCCGTTTAGTCAACGATAACTGTCAATGCTGGAGCCTTCGTACGGTGCTATTCATTTCTCCTTTCTTTTTCTTGTCCAGGAAGTTGCAAGGACAATCATGAGAACTGTCCAGTCTGGGCCCAGGGAGACGGGTGCAAGAGGGGTGCAGGGTACATGGATATAAACTGTAAGAAGTCATGTGGCCTTTGCTAGGCATAAAAGGTAGGAAAACGATGACAGTCGGCAGAGCAAGACTGCGATTTGAATGCAAATACATAAGTATTATGTCGAAATGATATTTTTTTTAAGACAGAAAATGATTGCTATGTCACGTGTAATTCCTTGATGACAAGTCATGTTTGTTTTTTTCAGGCACGGGTGAGAGGCGGGAGTGTCCGGACTAGCATCAATAATGGCCACTGCGAGGTTTATTCCACCGTCAGGGACTTTTGCCTTAAAAATCTTACGTGGTTTGCTATACAGCTGGACAAGTTACTCCCGTTTTTTAAACGCTGTACACGTTACGATAAACATCCAATAAATACTTAGTTCAGATTATGTATTATGAGTTTTTGTGAGGATTGAAGATAATCTGAAGATAATCCCAGGCCCGTTGGCCTTGCTATCTTACATGTAGGGAGTTTAAGAAGTCAAACGATCGATAAGCGTTAACTTTACGACAACGTTATTTTTCTTACTACACATTCTCCAGATTGTATATTGCATTTTCGGTAGAAAAAATAACGTTGTCGTAAAGTTAACGGTTATCGTTTGATTTCTTAAACTCCCTAATGAGTCTTGGATGGGTATCACCAAAAGACGATGCTGCTGAAGCCTGAGCAATCAAAAGCCATTGTTAATGGCAAGCGGTTGACCTGACGCTGCCGTAGGGTAATAAAATTGTGTTGATTAGCCAAACAGGTCGAGCCTGACATAATATTGGGTGGTACGATCACCGTCGTGATGCCCCCTATGGTTGTCTTGAAAGCAACCACTGATTGGCTGGCTATCTTGGTGCCAATTCTAATATGCACTACTGACGCCTATTGATCATATTCTGAGAATCGCGTGAACCGAAACAGTTCTTTTACGAAGCAGGTATTTTTATACAAAACAGCGGGGGGAGGGGTAGACCACACCTTCCACATTACGTCAAACAGGAATCAATTCTAATCGATCACCTGCCGAACCTACGTACACAGATACATACATACACACTTAATACAACCATATTTCTACAATGTCCTGATCAGACCGTTCAAAGGTGCATTGGCAGAAAGTTCACAATGTTCTTGTTTGCCCTCTAACGATCGAAATGCCGTTATTATTGATTCGAACCCGACGCACCCCATTCAAGTGGGAACTCTACCCCCTCTTCGTCGTTTTAATTTGGGAATTGGTGATTATCACCAGATGGCCAGAGTCTCAAGATTTTACTCTTGCCGTTATAGAACCACCCTCTGATGTCGATTTCATCAGATGTTGGTATTCCTGCAGGAAAGACGGTAGGCTCCATTTGTACGTACACTGTTACATGTGAATTTCTGGAACTTCCTTTGGTATTCTTAGTCACTGAAATCATTTTTTAAATACGTCAGTGCTTCACTTTTAATAGGGAGGTTGAGATCAGCGACTTATCACGGATCCTTATACGTATACGGATCGAAATGTACACAAAATTTGTCCTCGTTGTGAATTCTATCCATATACGTGTAAGGATCCGTGATAAGTCGCTGACCCGAACCCGTACCGCCAAAAGCTTTGTAAGATATATATTCTAACATTCAATAACCTGTAACAGAAGGATATTGCTTTTAGCTGCAAACACATGATGAAGTGTAAGTTGGCTGGCAATCATGAAGCATCCTTTCCTCTACCGTTGGTGACGGATTTTCCGCAGCGGCAGGTTTTCCCATGTACATGTATCATGCTGGGGGAATTTCAGATAAACAGCCTAAAACTTAGTAACATAGATCAAGTCAGAATTGATTACGCCCGTCGGGATGAGACAGAAGTTGCTATAGGGAGGGAATTCCTCAGTTACACTGGAGAGTGGCACTACCGGTAAGATCAGGCGATTATCAAAACGACATTTTCTTTTTGCAGAAAAATGAAAGTCTTGTTTGTCATAAGCCTCATCATTCTCGGTAAGATTTACCACATAATACAAAACCGAATTTTCCGCTCTGTGATAGCATTATACTAATACATCGTGTCACGAATTCAAACTCCATAGTTCTGTACCATGTGTTTACAGCTGCTTTTGTGAGAGAGATAGAAAACGGTAAGTTCACGATGGGGATACACCGCGAAGAAGCGTTCAACAGGTGAAGCAAGTTTCGACTCGGAAGCTCAGCTTGTTCAAGAAAAGCCAAATGTTGGCGAATTCATGATATACAATGCAATTTGCTGGAAAATACACAGTCTGGCCATATTAACCTTTTCTGTTGAAGGATGCAGTGCATTGAACGAATGATTTTCAAGAGGGACGTTTCAAGCAATGTGGTTTGATTTTGATGAGATTAATAGCGAGTGGCCCTCGGTAGCCAAATCATCGTATTGACCTGCATCAGCGAAATTCCTTCATCCGTATCATCATTTCCACTTCTTCTTTCAGCTGCGAGGAAAGGTAAGGAGGGGATTTATACAATGTAGGCCTATTATGGTAATAATTTATTATGGTCGACACACCTGTCAGTGTGAGATCACAAAATTTCTTTCTTCTTTCTGCTTCTTCAACCATGCGATTTTCCTACGGCTCCCAAAAAACGACAGAATAAATCAAAATACAATCACGATAGCCCTATAGCTTATAATTGTATCCAGTAGTCTTGAACGTTAGTTGGCATGTTGATATTTTTGGCGGCTGGGAGGGGAATGTCGATGGTCGTCAGCTGCCCCTGCATTCAGAGAGACTTTCGTGAAAAGTCTCTCTGAATGCAGGACAGCTGACAGGATCTGTGGTTATAAGTATTTAATAGCAAATGCAGATTTGTAGGGAAATGGAAGGGCTGGGGAGATGTTCGTCCTGCGACTAAAAGTGTTCAGCAAAAAAAACGGAGAAACAGATTCAGCAAAAAAATAAACAGAGAAACAGACGCGTGAAAAAAATCGCCTATCGCAAGGCTCGAACCAGGTGTGAAGGGAAAGAATGTCCTAGGAAAAACTGTCCGGGGAACAAAAGGTCCTATTGTTCCATTCTAATCTCTGACAATTGGTTTCTATATGCATGCCGCTTAATCCGTCATTCAACAATAGAAGTGGACACTTTTTACAGGGGGACACTATTTACTGCTGCACCGGCACCCCAGATTCACAGCCGGACGCTCTACCGATGCGCCAGCCGGCCATGACGCTCGCTGCTGAATAAAATGTTTATGAATACACCCCAGCTGCTCAACATCAGACATTATACTTTGTATGTAAAATAACGTGCTAAGGGATATAATACAGTGTTCACAATCGATAAATAGAAGGTATATCACAAGATTGCGATTAATTTATTTTAGTTCCACATTCTGCCACCAGAGGAAGTACTGCCGATTTCATGGATTTGTCACTGGGAGATCGTGTAGCACACGGGGCCACTGAAACAGCCTCCAAAATCAACTTTTCGGTTATCAATTGTTTTCAAAAGTTGTGTATTATAAAAGTTCATACTGTAACGATACCGCTGACATATACAGTGGACAATTATAACTTATGATTTGATCAAAATTTGACTGATCTTTTCATCCGACATTTTGTCGTTTCTCAACCTGGTTATATAGAGGGGTGTTCTTCTTACTTGATAAGACCGTGGTCCATGTAGGCATGGTAGGCCTAGCAGTCAAGTGTAGCCTACTGACCATCAAATTGCTGCTAAGCAAATTTCAAGAGTTCTAGTTCTTCTAATTGTTCCTTTTAGTGAAGACACGTCACATTTCATGTTCATTCATGTACGAGAACGCTGAATGTACTAGCCATGTCCGTGAACGGCATCTTATTTCGAAAGAAAAGGAGGATCGGGCTAACTGCCGTCAACGATGCATCGATAGTGCTGATTGCGTGTTATTCCAGCATCGAGGCAAGGATTGTTGGCTCATGAATCACGTGTGTACAGGGCGAGAATTGACTAATATTGGAGTAATTGGATTCGATCAATTTATAAGTAAGTCTTCAATTTCAATTTATTTGCCCTCTCAGTGATGTAACTACATGTACACAGTAGGCCTACATGTAGGCCTTCACGAAATACGATAGTACTGTCTCTGAATTCAGAAGTTCTTAAACAATTTGTGGAAGGGTAATGTTTTTCTTGTATGTGCCTGTTAAAAAATTGTCTTGACAAAAACGAGTTCACTGCATGATCTTTACGTGTGTTTTATTTTTTCACAGTGCCATGTACACATGTGCAGTAAGAAGTACGAATGACACATTATACTACTAGTACATTGTTTCAACAAGACACGCACTACTACGAAGCGATCTAATTTATTTTTAAAAAATCATTTTCAGAACATTGCTCAGGTCGGCCAGAGGGTATGCCATTTTTCTAAAAAAAATGGTCTGCATCGTGAAAATTCAGTACAACTAAAACTGTCAGTGATAACTTAATAATAACATAAGCCAATTTACTTTCGTAATTCAAATGATCCTTGCTTGGCTCCAAAACTGACAACTTCCTATACCGTCAGTTAAAGAAAATGTATCACGGGTATTTTTGCGGGCCACGAAATTCATTGTTTATTTACATTTTGTTTGTTTATGTCCAGGCTTTCTTTGTCTTATGAGTAATTTGTTGGTGGCATGCCTCTCTAGAAATTCTGTTGATTCCAGAAGTATTCATTTTGGTGGGTCGGCATGTCCCAAAAGTCCAAAATAACATAATGTAAACACCCATCTTTAAAAACATTGAATGTAAACAATGAAGTCGTAAGTCGTAAACAATGAACTGGAAAAGCCTGGATTCGTCCTATTTTCAAGGATATGTAAGACTTCAGTAACGTCATGTACATGTATCAACGTTTCAGCATGCTCATACACCAAACAGAACGCTGACTGTCCTGGCCATGATATATATATCGGACAGCATAATCGCACTGTCTGCCGTGCTCTGTGCAGTGATCGTTACGATTGCCAGTCATTCCAGCAGCGATTGAATCAATGTTGGCTCAAGAATTTCGTGTGTTCAAAGACACTGTTGAAAAACGTAGGAAAAGCTGGATTCGCCTTGTTTAGAAGTAAGTCTTCAATTTTCCCTCAGTAATGTGTACATGTACATTGTACTTATGATCTGCTAATGATTTTTCTTCTTAAAGCAAACACTGACACACTGTTTCTGAACAGTGAGATAACGAAGTGTTCTTCAAAATACTGAAAGAGTGATGTTACAAAATTGTGTGTGGAAAATAACGAGTTCACTTCAAGATCTTTAGTGCGGTTTATTTCATAGTGCCATAAGAAGTGTTTTAAAAATCTGCATTTTCAGAACGTTGCCCACCTGAGCAAGGTATGACATTTTTCTGAAAATGCTCTATCTAAAAATGTTCTGTCTAAACAAGAAGTTGGATGGTAAAAAGTCTGTAGAAATCCGTCGTTTTACTTTCACAAGCTGATAACTTAGGAAACCGATTTATTTCTCCTACTTTTTTTGTTCAGGAGACTGCGTAGACTTGAATCAGAACTGTCCATATTGGGCCGAGAGTAACGGTTGCCCGAGAAGTACAGGAGTCATGCAGACGAGATGTAAGAAGTCATGTGGTCTTTGTCCAGGCAAAAAAGGTAAGAAGACGACGATAGTGAGCAGAGAAAGAATGCGTTTTACATGTATAAGCAAAAAATAATGGACGCATTTCCACACTTTGGTGACGTGTACGAACCGAAGCTCCAAATATGTTGAGTAGTAAGGTATGTCAATCTGTACCCCTTTTGAGGTGATTCCGATGACGTCATGATGCTATTTATAGAAACAATAGCTATTGTGTCAAACAATAGCTACTGTGATTGGAAAAATAGCTATTGTTAGAAAGAGTGCTATTGTTAGAAACAAAAGGAGTCCTTGGAAACAGAAGGAATCTATTGTCAGAAACAAAAGGAGTCACGTGACAGGTCACGTGACTGTCGTCATGGTAACATGTCGCTGGCGACACGATCGAGTACGTCAAATTCATCGAGACAGCTTCAAGTTCACCATGGTACAAGTCGAACCTGGTGCCTGGTCACTGCCTGTTATTAGGGAGGTTTCGAAATCAACCGATAAACGTAAACGTTAACGACAACTTTATTTTTGTACCGAAAATGCAATGCAAAATCTGGTTAATGTGTAGTATGAAAAATAACGTCGTCGTAAAAGTTTGGTTTATCGTTTGATTTCGAAACCTCCCCAATATCTCAAAACAACTACAATAAAGAAACTCTCTATGACTTCACTATTCTCTACTGTCTTCAAGGGCAGAATTTTTTTAACTTGGTACGGTACATGCATTCTGTTGGTATCTCCAGTAGTGGGGAACACGGCTAGCACAGTTTGATAAGCCTGCAGGGGGTACTTGACCGTTGTTCGGAGATATTCATTTCCCCTTTCTTTTTTTCCTTCAGGATTTTGCAAGGACTACGAACAGCTGTGTCAAGTATGGGCCAAGGAAAACAGGTGCGCGACGGATAAATACATGAGCGTATCCTGTAGGGGATCATGTGGTCTTTGTTCACCAAAATACAAAAGGTAGGAAGACTGACAATCAGTACAGTGAGATTGCGATTTATATGGTGAATGCAGAATTTTATTTTTCATTAAATTCTAACACATTGATGTAGACAGGTTTATCTGTCAAGATTCTACTGATAATCTGCTAAGTAAGCTTTGACTACCCATGTGTAGCAGCAAATCAGAGTGGAATTGTACAGAACACAATCAGTGATTGAACAACCGGTGTAACGTTTTGAATGTTACCCATCAGTGAGTGATTCCCCTACTATTATCTGACAATATAGGAGACACACAAAAATGTGTCGGTTTATCTGCCAGCGTTTCCTAAATAATAAGGGGAAACTGATATACGAAAATACTGGCGGATGTTACACCGACATAATTGTTAACTAACTGTACATGACATGTACATGTACATGCAGGTACAGTCTTTCAAATAAGTAAAAGGACAGCGTGTTTTTCAAATATCTCCGCGATAAAACAAGATAATTTGATGCGGTTTTCAACATAGTGTGGTATACTTACTTGGCCATATACCTCACGTATTTGGGTCAACCTAATTTTAACCCTTTGTTATGTAACACGCAATTTAAAAAAGGTCCATGAATTAACATTTTTATTTCTAATTTTTTTGAACAGATTTGGCACTGACGTGATCAGGTGATTGACATTAAAGACTCTTTGCCAAAAATCGGTGAAATCTGTTGTCTTTTTCGTGATATATCAAAATATCAAAATCTGGGGTTTTTGAAATTTTGAGATATTGAATATTTTTTTGCTGTTACTCGCTGCCAGACATGATAACAAGATGGCTACGAAATTTTCCACGTGTTTCCATTACCGAATCAGCTGAAAATATGATGTGAAATCTGGAGGCTGCAATAAAGAGGCTGAATATCATGACATTTAAGTGAAAAAAAACATTCAAAAATTGCATAAATCATCACCAGGGAATGAATGTTACCAACTGACTTTGAAAAATGATCGAATATATCAAAAATTTCAAAAATCTCAAATTTTGATATTTTGAGATATTACGGAAACGGAAAAACATTTTCAATATTTTTTTTCGCAAAAACTCTCACCAGCTGACTTTGAAAAATGATCGAATATTTCAAAAATTTCAAAAATCTCAAATTGTGATATTTTGAGATATTACGGAAACGGAAAAACATTTTCAATATTTTTTTTCGCAAAAACTCTCATTATCAATCACCTTATCACAACACTGTGAATTCTGCTGAAAAAAACTTGAAATAAAAAAGTTGACTTTTGGGCCTTTTTTAAATTGCGTGTTACATAACAAAGGGTTAAAATTAGGTTGACCCAAATACATGAAATATATGACCAGGTAAGTATACCACACTATGTCGAAAACCACATCCAATGAGGGGGTCGCCACTTCTCCACGGAAAGATGTCGCTGCGACCATTTCAGGCCTTTTCATTGTCTTCAGGACGTCATCTCTGTGGCAATGTGAGGTGCGAGCATGAAGCCACAACGTACAGTTTTGCAAACAGCTCCTCGGTGTTCACAAATACGTGTCCAATAATGCTGTATTGGGGGAATTGGGGAGATTTCCAATATTCATTCAAATTATAAGTCAAATGTTAAAATACTGGCACAGGTTGTCTTGTCTACCAGAAAACTCTCTTTTATATAAAGCCTTATTAACTCTCAATTCCCTTGAAAGTAAAGGTACAAGCAATTGGTTAAGTTGCATCAACTTTATTATGAAAGATTTAAATCTGACTGATATGTTGAATAATCCTTCTAAATATTCTTCAAGTTTTATTTCCTCATCAGTAAAATCCATACTCAAGGAAAGGTTTATTTCAAAATGGTAAAATGGATTTGTTTGATGATAACCGACGTCATGGTGGAAATAAATTAAGAACCTACAGGACGTTCAAGTCAGAGTTTAAGTGTGAACCATATCTGACCTCCATTAATGACAACAACCTCAGGATCCAACTATAATAACTAAATATCGTGTCAGCGCTCATAAACTGGAAATCGAAGTTGGAAGACATAAACATAAAGATCTCAAAGAAAATATTTGCAGTCAGTGTAATGACAACTTACTTGAGGATGAAAAACACCTTTTATTACATTGTACAAAATACTCAGCTTTAAGGGATAAATTCATGAAAGATATTTCAAATTTATGTCAAAATTTCAGAAACCTAAGTCCAGAAAATCGTTTCATCTGGTTACTTACTAATGAAAGTCCAGATATATGTTTTATGCTTAGTAAGTTTGTTAATGATTGCTTCCAACTTCGAACCTAATTCTCCACAACAGGGGCCGGTTGCACAGAACTCACGATGGCGCTGACTTGGTGTTGGCGCTAGCTTTGTGTTGGATGACGTAAAAATCCCTTGTCTTTTTGCGTCGTTTGACATAGGGTTGGCGCTGGCACCGGGTTGGTGCTGGCGTGGGTTTTGTGCAACCCACCCCAGTATTTTAATATAACAGCAATTTAATGTACATGTACATGTAGTTTCTGTCGTCGTCGTTTTGTAAATAATGATCAACTCAAATTGTATGTAATGCCCCCTGAGGGTAAATGATTAATAATAAATTCAATTCAATTCAATTCACGGCAGTGTGACGTTGACGTTCCGAACAACGTCATAGTGGAAAAGTGGATACGGTCGCAGCGCCATCAAATGGTAGAAAAAACTAGGCTACCTCCTCATTATCTTGATTTATCGCGGAGATATTTGAAAAACACGCTGACCATTTACCTGTTTGAAAGACTGTACGTACATTGACATTGCTGAACAACTTATAAGTACCGACATGCTACATTCTAATCAGCCAGTTTGCTACCCAAATAAATGGACTGTAAGGTGGGATTAATGTACATATGTGTAATTCCTTGATGAGCAAAATCATACTCCATTGCCTTTTTCCATGCATTTCCACAGGGAGGAGAAACTTTAGTGAATAGGAAAGGGAGCAGGAGTGTCCGGACTGGAAAGACTTTTGTCTCATGTTGGCTGAAGAGGAAAGGAGGAAGGAGTGTCCGGACTGGATAGACTTTTGTCTCATGTTGGCTGCAGCATGCGGCATGAGCAAACAGCTGGGAAAGTTACTCCCGTTTTTCAAAGATGTACTACCACATGTTACGAAAAACCATCAATAAATACTTAATTCAGAAATGTATTTGTTGTTTTTGTGAGTTGGACAGACAACTTGGAGAGACAAATTGGGCAGACAACTTGTTCATGAGGCACCAATGAATTAACTACGAAAAGCCCTCTCCAGATAATTCTATTTATAGTCGGGTCTCTTAGGGGTCAGAAGCGGACGATTTTTTGCATATGTGTTCTACAGGCACTGGCACTCCGACGCTACCGTTGATTATAGATGGCATAGGAGTGATTTTTCGACTACATAGCGGTAAATTGTTCACTTAAAAAAAAACTTTTTTGACCGTATTAACATGTGACCCCCAAGTTCATTTGCATATAACGCCCAAACTAACCATAGTTTTCTTTGGCACCCCTTCTAAATTTGAACTACAGTATAGTTCGTCATTTTGATGAAGCAGAGTTTTTCAGTGATAGTTTAGGAGTAAGCACACTATGTATGATGAAAACGTATACAATTCCCTGTTCCGCGATATCAAAAAATTACTCGTGCTGGTGATGAAAAACACGAAGTCTACAGTCGAGCAAACTGCTGCTGACGCTAAATAGTCTGGACGCAAAACCACGATTTTTTGAGAACTGGTACTTTTTGGATAACAGCAATTTTCTGCATTTTTTGTATCTCCACATGACAGAGATTCAGAATCCGCCGGGTGCCACCCTGCTGGCACCCTTCAGCGTTTTGAGAAAATCCGGTTAGAAGCTCAGGACTTTGTCCAAAATGTCCCACTTTTTCGTTCTGCGTCCGGACTGAAAACGATGGCGCCATACCTGGAAGCACGTCCACGTCACCAGTCCGGCACGACTTCATGACGCAATCCGTTACCCTACTATGACGTTACACTAGTCTCCAGGGCAATATCATGACGTCATCCACCATGGCGACGAACGCCTTGCCGACAACCCAAGAACATCACAAGTCAAGAAAACCGCGCCGATCTGGCTTATTTCCCCACGTTTCTGTCGTTTCTACACCTGAGGCATGGATTCGAAAGTTTTTGACAGGTTAACAGAATGCAACGCCGAATTAGCCTGGCAACTGGTCAAGGATGACATTGTTACACAGCTAATTGGTACGTGGATGTGCCCTGGCTCTAGCCTAATCAATGTATTGGACACGGCCCGAGGCCTAGCCTACAGATTCTTAAATGATATTCCCTCGCCTTTTTTACAGAGTTTTTCTGCGCAAAGGCAAGATTTTCACAGTCGGTAACATTCTGGAGCTTGCTATGGCGGGATTTTTTTTGTAGGCCTAGGCCTATGTGGCTGGCCCACGCATCCCATGTTTTGTTTTAAAGCTGCTGTATTGACCATGGCTATTGACTGATCAGCTACCTTATCAGACCAATCAATAACTCACGAGTAGCCTAGGCCTAGGGCAAAGAGTGACCGAGTGAGAATCCAGCAAAGGGCTCATTGAACCACGGGCCATCAATATTTTTCACACGGTCAAAAATACTCGATTTTACAGAAACGTGCCTGCAGCAGAGTTTCCGGAAATATTCTCTTGATTTAAGGCGGGGGGCTACCTATGCCGACTTTATTGACGCTCTTTGAAAACAAGCGTCCTAACATATTCATGACAAAAAGTAACTAATTGATGTCAACAAAATGTTTTAGCTACAACCTTTACTCCCGTTCTGTGAAAGAATTGTTCATTTTGACCAATTACGATGGAGTTAATTAAGTTATAACAAGTTGTCAAAATTTGAGTTCGCAAACAATTTTGCAGACTTGGGATGCGACACATCAGTTTCCCACATAGTCTGTAACATACAGGCCTGATGCCTGCAGGGCCTAACGATCCGTTTTTTACGAAAGTACTTTCCATTTAATTGGTATAAACTATTTAATGCCAAAAAAGGCTCGATTTACAGTTTTTGAAATATTTCACATTCCCGACCAACTATCCAAAAAAGGCGATCGTGTTGCCCTAGAATGCACATATGGCAATAACATCCAAAAGAAATTTTTCAAATATA
>NMRB01000106.1:417444-484850 GCA_002633025.1 Notospermus geniculatus
CTTCCCCTGACAAGCTGATGATTCCGGCTTGTCTGCATACAGGCACTATCATCTGTCAGTGAGTGGGGTCACTTCCCATACCAGTCGTGTTACACAAGCCTACTTGGAGGTACACTCGGCAGTGTTTCATACAGAGGGGATATCCCCCCCATGATTGAGGCAAGGGGGGATATCCCCCCTCAAGTTCGCAGACTAAGCTTTTTCAAATACCACTATTTTCACTTCAGTAGTGTTTTTCTTTAATTTGTTACATTTCAAATGCAATTTTCATGCAGAAGGAAGACTAATTTTGCATTTTGGAGTGTAAAAAATGACTCTGAAGGCCATTTTTAGGAGAAAACCCAAAAAAAAAATTTTGATTTTTTGTTTGAAATTCCCCCCACCTTGAAAATCCTGGCGGAAACCCTGCAATACAGTGGACACCTCAAGATTACGGACGGATTTGTCCAGTCCCGAATTTTCCAAAGACTGGTGTCCGCAATATTGATGGAGTTTCAATATTGCGGACACCTCACTATTTCGGGCAGCCGAGCTCAGTCCCGAGGGTGTCCGCAATAGTGAGGTTCTATTGTATATGTGACCTTGGGTGCCTCAAAAAACAGAACCTACATGTACATTATAAATCTACTTGTGAGTATATTATGTTCCGAGAACGGGAACTCCTTTCTCTTTCCAGGTATTTGTCTGTTTCAGGATTAAGAAGAACCTATCCTTCAACTACATGTAAAAAGCCGCCCATACACGGCGCAATATTATTGCACAATATGGGGCCCAAATGGGTGGTCGTGCTTCTAGCATGATAGTTAGAAGAAAGATTGACAATAATATTGCCCATTGTGATCCTCATATTGTGCAATAATATTGATCGTGTATGGGCAGCTTAAGGAATTTTTAATCTTTCCTATTCTGAATGGAAGTGTCTCGTTCACCGTAAGCCCCGGAAATAACACCAATCTACAGCCAACATTTGTCCCTGTCTGGAGGAGGTAATGACACAAATATCGAAAACAAATGAAAAAAGATAGTGCAGACATCATCGGCTTCAATAACTGAAGCATGTCTCAATGACCCCGGTCTGTGACACAATTGAGAACAGCCTCCCATCCAGGTTTGGTGGGTGTATTTGATAGCCTCTTATTCCCACTACACGCTTATAACTGTGTAACTTATTACATGACGAATTTCCTATATTTTTGTTATTCCGCTTCCATCAATAGTTGCAAGAGCTTCAGAACAGACGCAGTGTCGACGGAAGGGTTATTCTGCTCTGGGAAGTACCTTGTGGTTTTCGGTTATGTGGCCCAAGTGGAAAGCTAATTTCAAGCAACTTGAAATGTACTCCGCCCCTGCTTCACCCCTACATCATTTCCGATGTTGTTGTTTCTCCGAACCTGTGACGAGAAGCGGACTTTCTGACAAGGCTTCAGGTGTCTGCATCAGTGATTAACCTTGGTCAGACAAAAACAAATGATTGTCAGTGCAGTAACCCAAAAATGAGATACTCCAATTTTCCACTTTTTCTTTCAGTACTTTTTTGAGCATATGATAGCCACTGGTCAGAATAGTGTTAAAGCAAATACATGAAAACTCCACCGAAAAAAACGAAACAAAAAATACCGAGAAAAGGCTCGTAAATGTCAAGGGTCGATAACATATGACCAAGCGATAAAAGGAAAGCACAATTTCAATCGGTATTTGCATTTTTTTCATTTCCCGATCTTCATGTTGAGTGCCCTTGTGCAGTGGGTGGATGTAGATACTAAACAATTCTTACTCGCCTCGTTGTTTTGAGTTACGAGCAATATAGCCTGATTGTGGAAATCGTGTGTCTCGGCAATAAGATTCTTAAAGGGCTATTTAGACGATCAGTCCCTCACGCAAATAAGTCGAATCAACAAGGCGGAGACGTGTATCGAATTGGCCACCACCACGCCAGGTTAGTGTCATTAATGGGCTAGCCTCATGCGTTATCTTAATGTAGGCAATTGGTAAAACATAGCCAGAAATGGGGTCAATGGGCGACTGTGGCTAGTGTACCCAGGACTAACAACCTGAACGAGCTATCATTTGCTGTGAATGGCCCACTGCTAATGGGTGTTGTTAATACCAATCAGGAGATTTGCCATCTTCCTAAAAACTATTTGATATCCTGATTTTTTATTACATTTTGTACATCAAATCGCAGCCAACATTAGGATCATTCAAGTGAGGACCAATTTTATATGGGCTTTTATTTTAGAAAATATACGCCTGTTTGACTGAGGACAGAACAAAAAATCACTACTCTCAAGAAATGTTATTGCAACACAGAAGAGGAAAACAAAGGGAGAAAAAAAGAAGAAACACACAGAAGGGATAAAAACGAAAAGAAGAAAAAGGAAGAATACATTATATTGTATACATTATCAAAGAGGGTGTCTTTTTCTATCAACTGAGAGTCGGCGGCCGTAGGGCCGTTTGTCACAGGAACCACAATCACTCCCAAACCCTTTAAAACGGACTCAGGCAAAAAGATAGGCGGTACCCTTTACATCCAGCCGACTTCAGTGATGAAGGGAAATGCATGCATTTCTTATGATTTCCTCTATGACAAAAAAAACTCTTTCATCTTTTAGTCTCGTATTTACCAATTATAATGATGCTTTCGCTCGTCTCTACCTCGCATGATGATTTTTTTTCTGGCGTAATCTCCGCTGATGCGGTGACACGTTCACAAACGATGATACAAAGAACTTCGCTTTCGAACTCGGAAACTTGGCGCCTGACTAGGCTGCGTCGCGCAGACAGTATCGAATCAGCTGTAGCTAATTACATAATGTAATGGTTGTCGGCAATCTCCTAGCTGAAGATAAGCCGGTTTATCCGTCAGCCAAGTCTCTCGGCACAACACCTCATCCATCGCAGGTTATTTTACCTCAGTTGACAGAAAGACGCTGTGATAATGAGACTCACGGCAGTTAAACACTGCCGGGTAACCCGATCGAATGGAGAATGTACCTGTTAACGGCACTGAAACCGTGCATTTGACGGTCGTGGAGTGACGACATGATGTTCTCTCGCAAAGAGCGGAGAAGACCGTCAGAGACCTGCATTGCCTGCCAATGGCTAGTCTCTCTAGTCTAGCTTGGAATCCACTGCTGATTTTCTACTCAACGATACCAACTTGAAGGAATTATAATAGAAACGAAAAGCAAGATAACAACAACATCAATTCCTGTTCCCATGCACTGAAATCCTTTGCAAGGCAAGCTGCCTAATAATAGGTTACGCATTAATATCTCATCCCCTGAATGTCTAGCATGCTAGGCATTTTGCCGAATTTTCCTTGGGCAATGCCCATTGGGCATTTTGTCCAATCTTACATTAGGCGATCGTCTAATGAGAGGCAAAATGCCTAACATGATAGACATTCTTGGGATGAATGCCTAACCTACAGGTATATTAGGCAGCTTGCCTGCAAAGCCTAACCTGTTAACGGCACTGAAACCGTGCATTTGACGGTCGTGGAGTGACGACATGATGTTCTCTCGCAAAGAGCGGAGCAGACTGTCAGAGACCTGCATTGCCTTCCAATGGCTAGTCTCTCTAGTCTAGCTAGGAATCCACTGCTGATTTTCTACTCAACGATACCAAATTGAAGGAATTATGATAGAAACGAAAAGCAAGATAACAACAACATCAATTCCTGTTCCCATGCACTGAAATCCTTTGCAAGGCAAGCTGCCTAATAATAGGTTACGCATTAATATCTCATCCCCTGAATGTCTAGCATGCTAGGCATTTTGCCGAATTTTCCTTGGGCAATGCCCGTCCAATCTTACATTAGGCGATCGTCTGTCTAATGAGAGGCAAAATGCCTAACATGATAGACATTCTTGGGATGAATGCCTAACCTACAGGTATATTAGGCAGCTTGCCTGCAAAGCCTTTCGGGTAGTATATTCTACGTCACACGAAAATCTGCTCTTATGGGAAACCTATAACCAACATAGAAGTCATAACGCTTAGTCACAGAATACGGTTGACATTAAGTTCCTTAGTGAATTTGTTCGGTCAAAAACAATAAAGGAAGTAGACTACGGAGATTTGTCGGCGAGGCGTGAAGCCCGATATTAGTTCTCTCAGTCAATTAGATGAGGCTGTGTCGTAAAATGTAACAAGAGACTATTGATTTGGGGATGTTGATACTGATGGCTAATAGGCGCATAACTCTTCATTGCTTTTCCGGGATTGCTTTGAGGACGACACAGCGATATAATAGTGTTCCCATTATTGAAAGATAACATCTTTCTTTTGACAAACATGAAGCTGGGTATGTCAGTGGAAAGATAATCATTGATAATTTGACTCTTAATAATCGCCGAACTCGGTCAAAGTTGTTAAATTTTTTTAAAATCGTACAAAATTGACCTTTTCTGACGATATAATACTGTATGAAGCAATTTCTATATTAATTTCGCAGGAGATACAAGTACTCGATTGGTGTAACCTAACCGCCCTCTGAGTAGAACAACTGGCGTGTTGCCCATCGACAAAATAAATAAAGGCAATTATTGCAATATGAGAAGCCCTATTTCGACCAACTGTAAGTCGTGAAACTGGCCTTCTTGCGCCCCCTTATTTCCCACCACCCGATCATGTGATGGATGTATTACATTTATATGGATTAGGAAGTTAAAAACAATATCTCTCGACTGCAGCCTAGATTCAACTACATGTAGATTGTCTCCGCTGCATTCAGCGCCCACAATTTGTTGGATGGGTTCTTTGACACAATAACATTGGTTTTCTACCGGAGAAAACATAGACATCGCACAGCCGCTGTTCAGCAAAATCGTTGGTTATTTCACATCGTACAGTGTGTCTTCCTGTAATAAACGTACTCCCTCCGATCACTATGAGGGCAGCGTTAGTACGTAGTGAGTCGGTGTTGGTTGTACCATTTTAACTTTTTTAGAACCTTCCGTCGGCTGCACGTGACGTGCATCTGCCTGCTGATCAGAAGACTAGTTGTTACGTCAATAGTGAGGTTTCGCAAATCTGACGAAACACGAAGTACGAAATACGAAATTAGACTTCATTTCCATGACGTAATGTATTTCAGGAGATGGTTGGTACCACAAATATCGCCTGCTGCAAGAGCGTCTTTCAGCGTATGACGTTAGACCGATAGAGTTAATACGGTGTATATTAAAATTTGAAATTTATCTTTCGTTTCCACTTCGTAGATAGAAGTGGAAGTTTAAAAATTCAAGATACACCATAACTCTCTCGGTCTTACAACATGTATGCTAAACGAAGCAATGGCCGCAGGGACTTTTGTGGTAGCCTATACCAACCACCTCCAGAAATACGTTAGGTCCTGGAAATGAAGTTGAACTTCGTATTTCGTACTTCGTGTTTCGTCAGATTGGCGAAACCTCACTAATAACACTACTAGCAACGGCCAACACTCCTAATCATCATTTACAAGTTGTAAATGGTGCCGATGAATTTTTATCAACAGGCAGATCGGTGTTAGACGATTTACCATTTTTAAGGCCCCCAGTTAATCACACTTCCTAAGAACAATATTTCACCACACTACTTTATACATCAGCAACTTCGTGATTGAGCCAATTCATCTGGTGAATGTACTGAAGCCACTGCACTATATTCTTTTCATCGCAGGATCAGTTCCTGCCCTTCCAAAGCTTCTCTCCATTACAACCTGTTTGATGATATCCACATGGCTAGGATTTGGTTGTTACTAGGAAAATTGGCTGCAGCTCAGAGTAAGAGGCTTACAAACACATTTATTTGATAGCTAGAGTCAGGACTTCAATCAGGAAAAAGTCTTCTTAACTTATCTAGATGTCCAGTACCATTNTTGGGGGGGGGGGGGCGCTCTCCAGGTTATTTTCAAGCTGTTCGTTCAGCTATTTATACACCACGGACTTTTTGAACTTGATGTCAAAGTTACAATTTAGTAAATGTAACTTTGGGTCTTTTGCCTCACAGCAACCTGCGGCTAAATTTCAATAAAGACTTTTAACCAGCTGTAAAGACAGATGGCAACCAACGTCAAAAAGTATTAAGGAAGAGCAAGAAAGAGTCGGAGATTGAAGAAGCACAAGACAAATTCGCCGGCCTCACCTGCAAAATTTTAACATCAACGATATCCCTAGCGGTAAGAACACATCGGCATGTCAAAACAAAATCAATAGGTAGACCCTAACGACATATGCATTCATTGTGAAGCATGTGAAAAGATTTTTTAGCTGGTTCCGATTTTCCCTCGGATGACGGCATTGGGATTTTTAAAACTTGAATACGTTTTAAAGGTTAGAATCTTCAGATGACTCAATCAATGTGTATATAAGTTACGACCAGAAGAGGGTGGATCTATTCCAAGGCATGACTGGGCTGGGCTTTTATCCCATTGAACAGGGAGATCTATATTTTCTACCAAAAGGAAATAGAATATCCTCGCTCCTGATGACATTAAACAGGGTACCATCTATACAAATGTAACCGCAGCCAGCGATATCCGGTCCTTTGATAGCCATTCATAGGGTATCAATACTGACTGAAGGTAGAAGGCGCCAATAACCCCGTAAGCGATGAAGGACACTTTAGTAATAAATCAGGATTGATAGCTTCACTAAATCGTTGCAACCTTATTTGGCTATGTTCATACTCCGTGAAATTTCCATCAAAACACTCACAAAGTTGACCAAAGAGATTTGCGCAGAGAATATAGGAGATATTCGTGCTTTATTCATTACATGTATAATGCATCTCCGATAAGATTACAGTTAGGTCCTACTACAAGGAATAAAGCCGGTACATGGAGGTCGAAGATTTTAATGCAGAAAGAGTCATGAGAAAATTGACTGCAGGGCAAATATTGTTTATGGAGTACCACACGTATGTAACCAATTAACGAGTCTTAAGGGCGGTTTACACTAGGTTGCACCTTGGATTCCTCCAAGGTACAATAGAACACCGCCGGTTGGAAGAGCAGGTCCGCTCCGCACTGCGTGGCAGTGCGTCCGTCCACACGGAGCTTCCAAAACCAACTGAATAATTCTGAACCTCACGTGACCATTGACGTCACACCACTTTGGATTACACATGCAACTTTGATCAAATTTTTGGTCTCATCAGGTTTATGCATACATGTACTTATCTTTTGTGTTGAACATACCTTTTACGTTTTAAAGGATAAGTGAACACTTAGACTTGGTATTTTTATGAATATGGGCCCTCAGTCCATTCATAAAACTATACTTAAGTCTAAGTGTGATACTTATCTTTTGCGTTGAACAAATGATAAGTGTCACATTTAAGACGTAAGTAGTTTAATAAGTCTAAGTGTGATACTTAGACTTAAGTAGTTTTTTTTTAATATGGACCGTGGAATCTAAGTCCAGTTTTATTGTTCAACGAGTGATTAGGTCATTCCAATATAACCTTACAATAGTAGATTGTTGACACCTGGACCTGCATTCCTAGTATTCCCGCCTCCATTGGTTTTC
Organism: Notospermus geniculatus; assembly: GCA_002633025.1. NCBI lineage: Eukaryota > Metazoa > Nemertea > Pilidiophora > Heteronemertea > Lineidae > Notospermus > Notospermus geniculatus. The sequence goes on from NMRB01000106.1 coordinate 424,965, forward strand.
GAGAAAAACTTTTATTCAGCATTTTCAGATAAGAAATTGATGAAACTTTCTATTTTTCTATAACATCATCGCTGTACCTCGTCAATCGGCAAGTTGAGTTGATGGATTTCATGATCTACCCCGGGCTGTTTAGTTTTCATTACATGTTGGTAATTGAATATCATACATGGTGTGTCGCAGGCATTAATACCCGGCTTTACAAAGGTTCACATTCCATTACTATCATCCTGAAATCAATCAGAGCCACCTGCTTCCCTTTGTATATTGATAATTCAAACAATATCAGGTGGAATGCGGCCAACGGTTCAATAAAATACGTCCTAATAACGTACGGTAAATTTCGATTAAAGGATAATACGAAATCACTGACGTGGGATTACTGGAATATGAACCTGTTTGTCTGAATCAATTTATCGTACATTATCCGTCTGGAACAATGAATTCAAGTAAATCAATGGACAAAGCCATCATAATCACCTTAGTCTATATGGTAAACGAATTACGATCCCGTGGGTGAAATATTGCAACCGCTTATGAGGGTGCAAAATAATTTATAGGCATTCCTTGACTTGGATCCTAATAAAGTTTCCAGCGTCAAATATTTTTTGCGAAAGGTCACCAGACATCCACCTGTAAAAGTACAATGACGTATGACCTGAGGACCAGACAGTAGTTAAAGCACTTTACAAGATAAAACGGCCCACACAGAGTATGTAAACAACAGACCCGACAAAAGAGCAGAGTAAACAGAGAGAAGATGAAGTGTAAGAAATGTAAATAGCCTCCATGTACTAAGCCTTTTTTAAATGGCACTATGACAGACTGTATCATGAGGATTAAAGGATTTCTGTTTCATCGCTAACTTCGTTCGATAAAGGTAAATTTCATAATGGCTCACTCAAGGACGCGAAAATTGGGCAGTGTTTTGGACCATGATTTGTGGTCCCGCCTTTTGACGATAGCTTGGTGGAAAAAACGTTCGTCGCTGACTTCAACCAACGAGTTTACTTAAAGATTCGTTTGCTCTTTCAAATCGATGGTATACATGTATCTGCCTGCGGTGAGTTTCTGTTTGACTTAAAGATAATATATCACGACTTCACTGTTTACATTCAATGTTTGTAAACATGGATGTTTACATTATATTATTTTGGACTTTTGGGATATGCCAACGCACCAAAATGAATACTTTGGGAATCAACAGAATTTCTAGAGGGGCATGCCACCAACAATTTACTCAGAAGACAAAGAAAGGCTGGACGTAAACAAACAAAATGTAAATAAACAATGAATTTCGTGGCCCGCGGAAATACCCGTGATAAATTATCTTTAAGCTATAGGCGCACATGGACGGCAAATCTCAATGCAGTAGGGGTGTTTTTAAAGTTGGCTGACCCGGCTGAATGACGAGTCCAGCAGCGTTGGGTCAGTCGACTTTAAAAACACCCCTGCCGCATTGAGATTTGCCGTCCATGTGCGCCCACCCAGCTTTAGTTGATCCGAGGTCGAATTCGCAATCGCCTTATAAACGACCTGCTACATTTAGGGCCATCAGTTATAACAAGTTGAGTTTTCCCACAGGCTTAGGTCGTTTACCAGTTTTCCAATATCCGCAAAAAATTGAAAATCATGCCAATCACGTGCAAAAGAGAAATATCATTTAGCCGATATTGGTCATCCAAACATTTTGTAGGATTCGACAGACGGTCTTTTACTGGCAACACGAACCAATTAGGCTGGTTATCTGCCGGCAATGTTATGAAAAATGGCCCTCTTCATAATCATAATTGGCACTGAAGATTAACAAGGGTTCCCAACAACGACGGCAGACGACCATTCCGCTAATGAGATATCGGTGCAACCAGTGCGTGCTGCCAAAGGGGATATCTTCAAAGCATCGAGCCATGCGGCGGAAAACAAGTCATTAACTTAGATTTATCAAGTGTTTCTGGGGTGGCACTTACGAATCAGCAAGTAGGCCTAAATAAGTACTATACCAGTCTTTTTCTTCACCCATGAGGAAAATGCAGAATAGTGGTGACATCAGACTCGCACACCACACCTGCTGTCATTGAACACTGCGCCTATGGTAAGCAGATTGCTGTCCAATGATTAAAGAAACTTTCTTTCAATAAAATGCTGGTTTTGTGTTCTTTTCTTAAAAAAGCTACATTTTTTCGTTTTCTATGAAAAAAAATTAGAAGAAATCCTTAGTTTAAAAAAACAATGTTTTTTTCGAGATACTTAGTTTATTCGACACAAAACCAGATTTTATTGAAAAAATGACTACTGAAAAAAATTCAGATTAGGTGTTGTCCTAAAAGAATTATTGCCAAGGAATGGAATTTATTATGTGCTAAAGTTTTGTTCTGAGATTTAGGCTCAATATGCGAAATCGTGTTTCCCTTGCTCATTACTATGCTACATGTAATACAAAAGCTGTGGTTCTGCGTCGCTGTTCAGCTCCACTCTAATTGCAGTCGTCAAAGTCCGCAGCAACTGAATCCAGTCATTTCCGTCCTCGCCAATGGGAAATGGTAAGCTATCGATATCACGACGCTCCAAACAAGGCTAACTTCCAATTTCAGTCACATAAAGAAAACGATGCCGCCGGAACTCGCTGCGACTCCATTCCGAATACGAAGTAAGATTCCACAGACCATTGATCCTGAGTACACGATTTTACCATTCATGATAATAGCCAAAGAAACACTTTATCAAAAATCATACACGATTACGGAAGCAGGACCATTACCGCTATTTTCAACTTTTTGCCATTAAGAACACGCTTTTAGCATCGGCCATGAAACATGCTCTTAAGAAAAGTGAGTTACATCATTCGCTGCTGATGGGATAAAAGCCGAGCAGGTGTTTTTTGGCCGATACGGAAGTCATCGTTGGGGGAATAAAGCGCAACATGCATTTTTAAAAAGTAGCAATTGGTCACAAATCATACCCCAGAATGGATCAATGCAGTTTTTCTTCTTAAAGTCTAGTTATTGACAGTGTGACATGTTCAGATATCACAGGTGGCAAAATGATATGAGAAATAATGAAAAAAATATGATGTTTTCCCCATTATCTCCCGACATGCAATCAGTACGGACTTCACGCTCATTGCAGCAATGAATCATCCTGAAAGCCTTCCTGAGATATCGAAACCGTATTGGAAATGTACGGTGATAACTCCAGGGGTCGGAATATTGGCGTTCCTCTAATGAGGGTAAAAGCGGAAATTGATAAGCCAGACACATCAGGTGGCGCAAAGCAGAGTCGTTTTTACCAGGACTTATTAATAAAAAAATCCACTTTCTTCATTTTCTGTTTTGAATAATTCTACATGCATGTATGTAGGCCTATATGTTTATTTCGTACGACTGAAGTCATCAGATGAAACAGTTCAGTGCGGAGTGCGTGGTGCAGAAAATCACATACAGCAGAAAGGTAGTTCTAAGATNGGTCAGTCAGTCAAGTGGAATGTAATGAAGAAAGAAAATTTGAAATCGGACGATTTTTCAAAAATTGTGAAAAAAGTCATTTTACAAAATGTAATTTTTCTCTTAATTAATTAAAATTGATTTTTGTCAAAACAACAGGGTTCTATACCCAACATGTTGCTACAGACTGGGTGCAAATACCATTGCTGTAGCTCCAGTGGTTTTTGAGATATTTAGGATAACTTGCTGTCCTTTTACTTTCCTACAAGAGTGTACATGGTACACACACTCTTAATAATTTCACATATCTCTTCATAGCCAGTAGATCATGTCCTTTGATCTCTCATACATAACACTTCTCTTATTTGTACCCCCCTTGTACCTCGCTTTGAGACCATACAACGTACATGTACATGTAGTTAGTTGCGTTTTCGAGTACCCAGTTTACTAAAAAAAGAACCGGCCTTCTTCTCAATCACAGAACTTTCCCTGTTCGGCAGAATTTGATGCCGTTTAATCAATTACGCGATTCGGGAACATGACAAAGAAATATTGGAATGATCCGCTTCGAATGCATCAACACGTTTCATTCTTCAACAATTAGGCTATTCGGAGCAAAGTGTACCTTATCTCAGATGACATATCCATCAATTCGTGAGGAATCCATTTACGGACCGGTAGTCGTCATCTGACCAGGGGAGATACTAAAATCGACAGGCCGTCCGAGAGATTCAGGAGTGATATTCTTTTGATTAACTTAATATGAGTTCTAATAAACAACTTATTCTGAAAGTTTTAGAACACGTTCGGTGGTTAGGCCCATCCATTTGCACTGTTTTTATAGGTGTCCAAACAGATACGTGTAATCCATATAGATGTCAGACCCAGAATAATCCCAGTGACAGGATTACCACAGACGTGTATTACCCCTTAACAGATTAGTTGCTTTTCTGGGCAGGATACTGCCCTCCCCAGATGGCTCGCGTGATCAGAAATGGAAACCTAGTGACAACTGCATCACATAGTGAACAGCGACAAACATGCAGGAAGCCACACTCTAAACCCAAGTGTTTTAGTTTAAAACACATGAAAAAAACACGTACTTGTTACACTTTTTAAACACCTATCACGTGTTTTATTTCCTAGCACTAAAGGTGTTTTATTGGATAACACCTGATGTTTATTTTATAAACACTCATGTGTTTAATATCAAAAACATGTCTACATGTTTACAGCCATGTTACACTTAATAAACACTTTCTACATGTTTTTGAGCAACTTGTGTTTTAGTATAGAACACTTATGCGAATTAAGACACCACAGTGTTTTATCCACAAAACACCACAACCACTGAGTGGTGGAAGAGGAGCCAGGAGTTGGAAACTCCTGTCGATCGAAAAAAACCCTGATCAGGGGACTCTGTTAGGCTGAGTAAGCCGTAACAATGAAGTTACCGTAAATAATATGTAGGAGTCGGGCGTTTCATTCAAATAAAACTTTTTCTTATGTGTGGTGCAATAAAGCATCATTTCCAAAAACTTGACACCCCACAGAAATAGGCCGGAGCGAGGTTTATTGTACAAAAATATGTTGTTCCATGTTGGTATAGGAGGAGCCAACATTCCTATAGTTTTTATTTCCCATATTTTTTATTCTACAATTTGTAGAACTAGAGCGCATTTAAGAAACCTGTCTGATATGATTCCCCACCCCAAAAGTATATTTCATCTCTGCACCAGAAAACGCTATGTGTTTTTAAAATAAACATTTAACGCTACCGGTACCAAAGAAAACACTGTCAACGCATGGTGTAACGAAAAAAACAGAGAGTGTTTCATTATAAAACCGATGTGAATGCGCATGCGCCGAGCAGACAAACACGTCCGGTGTTTTTAGTTAAAACACTGCATCTGTTGCATTTTGGAACATGTGTTTAAATCTCAAACACCAACTGTTTTACACAGTGATTTTCCCCCCAAAAACATATTTTTTATTCATCTGTGCACTATGTGTTTTGGAAATAAACATTTAACGCTACCAAAGAAAACACTGTCAACACATGGTGTAATGAAAAAAAACTGAACGTGTTTCATTATAAAACCCGTTAAGTGTTGTCTGGGTTTACAGTGCAGAGTTTTCTCAATCACCCGGCTAGACCAACGACTATACGGCACGTAACTATTGTTCGGGTACACTCAGTCAATAGAAAATCGTAACCTAAGCGTACACCCCTCAGTATAAGTGTCCAAAAATGGCAGGCTGCCTGCCACTAGATATATCTGATATATCTGAATAGGTGGGAACTCTGGCCATGCAGTCCGGTCACTTGGACTGAGAAATGTGTGTCGTCGTAGGTCTCTCCGGGCGATTGCAAAATATCTCTAATGTCGTTCATTTTAGCGCCCATTCTCATTTTTTCATTTTTTTACCAATCTGCCTTTTCGGTCCATTGATTACTTGATGAACGCATGACTGGCCAGCAATTCACAAGTTTTTTTCATTGATACCATCAACATGGTGCCATCAAAGACTAAATCTTCCGAAGGCATCGATAAACCATCATCCTTTTTGTAGTTTTATACGAGCTTTTTTCTGGCGTTTCTCGCATTGCTCCAAAGGTTAATTTTTTTAGTCGTTTATGTTCTTTCATAAGAGGCCGAATAACGTTGATCTCTCCCAGGCAATAGGCAGTTTAAGAAATCAAACGATAAAAACTTTACGACAACGTTATTTTTCACGAGATTATACATGTATACCGGTATTGCATTTTCGGTACGAACAATAACGTTGTCGTAAAGTTAACGTTTATCGTTTGATTTCTTAAACTCCCTAATACTTAACAACTAACTTACGATATTTCATCATGAACGTTAATACACACAAGGTTAAACCTAAAGTTCACTTAATTTTTTACATCAAAATCCAATATCAATGGAGACCATAAAAAAACCAACAATCAAAACTTTATACCTTGTCAAGGTTGGAGTCCTTTGAAGAAACCGGCCCAGACGTCAACCAGTACATTCTCAATATTCTTAGAATAACAAAACTTCGTTTCGGTAGCAAGCCTCTGGCTTTACCGGATGCGACTCGGATTAGCGAGTTCATTTCAAAGGCTCTGATATCTATTTTCGAGAACTATTATCGTAACAAACTCCCCGACCCCGTTAAAACAGCAGCGATTATGTTGTGACCTTGAACACTTCATAAAGCACATGAGTGTTAATCTACTTGGACCAACCCAAAAGGACAAAGTGCCCCTGGCCCTGTGCATTATAGAGCTAATCACATCGACAACTATGAACGAGTATTTAAGAACTTGTTTTCGAATGATGAGAATGGCAAGTCAACGTTTTAATAATGCATCACATTAGGATCATTTTGATGATGCTTGATGAGCTTTATTAACGTAATTGTGATGCTCCCGCCTCTCAGTGTTTGTCACAAAGCTCACGATAAAATTCAAGATTACGCTCACTCAGTTCACTTCGCCCACTTCATAAAGGTCGCATTAATTTTAAAATCATGACATTTTCTCATTTCTCTGTTTTCTTAGATAGCTATGTCGCTCTGTCACATTTTAAGTCACTAGGAGGGTTATGTCTCTTCCACATCGATGTACATGTACATGTTCATGTACATTACGTCATTCGCTTCCACGCTGATTGATGTCTCACCATAAAGGAATCAAACATAAAGGGCCGTATTCCAAAAGGGTAATCATCACGAGATTAAGACTTAGACGCATGTAACTTCACTCAATGCACAGTCTTCCACCATGCATTTGACGAAGTTACACGCGTCTAACTCTTAGACACCCTTTTTGAATGCGGCCCAAAGATTCAACCACAGGGACCTGACGCAAGATAGTAAAAGCTGGGGTTAAAGTAACCATGGTAACCCTAACCCTAATGCTATACTAGCCTAGTTAGGGTTTTTACTCTCATTTTGGGTTATACCTAGGGTTACAACCCTCAACTAGGGATAGGGTTAGGGTTAAACACAAATAAAATAAAAATCCCCCTAGGTATATACACCCCATTCAGGCAGTGAGAGACATCTGGTGGCAACAAATGAAGTGTATCCCTCAGTTACTTCATGGTTCGCAGTTAAACTTTTGTTTGATTCCTTTATGATATCACATCAGCGCCAGCGACGCCCCGATTGACACTCCCTTTCTTTGATACGCTAGAAACAAATGGGCTACCGGCAGCACAAAAGGAGGCGCTGATCATCAACCAGGTTAAAACGCAAGTGCGCATGCCTTGCGATTGTTGAACGTCATCACGCGTCGTGCGTCATTCTGCGTCACTCATAACCCATGACGTCGATCATTGGCCTGTTGTTTACCCAAAAATGGTCCACTTTATCGATTAAATTGTTCCCGCAGAGAATTTTGCTCAAAAGCAAGAAATATTTTAGCAGTTCTGTACTTGATGATAGGAAGGTAACATTAGAAATTGAGTGCACTGTTTGTTATTTGGCCTAGAAACAGGGTGTGCTATTCAGAATTAATTGGAAAACAACGTTAGCCTCGCTTTCAATGACGCAGCTCGGACCTGGTTGATAGTCAGCGCCGCCTCGCGGATTAGGTTTGCCGGTACCTCATTAGCGGGTATGTTCCATCCCTTGACATTTTCATGAACATTTACCCTAACCTGATAACCTGCCCACCGGTACAACGACGAAGGTAACCCGCACGCTACAAAACTACCAGGGGAATAAAGGTATCGACTGAGAGTTCGATGGATTTGGACCTCATTGTTAATAACAATAAGTTTTCGCAATGGGGCCTCCGACAATAGGGAGGTTGAGATCAGCGACTTATCACGGATCCTTATACGTACACGGATAGAATTCTGTACAACGAGGACAAACTTTGTGTACATTTCGATCCGTATACATATAAGGATCCGTGATAAATCGCTGATCTCAACCTGCCTAATGTTTCGCGATGATTCTCCTGTTCCAAGTGGGCTTTATATGGAAGGAATTCTCGCTAAACTTTGTCGCAGGCTAACCGGACCGTTGCGAAAGCTCACTGCTGTACATGACCATAAAGGAATCAACCATAAAGGTTCAACTGACAAATTTAGCATTTTATAAATGTGGACAATATCCCTTTAAAACCCAACAGATTTGCATTCTGACGTTTCCATGTGATTGGCAAGACCCTTCTGCACATTCACTGCAAATTTTGTTGAATTCCGACTAGTTGATCTTATGATACAAAAGGTCTGAATTAATGAGAACCCCACGAACGATGTGTGTTCAGGGTCATCGGTGTACATTTGAATAGGCTGACGTACATTTGTACATGGAACACTAACTGTGCTGAAAATAGCTCAGTTATCGTCAGAAATGGAATTCAAAGCATCATGTTGGCAGGTTCATGTACCTCTTCACCACAAAAAAAAGTTGAAGCTCGTGCCTATTACGTAAAGCCAAAATTCAGGCAGTGAGAGACATCTGGTGGCATCACAGGAAGTGTCTCCCTCAGTAAGCTCATCGTTCGCAGTTAAACCTAAATTTATGGTTGATTCCTTTATGGCATGACTCAACGCCTTTAAATATAGCGGCGGATTCAGAGGATGAAATACACTGGTATTTATCTCAAAGTTGCATGTGGACCATTCGGATCTCGAAGGGTGATTCCGCGTAATGGTTACTTGCATTCGGCCATCAACAGGTTAAATGATGGCTAGCCATCGCAACGTGAACTCTTAACTGTTTTGGCGAAGAGTACATCGAGTATTGAATATTTATTTGACAATTGTGGAATGTTTGGAAAATCTCCCATCTCAATGGACTATCAGATTCTGGCTTGTTGGAAATGTAATTATTAACTTGTGATTCAGTTTGGCTATACAGCGGCATCGAAGAGCTTAATACATGATTGCTTTACGCGTTTGTCCCATATTGCAGGGATTATTATCAGCAATTGTGATGCCGCAGCTAGAAAAAGTTGGACACACTGGTCTTTTCAAAGAACAAATAATTGCAATTAATGTAATGATACTGAACGAATGGATATTCTGCTAATTATGTCTTTTAGTCTGGATTCGTTTTCTCGGAATTTAGCCACACGCGCCAGTAAAAACATCACTATTAATAAAAACAATAGATTCCTGTGAACCTCTATAGTTGCGATAGCAGGAATTTTTACATTATATGATACACGGGCATGAATTACAGGTTTCTAGGTGAAAGACATATAGCTCCCTACCGGACTCGAACCCACGGACCCTCGCATAAAGCATCAATCGCCAGCACTCAGTATACACTGTATCATTATATCAGTATGATTATATCATTATATCATTGAAATAATTGAAATAAAAAGTGTGTAGATAAAATATTTGAAAAATAGTAACATGGGCCGAAATTCTCATTATATGTATAATAATGTCATTATATCATTATCATTATATCATTACATCAGTATTTTCATTATATCGTTACGCAGTATATCATTCTTTGATGATGTACAGTGTACGGTAATTTCGAATTAGAGGACCATTCAAATCGGTGCTCGCCGTCAGATTTGTCTCCCATTGCCTTTACTGCCAACAGAGCAGACACGAATTCACCAGTCGTAAGCACGCGGCGATAACTCGAAAAAAAAGATACGTGAAGTTGTACCTACATGTACCTTCTCAACGTTTGAAGGACATGTGCACAGCAAATAGCAAAGACATTACTACCGTTTTCCCTCCGTTGTAGCCTGTAATGCAATGTACGCATGGAATCAACAATGCTGTCTGTTCTTATACGTTCTTTGTATAAAATATATTAAAAAGGTATCTGATTTTTTTTCTTTACATGGCACAACACGGCGTGACACTACTGTCAAAAGAGTTACCATCGATAACAAAGTCATCAGGCGATATTCTTTCTTACAACACAAAGATGACAAAATAAAGGTTATTCTTACAAAAGATTTCATGACTATGTATTAATACGACAAATGCATGGTTGCTTATCTATTCTGTGAAGACATGACTGATACAAGGCACGAAACCCGCCGCCTAAGAAAGTTGATAAAGGAAGCCTTTTTATCTCTGTTTTACATGAAACAAAGATGTGAGATACAATTCATATCCGTCGGGATGTTGTCTCATTCTTCGACATCCAGATGATTCAGAACCCGACATCAAGGAAAGATAGCAGAAACTCCTGGAGTATGTCCATTTAAATTGTGAACAACAGCAGACAGTGCCAGTTATCTATATAGATTCCGTTTGCTTTTTAAAAACAAGACGAGTCTTCCACAAAAATTTTTGCAACATCAAAATAATTATCATTGGAAAATTTAATGCAAGTCACAGTTATTAATACAGAGAACATCAAATTAGCAACAAACGTGTATGGTTTTTTTCGGGTTGAGCGAGGACTAATAAATAAGGGAGTTTTCGCAAAGCCCCCGAGACGCCACCGTGAACGTCTAACCTTTTGTTCGGTGCTCTCTTCGTCGCATCGAACAATGGCTTTGGCGTTCGCGTTGGCGTTTCGGGTGCTTTGCGAAAACTCCCTAATATTTTGCTGTCAGCTCGTCGGCGATGCAACTGTTGCTGTCGTAAAATTCAATTTGTTTAACATGTCTCTCCATATTTTAACGATTTGTGAGCCAAATAGCTCTCTGCACAGTTGATTATCAGTGAAAGAGTATGGATTTACCCTTGGTATTATGTCACTGTCCGCTGCACGCCCTTTTGATCAGTGTTTATCCAGGACCCGATCTCTGAGGATGATATGGATTACGGATATTCGACGACACGACGATCACAAATAGCCCCCAGAGCGATCTCCATCTGCACCATTATCAGATGTTTGCCGGTGAAGCGACTCTCAGGGCCGAGAGTGGCACAGGCAACGACTGACCTTTGTAAATCACCTAGTATCGCGGGTTCGACTACTGAGGCTGTACCATATGAGAAAGGGCGATGGTCTTTCAGTGTCTTTCAAGGTTTTCCTGATTCACATTCCCAAAGTATACATTATCAATCACCTGTGTTTTTGCTCTTGATTTGTGTAAACACCATTCCTTCGGGTGATTCCATCTCCATTCAACGAGCTCGCCCTCTACCACATAAGCACACTCCACCCAGGCGGCATAAAGTATATTGTAGTTTAAAGTCCCAGCTTCATCCCCCGTCCAGCAGGATCAATTACTTGCTGTAACTGGTTCAACAATGAAAAAAAATGTCAACCGGCTGATGGTTTGTTCGAAATTCTTACCGACTTCATAAAAAAGCAGACTTTTTGAGGGCCCCAGGAGTATATCGTTGTAGTTTAAATTATGTTGTACTTCAGCTCTAGATTATCAAATTGACGCCGAACAGTTCCAATGACTGGATTTCTTGTAAGAAGAGTGAAACATACTCAGGGTGCCCTTCCTCCTTGAAACTCCCGTTCTTTATCCACTAACTCTGATAACTGATACATATGTACCTGTCTCGTGCAACCATCCGAAAGAGTCTCATTCCTCGGTGGGGGGGGATATATGTCGATTTCTGAGCTGAGATTTGATCGGTAAGAAGAATTCGATATCTTCATCCGGATCATAGGTTTATGACCAAAGGAGACAGAGGTTAAACACCAAACTTGGACCGATACGTTATAATTGACCTCTCTCTTGCTGAAATATTGATTTCTACGTTGCTTTCAGGCGTGCTGGGCTTAAATGTGATATTTGATCGGAGACGTGGCACTATCAAGCTGATCCTGTCTTCGTCGATTCAATAAGCAGCTTTCACATTTTGAATTCAGAACAAGAATAATGACAGTTTCCTGATCATGATGGTCTAAATCAGAGGTTGCAACCAAAAAAAGGAAATGATGGACTAAGATGGATTTAACGTGTCATACAAAAATCTATTTATTATATTATTCCGCGAATGGTAATGCAATACCGGATGAAATTAAGATCCTTCGCGACAAATATTATCAGTTCATTATACCGTCTTGTCTCGGTTTCCCAAGGCTACACACCGCCCTGGCAGGTGATGCAACCTGGGTGGGTGTGGATCATGCAGGCATGCACTGTTAGAAATTATTAATTTTACAGTACATGTAGTAATTTTGCAGTAATTTTACAGAAAGTGCCTGCAGCAGAGTCCCTAGCACTTTCTGTAAATTTACTTAATTTTTTTATGGTATGATTCATGTTTTCCTGTATTGGTTGGACTCCATTGGACATCCCATTATGATGCCTTCTGAGAGCAGTATGAAATATAATTTGGTCAGCCTCCAGTCAAGTCTCTGTTAACATTTATTTAAGTCTGTAGTTTTACAGATCACTCTGTAATTTTACAGATCCAGTGCTGGGGACTCTGCTGCACAGATTTTCTGTAAAATCTTCTGTTATTTCTAACAGTGTGGTTATGAGATTTTCGAGGCATGGTGGGCCCACCGTCGCTGTCCACGTCTGAGGCAGCTGTGTGGGCGAAATCCACGAATGAGCTAAGTAATTAATCAAGTCTGTCCAACTGTGGCATGATTATATTTTGCAAATTTCTCCAAGAGTGATCCGTTCATTATCCGACCACATCACATATTGCAGTGGCATCATGCATCGACGAATACAAATTGAAGGACCGAATGATCGATCAACTGACCTGCCAGGGATTCCTGATGAAAATATAATGACTATTTGAACAAGAGCATGTTTTTGAACCATGGTTGAGAACCAATTCACTGCACACCACGCGCACATCCGGGCTCCTACCTAACGGAGCCTCGTCTAAAGCTACGTTAAGCTGCATTTAGCTGACACACGGAATGCGGATTGCGGAACGCGGAAGCGGAAAATGCAATGCATTTTCGCATACAACATATCTTTCCGCCAGGGTTTCCGCGTCCCTATACCGCATTCCGGATGTCTGGTAAACGCAGCTTTAAAATACTTCCCGTAAACGAGCAGTTCTTTTATTTTTTGGAGGTCTAGGATTTGCACTTATGGTGGGTAGGGCAGTTGGGGATTTGTTTATCTATCGATGAGCCAAATGACGTCAACACCAGTCTCGCAGATTCACCATCTTCCTGACGGTGCGACGATTGATGCACGGGCATGGCTAGCTTATTCATAGGACCCATTAGCTGTACGCGGTGATTTCTAAAGAAAATAAAAGCAGACGTCAGAATCAAAGAAAGTACACGTCATTACACGAACCCGTCCTCGTGTAGCCGATCACGAATTAAAGAGACTTTACCATGCAGACAGATGGAGTTCACTTTGAAAACTGATCAGGATTCCCAGCGTTCTCTGACAGGTGAAATCAATATTTGAGTGAAAATCTCATTTAAAATAGCTCTGCTTTTGCTTCACTCGCGACCTTGTTAGATCAAGTCAGAATTTCTTCGCATGTTACCTGGCAGAATGTTGTGTGATGACATGATCTTGACACTTTCGCATAATATGAGCTCTTTTTTATTCATCTCACTACAGATATTTTTTCTGCTCTTCATATCTACAAACTCAAAAGGAGGGCAAAAAAGTAAGAGGTCGATGACAACCTTCCATCGTGATTCGTAGGCTAATTCATAAAAAATACAGTGTAGTGCCAATGGCACTGTGCCCGCCTGGCTTGACAGCGTAGTACGCCAAACTGCCATATAAAAGTATCGTTATGTATCGTCATTAGATAAATAGTTGACGAAGATCCGTCACTTATGTAGGAAGTCGAAAAAATAACACTTTATGTTTTGTTTTGTTTTGTTTTGGCCCCCTGAAGTCAAGAATCAGATTTCACTAAAAATTTTGTGTGTGAGTTGCTATAGCCTGGAGGTAGATATGTGCAACGTTTCAAAGGAATAGCTGAAACCATTACAATTGGCGAGTAACATGAGGGAATGTCCCTCTAATCCACCGAAACGGGGTGGATGTCCTCAGGGCATTGAGGGAGGGTACGACCGTAAATGACATGAGATTCTCAGGATGATGCAAGACTGATCACAAGGGAGTCTGACGTTATTCGTGGGCCTTTAGCCACAACATTCTCATTGCCATCACACCTCCTGCACTAATTGGTGGTCGGTGCGTGTACCACCACCGATTGGCCCAGACACCCCATCCTCATTCTATTTGATGGCATTTCTGCTGGGGTTTATCAGCTCAATCGAGGTGGGAAGCCTTTGCCGTTTAATGATGTTCGCTATATGTCACCCGGCTGAAGGGGTGTCATCCAGATTTTTTGCTTGGAGAACGACTACCGTCTCGTTCTGAACATATAAACAGTTCAATAACCTCATCATGAGTCCCAATTTCTCGCCGCACAGTCTTCCACGATGGATTTGACCCCTAACAAACGTCAAGGCTGGTGGCAAAACAACCCCATCATGCAAATGTTGGTATGCAGTTTGCCCCTTAGCTTTCCTTTCAACTCTCCGCGTGCGCATGTCCTCCTCAACTGATAGTCATTCAATCGTCGATTATTTCCATTTTGCTTTGTTTTACCCACCTGCCCCCAAGGCCAAAGATGATTGATTTCCTTTGTTACAAAAACGATTTTTTTTCTTCGCTGGTTTTCCATTAGCTAGCGGAGATAGGCACTACCTAAGCTCTGTGTGTAGCTTCCTGTTCTCTTTGTAGTGTTTCCATTTTTAAAACCGCGTACATTTTTTTCAGCGAGGCGGTGCAGTTATTTCATGATCGTCTGGAGTACGCTGATATTTTTAAGCAAAAAATGACGTTCAACATTACTTGCCAACAGTAAGCACCACTCTGCTTATGGCGCTGCCTCCCGTCAATGGCCAAAAGTACTTCGTAGTAAATGGTGTGCAGTGCAATGTAAAAAAATGTATAAAACAGGAAGCAAGTTAAATCTAATCAATGAAATAAGTGCTGATCGCTACTTTCATCATTCAACAGCTCATCAGTTGATTCTACCTGCGAGCTAGTCCTGTCTAGGATTTAGCTTTAATGACAGTTTGGCTGTGTTCGTTGTCTCGTGTAGGACCGGGGAACGACATGTGCTGTCAGAGGGAGTCGCCATCTTATAAGACGAAGGAATGGGCACGAACTCAGATGTGACATAGCTGACGTTTCTACTGAACATCGCTGAGTCTGTTTGCCTAATTCTCATTCTTCACCATGATAACAATGATCACGACTGCTCGAAACATCCGTCTCAACATCTAGTTAGGCGGCCCATACATGATCAATATTATTGCACAATATGACAATATGAGGAACTGAATGGGCACAATTGCACAATATGAGGAAGAGAATGGGCAATATTATTGCCAATCTTTCTCCTACCCATCATGCCAGAAGTAAATGACCCCATCTGGGCCCCACGTCGTGCAATAAAAATGGATAATGTATTGACCGCTTTAGATTTGCTCCGGACAGCAAGTGGTGTCATACTAAACCACATTACGTCGGCTAATTCTGTAATATTATCCCTGTATACTTCCGTCTCGAACGTCCTTGATGTTTTAGGGCATCCACTGCCTCCTGTTTGTCTTATCTCGAGGGCAATTATTTCCATTTACTGCGAGATAACGGGAGAAATATGCGACGGGAGGAGACTGAAGGAGATACGTGTAATGTATGGTTTCTCGAAAACATTAATATTTTTTACGAGGAAGACGAGACGGTCTAATCTTGGGAGATCAACCACCAAGTTCGGGTAATTGTTGGTAGCGTCGAGTTTTCCTCCTTCAAGACGTTTTGCAATCCATTTCAAGATCAAAACTGCATCGACCGACGTCGAAACTCTGGAAACCTTACACCTTCTGATAAGCTTGATTAATAAAAGCCGGCGACCATCCCCTGTTTGCTACATACATGTATTGTTGACATGATACACATGCCCTGAAGACGGGCATTTGATGTTTCAATCAAGGAGGGATCCAATCGCAGAGAGACATCCAGAAAGTGTGCTATTAATCGTACGAGAGCCTTGAGTAGTATCACATATAACAACAGACAAAATGACCCTCAATCGAGATGGATGTGATTGGCAGCCCTTCCGACAAGAGGGGCACGGGAATGGGAAGGCCGGTGTAACGCTTTTCAGTGAGGCACGTGTGAAAGAAATCCAAGTCCCCCAGGAACCCAAGTCCGGTCTTAATGGGTCACATGAATAAAGACTATCAAATGCTTTTACCTCAGATTTCTACACTAGCGTTGCCTAGTGCATTTGTATTGCAAAATTCAAGTAAAAATATTTACTAATCTTCATTCATATGACCCATTATTCAGTGTGGGATTAGAATATATGGCTAGAGAACATAGCCTTACAATAGCGGGCTATTGTTTGGCGGACTTGCATTCCTAGGACGTTGATTCCTGTCACACACGTGAACGCTTCGAAACAGGAACTTATTCCATGACATCCCGCTGCAACTATGAATACATGTACTGTATCTTCACGCTAAGACTAAAGCATCTGCGGAAGGGCAGCAGGCGATCGTCTCCTTAGAAGCAGCCGATTGTCTTCTACATAATAGATCGCGAAAATCGATCCTGAGCAGGAAAGTAACTTGAAATCAATGTGCCAAATGCGAAACAGTTCAGCTGGATGATTTTTGACCTTTTGAAATGGTCAATTTGAAGCCTACCCGGCAGGGCAGCAACAACACGAGTATTATACCCGCTTGACACTGACAGTATGATAATGGAGGCAGAATCCTACAATATCATTATCAATTGGTGTCACAGGATAGAAATTCTGTTCCCGATCATTCGCACAAACAGTGTCATCATAGAACACTTCTTGCCCATTGACATTTCACATAGCAGGGACGAGCAAAAGATCCAACATCTCACGAACATCAACGATAGAAAGTGATTGATATCACCTTCCCTGGTACCACGATAGAATATCGCTTCAATGGCCATAGTAGTTTCACTATTTCTGGGTAGCGGCCTTGGAAGAAAGGAAGGGAAGCAACTGTAGTTTTGTTTGTATTTATAATCCCATCACGCACGACTGGATCGATCCACTGACCTGACGTGTTGATCACTGGGCGATAAATTCATTATCGGACTTGGGGTAAGTGAGCATGTGACGAAGACCTCGTGAATAAAAATACAAATGAGGTAAACACAGGACACCTGCGAGCATGCCAGTTTCCCAATATCAGGATAATATCGGCACGTAGTTTCTATAGACATAAAAGGGGGATCGTGGAGTTCAACAATGCCACGAGGAGCAACTTTAAGATTTGATCATCTTCCCCCGATATGTCCAATAAATGGCGTATGTTTCTGATCGTGTTACGCCTGTCAATTTGAAACGACGAACAAGTTACCTTCCTAGGTACGTGGCTAGGCCACACAACTTCTATTTGTGATGATTATGTTGCTGATGCCCCTGGCATCCGTTGCCAGTGAGGGCACTTCCCAAGCTGAAAGCAACTCTTGACATCTAATCAGGCAAAGACTTCCTTATATTATTACGGCGAGTGAAGAAGCATTGCTGAGACTGCTGGCTCAGACTTTGTTCTGTTACAGTTTCCTTACATCCATCAGATGACGGATATTACTTAGAGAGACGCAAGCAACCGTATTAGTCTCCCACTGCAAATGAGAAGAGATGGTTTCCCTGTAAAAACGGTGGCAGCAAATGGACCCTTTCTGTGAGTGGAGTCAGTCGTTGGAATGCGACCCTTAGGTCGAACGGTCCTTTCATTAACTTCACAGTCAGACAGTGTCGTTGAAGGAAATCTCCCTGTCACACTGAAGTACTTTGGTCTCGCGGTCGGTTAACTACCATGGCATTACATCTGACAATTTGGTGATGAGATTCTGAAGCAGAAGCAAAAATATTGGGCCGGATAGGTAAAAATTTTAATGAATCTGACTTGGATAAAAATCTGACATCAAGCTCCCGATATCTAAAAATCTGACATCAAGTTCCCGAGGTCTAAATTGAGACAGCCGGTAGGCTATCTAAAGTGAGTCAAAAGTACGTTGTGTAAATGGATTTCACTACTTGTGGACGGTTTTTGTAGATGGACTAAACAGATATTTTAATGTTAGGGCCCAACGGTGACATGCTCCTGAACTGTTTTCTCCTCTTCATAAATTCATGCATCTTCAAGAGGCAAAATATCTATGAATCTGAGGTTCCACAATCAAGGGACATCTCGTACAGTCCTACTCATAATACTCAGACAGGTTGTTGTATTGACATACACATGTCGGCCGAACCGATACCATGAAGCCAAATACAAGTATTGCCCTGCTTGAGAACTCAAAAGTCATCATCTGTCAGTTGGAGGACTGAGTGAAGGGCACAATATGTGTAAAAACCTATAGCTCTGTACTTATTTCTCTTGACCCATTTATATTTTCGAAAATTTGTCACGGTGTATTATGTGACATGAAACAAGTGACAACACATTGATCAAAGTACCAATAAGTTGAGAAGCCATGAGGTTAAGGATCTGTCCTTGCAGAATTAGGGGACAATCAAGCGAGAACGTGATTGGAAAACACATTGGCAATAGAGGTTCTTCAGGTGACGTCACACCCTAATTAGCATAGAATTCATACGAACTGGTGAGGCCATATTGGCCGTCAGTGTCAATGGGGTTTACTGAAAGGAATCAGATTTTAACTAGAATATTTTCCAAACTACCTTTCTTATCATTTCAGTTTCTTAATATATGATTTGTCAAATAAAATCACATGTTCTACAGCAGTCTGATGATTGAATGACACCTGTCTGTCTGTTGTAAAAACAGACAATTAGTGCTGAATTACGTAAAGTTGTAGTGTATTTATGACGGCCAAGCACATGGCTAATTATGCATGAATTAGCTCATTAGCAGTACGTTGTGACATCGGTGAAGAACCTCCACAGCTCGGTGTGTCCGGCCAATAGGATGTAGGATCAGTCAGCAGCACGTATCGCCAAAAGATGGCAGCAAAGTTCCACCGGACCAATACCTCATAAAATTCTCCTGATTGGTGCTCAATCAAGCATGAATGGATCCGCTAGGCATTGAATTGGACCGTAGTGACACCTACTGGCCAACTGACTGAGAGCTTCCTATGTTATTGGTGTGCATCCACTAGGAGATTTTCCAAGAACACAAATAACTAACTAGTAACCTGGTCAAAGCTTCAGGGTTGAGAAAGGACAAGATGTGACGTTGTCCCAATGTACCCCATCTGAGGTCGAACAGAGAAAAACGCATTAATAACGATCCATCTGTTGGGCTGCCGCAGTTAAAGATGTCAATCAATCATAACCGTTAAGAAATAAATCACTCATCCCCTCCACGAAATTGCCGCAGTTTCCCCATCTGCAATCAGTCGAAGTTCCGCACTGCCAGCTTAGGCCATTTATCAATCAGTTCTGAAGGCAGCGAATCGTTTTCAGGGGATAAAGATATTTTTTATTTCCAAACGGAAGCAGATGTTGATAATGTTAGCCATTGTGATGTCACATGTGTACTAAAATTCCGCTGCATAAAATAATGATAAATCATCCGTTATGACCTGTCTAGTTACAATTGGACAGTTTAAGTTGGGGCAACATTAGCTGGTCAAGGAATATCTTACAATACTAAAGATATTGGTTGATTAGTAAATATGTTAATGAAAATGAACTTATCTCCACATTGGATGGCTCAGATTTGATTTCATTTATCCCTGTAATGACATCACGCATAAATTAGCATTTTCCCTATCTAGTTCCTACTGTACGGAAAATAGCACTGGCATTTTCACACACATATTCCGCGATATCTTCCATACTCATCCAAATTTGATGAAACAAAAGGCAAAAGGCAAAATACGTGTGTATTCTATACACTTCAGTAATAATCTGAGTAGTCAATTTGAGTACAACTTGGTCTGAGAGGAGAGACACAAGGCTGTAGCCCAAGAGGAAATTTTTTAAGCCGTAGTTAGTATATCTTACCAATAAACATCTTTCGCAGAGAACTCAGTCCATTTTCCTTTATTTTTCTCGCAGTGACAGGTCAAAGATAGCAAGACATTAATGATGTAGATAAATTTATGTAATAATATCTAAACGGCAGCCCCAGCAAGGATACCCCAGCTCAGTTCTCCACCAAACGTTGTTATCTCTTCTGAGGTGAATATGAAAATATAGCGCCCCGGGTCACATATGTCAGGGACTGATGATGATGCCTTGCCGCCGTGCCGGTTGAAAGGTTGCAAATGTAATAAAAAAATAACGAATGATACGGAAATAGAGGTTAGTTGGATGACAGCGCGGTCAAATTAAGGGCCGTGCCAAGTGACCAATCTCAGTTTGCCACAAATGGATCTAGAAGGGAAGCATCTGTCAAAAATGTCGATATCAGTAATGTGTTTTCAGACCAGGAAAATGCCTTCGCCTTCGCATTCCTCAATCGCCTGGTCGATCATCGCATGTCAATCAAATATCCGACAGGCAAAGTATCGTCTCGGAGAGGGGGGTCAGTATCCGATGTAATTTTGGCAAACGGCAACTTTTAATGGGGACCCTAGCCCACTGTCTCAATAGGTGTCACTAGTGGTTAAACTATTGAAATGAAGTGACATCACTAGCGACACGGCGCGGTGAGCCACGCCCGGTCACTTGTGTTAGACGCAAAGGACGCGCTCGGCAGGATGGGTTACGGGGGTCCGAGGATGGGGACTCTTGTTTTTTCAACCCTCCCCTCCCCGCCCATGCTAAAATGTTGTCGGATAGTGCTCTTTTGGCGTGTGCATTATTTTTCCCCAGTACTCTTCATGTCAAAAGGGCAATGGAGAACAAGTAGTGTCGTTAGTGATTAGGGAAACACACAGTCATCTGCCGCGGACGACATTGTTAAAGTCGTTTACTCTCTGTCTCTTTGAAGGGATATCATTTCAGAGTAGCGGTATCGCAATGTTCTTTTTCTTCCAAGCGACTAAAACATGCTTTCTCATGCTGATTGATGTATTCACTGTGCACACACCTTGGGATAAACCAATGGTCAACTCTGTTCAAGGAACACTAGAAATTGCGTACTTTTTGGGACACCTCGCGCGGAGTACGGATTTACTCAATGGCCAAAAGAACGAGTATGCAAGCCACGCATCACGACAAATAACAACTGAATCCACTCTCCTCACGCCATGTTCGATTTTTATGAGGCGTTTCACTAATTGAGAAGGGTTCTGTACCCCGTGTCTAATTGCAGGCACAGCTGTGCCCGCTGATTTGATACGGTTGGCTTGCCATGATATTTCGTAGGAAATGACATGCGATGTATTGATTGTAGAGCACTAATGCTGATAAACTCCCTACGCAGTTGTGTACCGCGCCCCCTTCGGTTTACTCGCTCTCCACAACTGCTTAACTTCGTAAAATTCGCCGCGTTTGGTCAACAGGTGGCGCTGAGAGAGTCGACCAATGAGAGCACCGAGCAACCGGTAACCAAGCTGGCCTGAGACACTTTTTCATTGGCCGAGCGGTTCGTAGCCATGGTAGCACAAGAACAACCGTTGCCAACAGGCCAAATAGTTCTGAAAGCAACGTGCTGATAGGCTGTAAAACTCGCGCCAGGCCCTGACGCCATCTGTTGACCAAACGCGGCGACTTCTACGAAGTAAAGCAGTTGTGGAGAGCGAGTAAACCGAAGGGGGCGCGACTCACAACTGCGTAGGGAGTTTATAATGCTGAATGAAGACAAGGTTGAACCTGACGAACTTGCGTGTTTTTTACCGATCTTGACCTCGGCAAGAGAATACTGACCGGGGCTTGGTGGGACGTCATCACGGCGTCACGTACTTCCAAAGATATTAGGGAGGTTTCGAAATCAAACGATAAACGTAAACGTTAACGACAACTTTATTTTTGTACCGAAAATGCAATACAAAATCTGGTTAATGTGTAGTATGAAAAATAACGTTGTCGTAAAAGTTTGGTTTTCGTTTGATTTCGAAACCTCCCCATTGATTGAGCTGTAGCCCTTCAATGGCTGGCTAACAAAAGGAACCAGATAGAGGTAGTTCTGTCTCAGGAAATCTCTCAATGATNCCGACATTTTTACAGAGCGATGTTCATTATTCAAGACACATCCTTTATGGTAACCCTAATTAATTAATGGAACCTTGCCGATATTTGCCTTTTTTCTTAGACTCCACTCAGGAGATGAGTTTTTCTGCAGCAATCATCTACATACTTCTATGTAAGTGTGATCTAAAGGTTTTCGTGGCTGTGTCTATGAAATATTCAATGACCGATTGGCATCGGAGGGGCGTCTAGGAAGCCCCGTCATCATTTCTATTTCAGCAGCTCGTTCATCATCATTAGGACCTGGGACCGTTCTGGCAAGCAGGGAAAATATTGAGAAAAACCTACAGTAGGCTAAAGAGATGCCAAGACATTCATACTTCAGAGAAACTAACATACGACAAAGAGATACACACGTTCCGTGTATAGGCAAAAAATGAAGAGTTCTCTTTGTTTTGCACGCTCCTTCAACCAAGGAATGTCCACACAAACAACGTGGAATCTAAGAAGTTGATTATGTACGACGTGCTGGGGATTACTAGGTAAATTGAGAGGAATCGTCCTCTACTAAATTGCAATTTGTATGCAAGTCAGTCACTCGGCTTCTTTGTTATATACCAGGAGAGATTAATCAGATACTTAATCTAGAACATAAGAATGAGCCGTTGTTAAGGATTAACGACTAACTTCATATTTTGTAATGGCTCTCATCTGAGCAGTAACAAACCTGCAAATTGCAAAAAATGTATGGAGTAAACTGAATCCATTGGGACATTTTGGGGAATTTCGGTGGGATTAGCCAGTCTCCGAACTCTCACAATAGTGTTCCCATATTTGGGCATAAATTACACACACCTCATTACTTTTACTTTTGATAGGCAGGTTTACCGTTACCCAAATCCGAACTTATGACAGACCTGTCATATCTAGCATTCACAAAAAAATAAAACAGCTACCGATACTCATTTTTACAATACTGTTACATGTTTGAACATCAATGAAGCGTACTTGAAAGTCTCAAATGACGGAAGCCACAGGGAGAAAACAAATCAGAAATGGACTGCCAGCAGTGGAACTAACGCCAGACCCAGATTGCAAAGTAGTACATGTACTTTTTTAGAGTATCATAGAAGCATCCCGAGAATATTTCGCCAGTATATCGTCATTATTATCAGAAACTACCAGCAGTTGATGGCACACGTGAAAACAAGCAGCCAACTGAAACAGAATGGCATCATTATGATAACGAGACAAATTGCAATAATTGCAATGGAACTTCACGCATCACATAAGTTAGAGTAAAGAGTTGTACACAAACCATCCCAATTATAGAGATCATCACAAGAGTCAAAATAATGCCTTTTCCCTATTCTTTCCTCAGTATGCCTTGTAACAAATACAGCATCTCTTGCTGCTTTGATTCCTGAGAGTCGCTTCGCAAAAGAAACCCCTGCGCGTTTCTCTGATGCTCTGCAGATTTGAAACTTGATAGAGCTAATAGAATTACAACAGAGCACGCGTTGTTGTTATCAAGGTTTACAAAGAGATAGATCAAGTTAGCCGCCAGCCCAATATCCGCTAGCAAGCATCTTAAAAACGCAGCACACGTAAGGAAGCCATCGTTAAGGATTGTCAAAACAACGTGAAATTGACAATGAGGATCTATCACGATAAGTTTTTTGAAACGCCAGCTTCCGGTGTCACGTGTTGATTTCACATCACCGAAGCCAACCGCAATTCATTTGAGGTTTGGGTAAAATTTCGTGATCCTGCGTGTGGGCGAAACGGTGTTTGCAACTTGACTATCGGAAGGAGTCTGAGGGCCCCACAACGTGTCATATTTAGCCATAGGAACGTTCAAAAGAATATTCCCAGAACTCGAGACTTTCAACTATAAATTTTTCGCAAAACTGAACGTCGCGTTTGATGATAAGGCAATTTTAATCGTTTTAATTTAGGATATAAAAAACGACGACAACAACAAAACGTCAGACAATCCCGTGTGAAAAGCGCAGAGATGTTATTGAACCCGAATAAAAACGAAATTTAATCCGGTTATCTACGAAGTGCATTATGGCAAAAATCCATACGGGTGTTTTTTATGGGCGATAGATCAGCTTATAGCATACGTTATTTCTTTTCAATCCTATCTTCTTCATGAATCAAACGACCTGATTGCTGTACGATTCAAGTGGATGGATTTAATTACCAATAAGTAACATAATGAATGAGACGATATGCGAGGTACAGATAGTGTTATTGGCATACCATAATAGTAATAATTTTAACAGCTTAAAAGTTCAGTTCATGATGTTAAGCCAGGGCTGAGACCTGTAAGACAAGCATGTATTATAGCCCTGCATACGGTCCATGGACATCCTCATCCATTTTATATCAGGAGTAATTCGAATAACACTAATTATTTTAGATGCTCCAGGAAAATTCAACAAATTTCCTTGATTTTTTTCACCTTTGGAAGTCGCCCTGTCTTTTACCGCCGAACCGGTGAAACAAATTTTTGAATAAGCATTTGAATTGAAATTTGACGGGATGTTAAACCTACTATATCGTACATGGATTTTAATATTTAAATTCTTTAGGATACAAAAGCGGCATCATAGTACATGGAAGCCTACGTGCACATTGCATGCAGTAGTTACTTGGGGTTTAAGACCCCGACCGTAAAACAGCTTCTGTCTTTACAAGGTCTCTTGTCAAAATGACTTAATAGCCAATTACGAAAGTTCAGAACGGTGCCTTGATTGACAATTGGCATCTTTTGGTGGTGTTAATTTTTTATGACAGACCGGTGATTCCATTTTTTTCATATTACACCTCTCAACCTGGCGAGGCGGTGTTGAATCAATTTGGAGCTAACTCAATGCCAACTTAAATAAATTCAATCAAATTCCCATTTTGCTATTTAAGAGAGAGCCTGAAGTGATGACGGGCGGCGTTACAAAGAAATTTAAATTTCCAACAAAAAAAACCTTCAGTTTGTTGATAGACAGTTCAATCAAAACCCGTGGAGACGTAAATCAGCAATTCCATCGGTAGATTGAGTTTTAGTGGAGACTGAGAATTGATAATGGACAATTTATGACCTCATTAGGCATCGTTTTCAGATCAGAATCTGCATCTGCAGCAACAGTGAATTACCAAATAACGCATTAGCAAAGATGAGGATAAATTTAGTCGTTGATACAGATTCAAGTTTATGGGCAATCGTCATCGCTGTGCTCTTTTCAAACGTCACAATAATGGACTAGATTATTTCTAATATCATCCATTAACTGTTGATTTCAGCTGATTTAATGCCCTCGAGATATTAGTTTCTGCATTTGCCTTTAAGGCCATCAAAATCTTGAAAGGTTCAATAGTTTTAATGCTGTGTGATTTCGAGAGTCATTGACTGATGACTTGCTTTTTGTTCGCGCAGAAATGATATTATGTGTCGTTAGGAGAGGTTAAAAACTAAAAGCCTTTTATACACTTTTAAGTCATTTTTTCATTTTTTCTCGAAGTTAGACTGTAGGGGTCGTATGCACAAAACATCTTAAGTGAAAAATTTCCCTTATGTATATATTGTTTGGTACAATAGATTAAGGGAAATTTTTCACTTAAGATGTTTGTGCATACGGCCCCAGATACTCATACGCTAGAAAAGTAGGCCAGGATACTAAACCGACATTTTGCAAGCATAACGTGATTTTTTTTAAATCATATTTTCCTTCCTTCGAACATCTAGAAATGCAACCACTACATGGGACGACATTTCCCTATCGGGAATCAAATCCCGTACATACACTGATCAGCTCATGGTAATAGGCCTACCTTTCTTTGAATGCAACCAACCCACTCATATTCAGATTGTTCGTATCGTCAAATCTACTTTTTTTACAAATCACATTATCCAGGCGGAAGTGTATTATGTTTTTACCAATGCACCATAAAAGGTACACGGAACAGCACATCTGTTATCAAAGAAAAGTTATTTTACCAGCTTTATGTTGGTATCATTGGTAGGGATTCCATCGCATGTTATGGAATAGAAACCATAACGCATCTTCCATGACATGCATTGATTTCCGGCATTTCGCCTACACGTCAGGTTCACGACTTGTTTTGTTATACTGAAGGTCTTTGTTGTGTTGATGGTTTGTTTTTGTTTTCGGTGATCAAATAGTTAATTCAATAGCTTAAATAGGGGTCAGTGGCTTCGATGGGAATAATGCGCTCAAAGAAGCGGCCATGACCATCACATTTTGGTATCTTTCTCGGTCAAGATATCTTCTTTGTGATAGGGCTGATGCTTAAGTCCATTAGCCGGGCCATTTTTTATATTATCTGAACCACTGTGGCTTCGGGAAATGGGTCGGCTATATTGACAGGTTTCTTTCGTCCCTGACATGTTTGCACGGCTACAGAGCGTCTGAAAATAATCACAAAAAAACGTCCGACTCAAGGAAGAATTGTTGCCTTGTGGGTGCTTCTTCCCTTCCCCTTTCCTATAGTGTGGGCACTCTTGGAGTGTCAGTCAGAAGCAAAACTCTGGCGACGACGTAATTCAAGCCCCCGTGAAATCAGCATTCTATGCAACAGTCGCTTCGAAAATCAATCTTGTGATTAACGTAGGTTTTTTTCGGGAATCGTGAGCAAAAATGTTTTCATGTTCAGCCATTGGAATAGCCGTTCGTGTTTTTTACCCAATAGTTCAATTTTTTACAGACGCGATCGTTACGTACCGTCGCCTTACTTCCAACTCTCGTTCAATACGTTTTAATCACAGAAACACTGAATTTGAGACCAAATCCAGCTGCGTGATATCGACCTACCTATATTGGCAGACGGCAATGATACTGCAGGGAAAAGAGGACCGGATTTACGCCAGACAAAACGGACGTCATCATGAAATTCTATTTCACGATCACTAACTTTGCTGTGTATTTGAAGGGAGTGCGCCTCTGCAAAAAGTGAATCCGACAGAGGCTGTTGTTTGAGAGAAATTCCTGTGGCGAAATCGGGCTTCTATGTAATTACGAGTTGATAACTCGTTAAGACGATGTTTAATAGACTCGACTCGATTTATTCTTTTCCACAGCAACAGTTGAATGATGGATGAGTGCCCCATCACACTTTGTCTCGTTAAAAATCGTTAGTTAATCTCTTAGCCACCATTTCTGTGGCCTCATTACAGTGAGCTTGTCAAATGGGACTGGTCGGTACCGATGCGATCTACTTTGTATTACCGTTGTAATCAGGCAGCGCGTTTCGACTCCATTTGCGAACTTTGTGGGCGCAAAGTGTGCACATCGATCAATCCAATAATGACGCATTCCACAGTTATGGAATGTTTTTCCAGTAATGACATTCTGAGACATTTTCAATAAATAAAGCCACAGCTTCTTTCCTCATTTTCGTGATTGCACTGAAGACGAAGCACCACGCGATCGATGGTCACGTGCCTCTGTCACGAGACCAGTGACTCACTTCTCTTATAGACCGTTCCAATAAAGATGGCGGTCTACGTGTTCTCACCTTATGACGTCAGAAGCTTAAAACCATTCAATGGCCGCTGGCACGCTGAGGTGGTCAAGCGGGCCATGGGCACTAAAGTTTGGGTAAAATAATTGTCTGATTTGGTAGTGTTATATCATGCTTGGACAATGAATGGAGAACTAGTTGACCACCACCTTTGTTGGAAAGGTCTAGACTGGTTTATTCATTATTCCGACTGGCCACAGAAGACGTCGCTCAGACCAAGCTGAGAATGTTTTCCATCTGATGAATAATCCATCAGGCACACCATTTTGTATCGTAGTATTTTCCTGTGTCTTGAGTGGAGCACTCTCCATGCACCTTTAGGGAATTGCCGAGCAGCCACAACCTGTGTAAAAAGAGGCAATAAGAGTTTTAACCTGTTTCCCATATCGATTGGGAAGGTAACGGGGACTATTAAGTAAGAACAAAATTTACGTTTTGGCCACGAGTGAGTTGTAAGATGTTGTAGGCAACACAGAGAACCGACGTCTTACTGAGATACCAGACTTTGAACATGTATAAGGTTATCAACTTCCATCAAAACAGCTTGAGGCATTAGCCGACGCTAAGGTTTTATTTTAGGTAGATCATTTATTAGAATCATCGTTCCTTTTTACCAGTAAGTTAAATAGTTTGGCGATATTCCGCTCGAAGTCATCGATTTTTGGAAAAGACTTTGATAGAGAGGATGTCGACTTTCCAAATCTAATACCAAATGAGTTTAAAGATAGTGCACCACGCCTTCATTGTTTACATTCAATGTTTGTAAACATTGATGTTTACATTATGTTATTTTGGACTTTTGGGACATGCCAACCCACCAAATTGAATACTTTCCGTATCAAAAGAATTTCTAGAGGGGCAGCCGCATAATACTAACACATTANGGACTAAGTAAGAACAAAATTTACGTTTTGGCCACGAGTGAGTTGTAAGATGTAGGCAATACAGAAAACCGACGTCTTACTGAGATACCAGACTTTGAACATGTATAAGGTTATCAACTTCCATCAAAACAGCTTGAGGCATTAGCCGACGCTAAGGTTTTATTTTAGGTAGATCATTTATTAGAATCATCGTTCCTTTTTACCAGTAAGTTAAATAGTTTGGCGATATTCCGCTCGAAGTCATCGATTTTTGGAAAAGACTTTGATAGAGAGGATGTCGACTTTCCAAATCTAATACCAAATGAGTTTAAAGATAGTGCACCACGCCTTCATTGTTTACATTCAATGTTTGTAAACATTGATGTTTACATTATGTTATTTTGGACTTTTGGGACATGCCAACCCACCAAATTGAATACTTTCCGTATCAAATGAATTTCTAGAGGGGCAGCCGCATAATACTAACACATTACTCATAAGACGAAGAAAGACTGGACACAAACAAACAAAATGTAAATAAACAATGATTTTCATGGCCCGCGAAAATACCCGTGATACATTATCTTTAAGAAAATATTACACTCATAATGTAACAAGCAAGAAGTCAATCTCCAGAATTCACAAATTTTCGACCCCAAGCGGGGTCTTTTTCAAGTGGAACTTTACAATCTGAAACTCTAGAAAGTCGAACCGTCGAGGATTCTCTGAAATCTATCATCGTGTTCCTCGAGTGGCTTGCCTCGGGACGGATTTACACAGTTATCATAAGCCCTTTTTACACGGTGCTGGTTCGAGGAAACCTACCTCCACCCTCCTCGGGCGGGTTCGGTTCAGGATGGATTGATCGCTTTTACACGGTGCGGGTTACCGAACCCGCCTCGGTCTAGTTCGAGGTCGGTTCGTTCAAATGCGTGCCACCAGATGGCGTGTATCAACATTGACAGTTGTAGCAAGTAAGAAATATCCCAAAAATAATCACTTAAAATCGATAAACTATGCTTCTAACAACATGAGCAGTGTTTGAAAAATCTCGTGCGTGATTTCTTCACACACAGGTAACTTACAGCAATGCGCCAGTGATGCCATTCATATGTAGCGTGCTCAATCCCGCACGAGGCCGGTGGAGGTCGGTTCGCTTTTACACGAGAGAATAACCAGCCTGAACCTACCTCCACCTTCCCGAGACTCACGCGGCGAACTGAGCTGGCCCGAGGAAGGTGGAGGTCAGTTGTTTCGCTTTTACACGGGGAAAAATAACCGAACCCTCCTCGATCTAGTCTCGATCCGGAACGCACCGGCACCGTGTAAAAAGGGCTATAATGTAACCATGCGCAAACGACGCGAATGTCTAATACCTTGGAAGGCATATCGTTGCTCCTATTACAGAATTTGCTCACGAGGGCTTGTACCCGCCTGGAATTGAACAGACGATCTCATCGCAGCCGTAGGTGGTGATTCTCTAAATCTATCATGTCTACCTTGAGTGCCCCGAGACGAATTTACTTTCATCTCCTCGAACCGTCGGAGGATTCTTTGAAATCTATCATCGTGTTCCTCGAGTGGCTTGCCTCGGGACGGATTTACACAGTTATCATTTTTGCAGCGACATTTCAACGGTCTGATCTCAAAACTTTTTCCACCCAGCGCAAGAAGACATTTTAGTCTCTGATTGTTTTTGCCAGTTTTATTTGCTATAGGTGTGGGATAACCCTGGAGGCACCTCCGTTTCTAATGTGTATTCGCTTTGTTTGTTTACATAGTGCTTATTTCACCAGCGGCACGACGTTCCTTAGCCCACGATATAAGTACTGGTTATAAGGGAAGTAACAAAGACATCCCAAGGTTCTGAAAATTAGCACGAGATGAAAAATTGCTAGCGCTGTTCATCATCAATTTTGCTTCTGCATGGTCCTTGTAGACTTTCGCCATGTTATCAAGAGCACATCAAGAGCACACTCATTCAGCTGTTGTAACGCCATCAGCTCTATTAGTATCGTCACATCAGCAAGGCGCTAACTGCGCGAGCAATACAGAGATATCGGCCCTCGTAACACAGAATACACAAATCATTACCCAGTTTTTTAAGTGCCATCCTCGGGACATCACCAAAGGCGAGTATCAGATCGAAATCAGCCAATCAGTGATCGGCGAAAAAGCAATATAATCTGAATCGGCCAATCATATGTCACATTACAAGAAGAAATGATCCGCCGTACATGTCGGTGGACGTATTTTCTCTTGCAAAAAAACTGCTGGAAATAGCATTGTTCGTGAAGGCAAAAATCGCAAGAGACCTTCACGAATGTACAAAACGCTTACATCTCAATGGCAAAACGTTTTTTTAGTGAATTACCGCGAATGTGCCTTTTAAAAATTGTCGGAAATCCTAAGAGACAACGAAGAAGTGTCACCAATTTCTATTGTTCCGAGATCAGATGGTCTCCCAGAGGCTTATAAAAGAAAAAGGGCCGCAAGCCATCAATTCTATCATTTCCATTGGGCCTAAAGCTGCATTGCTGGGTGATAAACGCCATAAAATCCTCCTGAATGAAGAGGATAATATTCCACATGGCTTACTGCGATAGACTCACCGTACAATAGCAATATCGTTTTTGTGGTATACGCCGGTTGACAAAATATCTTGGGAATAATTCGGGCATGGCTGATACTCTTCGACAAAGGCTAGAGAAAATGTCACCTGATTGCCAAATTGATATTGGCTTGTGACGTACGCTACAATTTGTAAGAAAGACCGGTTTGGCGTCTTTGCAGTGCACTCTATCGATCGCTTTCATAGTTTATATGAAATAGACAAACGGTAACGGTTGAATTCTCAAATGCAATGAGGATGTAGAAGTACATGTATCTAGTAGATATTTTCATTACGTTTGAGTTTACAGTAAATGAAGCGTTCCAAGACAAAGCGTTCCAAGACAAAGCAGCTGCTTACAAAATACACGTCGTTGAAGATATTTCAATTTAGCTTTCGCCATTAAGTAAACCATGGTGAGGAACATCAGAACGCTGTACACCGTACTTTTATATCCAATTCAAAGACTTGTTTCCCATTAATGAATAACAAACTGCACTCGAGGTTAATTCGTTTGAGAAGGTGCAAACTTATTCTTTCTCTTTGAATATCCCCAAACAAGAAGCTAGAAATAATAAGCTGATTTTGAAAAGTCATTTGTAATCATCGAATCTTCGATAAAAGTAAGGCAGCTTATGTCTACGTGACCAACGATATTGTGGCGGGTTTTATCAAAATTGCTTGTCTCAGTAATTCTTTCATTGCCACCGTTGTCTGCAAACCTCATCCATTCAACATTGAGGCAGAATTCTTTGAAAATCGTTTAGAATTAGTCGAACAACGGAGCCAGGGGCGAAAACCTGTATTTGCAACGTGGAACCACGACTAAGTTTCTTATCAGGAATCTGCCATATTTGACAATGGTCTACAGGTAGAAGTTTTGTTTTCCAGTGACTGACTAGAAGCGAGAGAACTGGCTTCAGTTTCCCGTTAGCGGAAATGTCGCCCAAAGATACAGTAAAAAGCAGTTTATATTTCGTAAATGATCTCCCGCTCTGTGGAGAAAGTGTATCGTTCACCTTAGAAATAGGAATGAAATGATGTTTCTCTGCAGCAACGATAAGGTTTTATTCCTTTTCCGCGAGAGCTGATCGTAGCTGAAACCCTCCGCGTTCAAAAATCAGTCCAACGGGAATGACTGTTGTAAGGAAGTCAAACAAGATTAATGACGGCCTAGAGTTAATGCCCTGAAGTTAATCACCAAGGTCGGCCTATCGGGTCTGATCTCAACACTGTAACTGGCATGTGAAGAAGTTTTTCAATCAAACCTTTCACGTAAGTGATCGAGGTCGGATTAGAATGCTCATTTTTGGTTACGGGATGTCCTCGAAAGCTGCCCGGCTCTCTTCAATGGTGGATGAGTTTTCAGAAGCAATCAAGTCGTGCTCGTTGTATTGTATTTTACATGTATTAGATTTTTCCATCAGGGCCGAACCCAAAGAATTATTGGCCATCTCAAACTACTCATGTTTCTCATTTCGATAGGATCTTTTACCAGCCCTTGCAAAGGCACAAGGTACAAGGCACCACGGCTAACTGTCCCATGCGCCGGACTGAAGAGCCAGGGATGATTAATCCCGTATAGCCCAGGATTCGAACCCGGGACCTGGCGCTAGTTCTCTTAGTACAGACATAAATATTTCCATGGTACAGAAAACATCACTGTTGTTAGTGATGCACCAGACTTTCACCTCTAGAAAACGGTTCACATAATTCCATATTAGGTCTTGCACTCTTGCCTCAAATCTTACCCTCTATACATGTAATTTGGGAGCTAGGCGCGTTTTTGTAGAGACATCACAGATTCATGTTGCGAATTGTACACTTTCCAACATCGTCCAGTCCCGAAAGGGTTAATGCCCTGAAGTTAATCACCAAGGTCGGCCTATCGGGTCTGATCTCAACACTGTAACTGGCATGTGAAGAAGTTTTTCAATCAAACCTTTCACGTAAGTGATCGAGGTCGGATTAGAATGCTCATTTTTGGTGACGGGATGTCCTCGAAAGCTGCCCGGCTCTCTTCAATGGTGGATGAGTTTTCAGAAGCAATCAAGTCGTGCTCGTTGTATTGTATTTTACATGTATTAGATTTTTCCATCAGGGCCGAACCCAAAGAATAATTGGCCATCTCAAACTACTCATGTTTCTCATTTCGATAGGATCTTTTACCAGCCCTTGCAAAGGCACAAGGTACAAGGCACCACGGCTAACTGTCCCATGCGCCGGACTGAAGAGCCAGGGATGATTAATCCCGTACAGCCCAGGATTCGAACCCGGGACCTGGCGCTAGTTCTCTTAGTACAGACATAAATATTTCCATGGTACAGAAAACATCACTGTTGTTAGATGCACCAGACTTTCACCTCTAGAAAACGGTTCACATAATTCCATATTAGGTCTTGCACTCTTGCCTCAAATCTTACCCTCTATACATGTACATTATTGATTTTCAACAGAGATTAGTCAGGCAACACGCACGCAGACTATGTTATCTGGTCAAGTTTCTTGGAGACATGGTTCAGTTTCGAATAAATGTTCTGCGATGTTCCCTATCGCATTACAAAACATAATTACTGTGGATACATTGAAGAATCTTCTGAAATGAGAATATACATTTGGTAGCAAACTATGTTCTTGCAGTGGTATCAGGTGAACAATATGTTCTTTTTGCTTAGAATTGTTTATCCGCACGGTTTTGTACTGTTCTTTATTGAAAAATAGGTTGGTACAATGGAATCTGATGGTGGTTAATTACAGTGGATACTTTTGCGACTTGACACCTGTTACCTCCTGATTCTGAAATATAGCATCATTGCCACTGAACAAACTTTGGCTCGTCTGACTGTAGGCCTCCTCTAAGAAAAAAACCCATCACACTACATGTATGTTTTGTAATGGACTGGGCCAGATAATTTGCCCTGCCTCCTTTCGTCTGGTATCCCAATATTACAAAGCGTAAACTATTACTTTCAATTACGCTACGGAGACACACCAGATCATCCGTAACTAGAAGGTTTCAACGCTTAAGGCGGGGGGCTACCTATGCCGACTTTATTGACGCTCTTTGAAAACATGCGTCCTAACATATTCATGACAAAAAGTAACTAATTGATGTCAACAAAATGTTTTAGCTACAACTTTTATGCTTCCGTTCTGTGAAAGAATTGTTCATTTTGACCAATTACGATGGAGTTAATTAAGTTTTTACAAGTTGTCAAAATTTGAGTTCGCAAACAATTTTGCAGACTTGGGATGCGACACATCAGTTTCCCACATAGTCTGTAACATACAGGCCTGATGCCTGCAGGGCCTAACGATCCGTTTTTTACGAAAGTACTTTCCATTTAATTGGTATAAACTATTTAATGCCAAAAAAGGCTCGATTTACAGTTTTTGAAATATTTCATATTCCCGACCAACTATCNATAAATATTTCCATGGTACAGAAAACATCACTGTTGTTAGATGCACCAGACTTTCACCTCTAGAAAACGGTTCACATAATTCCATATTAGGTCTTGCACTCTTGCCTCAAATCTTACCCTCTATACATGTACATTATTGATTTTCAACAGAGATTAGTCAGGCAACACGCACGCAGACTATGTTATCTGGTCAAGTTTCTTGGAGACATGGTTCAGTTTCGAATAAATGTTCTGCGATGTTCCCTATCGCATTACAAAACATAATTACTGTGGATACATTGAAGAATCTTCTGAAATGAGAATATACATTTGGTAGCAAACTATGTTCTTGCAGTGGTATCAGGTGAACAATATGTTCTTTTTGCTTAGAATTGTTTATCCGCACGGTTTTGTACTGTTTTTTCTTTATTGAAAAATAGGTTGGTACAATGGAATCTGATGGTGGTTAATTACAGTGGATACTTTTGCGACTTGACACCTGTTACCTCCTGATTCTAAATATAGCATCATTGCCACGAAATTTCTGACTGAACAAACTTTGGCTCGTCTGACTGTAGGCCTCCTCTAAGAAAAAAACCCAGCACACTACATGTATGTTTTGTAATGGACTGGGCCAGATAATTTGCCCTGCCTCCTTTCGTCTGGTATCCCAATATTACAAAGCGTAAACTATTACCATACTTTCAATTACGCTACGGAGACACACCAGATCATCCGTAACTAGAAGGTTTCAACGCTTAATGGGACGGTAGTTTGTACTCATAATGAAAATCGAAATTGGCGGATCACGAATCTTGATTTGGGCCTATTGATTCGACTGCGCATGCGTCCCAAGACATCACCGCCGATCCTGAATTTAAATTTCAGAATTTACTGGTACAGGAGGCCACAGAGTGGCTCGATAAAGGACTGAATAAAATGGATTGTTCAAATTCCATTCGAGTAATTGAAAATCAACCCCAACTATCTCAAAACAGATGACTTTATCGCACAAAGCGAACCATTGAGGATCTTTGCAGTGTGGTTTGGTCTTAGGCTGTTTATCAAAATTTTACTGTCCAAAGCATTTGGCTCTCGATAGAGTCATACCTGTTCACCTTGAAATTTCACTAGCCGTAGATAACTCCACAGCGTCAAGTACATGTCAACCTTTAAAATTACCATACATTTGTATATCAAAGAAACCTACACACTTCTAATTCGACGTTTCCTTTCGAAGGGTTTCGTCGGGAATCCACTAATCGGTCTTCAAAGAGCATCCCCAGCCTGAGCCTGATTGAGCAGGGCAATCTTTATCCATCCAAACAGGAACAGGCTAAATTGTGGCAAATTGCAATAATTCTTAATTGTCGTCAACGAAATTATCACCTTTGATGTTGAGTGGCAGTTTCATGCTCTACGAGAGGGTTATTGCCCTGCTGAATGAGTGGTCTGGCTTAAGTGATGGATTGGATAAATGAGGTGAATACAGACGAAGTTTGGTTTCCGTCGCAGGACATTTTACGACGACAGCTGCCCAGCCAAGATGATGAAATCTTGTTGTTTGATTTCAACTTGTCCGAGACGGACCGTGAAGGCAGGGCTATTGACCCCAAAACAAGTTCCGAACCTGAACTTCAGAATCAATAGCTACTCAAAACAGGTCAGCGACAAGAACAAAGAGAAGACATTCTCAAAACCTTGCCACTATACTTCATATGGTTTGTCATGTCTGGTACTGTACAGTAAAACCTCGCTATGCACTTGCCCAGAACCAAACGTCAATCTACTGAGATCAAAACAGGTCAAAGTTGCATTCGTTCCAAACTGGTAGTTGCCCCTGCAAGTGTGGCCATGTGTGGCTCATTTAGCCGAATTCTAAAATTTCGCTGTGGAAATATCATCTTTTTCTTAATTTACACAGCAAAATATTGGCGGGGCAGATATTAAATACGTACTTGCTGTACAAATAAAAATTGCAGGATAGGAATAACCACAGGTCTGAAAGACCATGGGCCTGTTCTACAAACTGACTTGAAGCTAATGGTACCATTAACTTCAATGCATTTTCCATCTGAGTAAAGGTACCATTAGCTTAAAGTCACTTTTTGAAGTCCCCATATCTCCAGTTACATTACGTGGCGTTAAATGCATTTTCTCTTAAAATTCAGCATGCCATCTCCAGTTAAACTCATTTTCACACCCACTTGACACTCTATATTGCCTTATGAGACTCAAGAGCCCGTTCATCCAATTATCTCGTCATCATTCACCCACAGGAGCATATTTCACCCCTCGGAAACTACGCATTTCCGTCATTTTTATTGGATCCCTCACATGACATTGAGTGTTGGCGAGTAGAGCGAAATTTGTATCGTGCTTGCAATTTGGAAAATCATTCAATCATCGAATTTTTTTCTGTTACATTTAGCCGCAGTACAACTACAAATGCGTCCCAATCCAACGAAATACTATGCTAACCACTCGTCTGTCTGCTTTTGCGCGAAGAATTCAATATTTTTTCACCCGGTTTTTAAAAATTCTACAGCCTATTTTCAGGCTAATCTGAACTTTTCCGATTCAAAAACTTGGTATCAAGAAGGCCGCCTGACATAGGATGTCCTGAACTGAGGCTAATCTCATGTCTCTACCTCAGTTAACTTTAAAATAATTGTGTGGCGCCCATTAGTATATCAAAGTGGATGTAACCTGAGACGAAAATGGGGCTTTACCAAGGAAGGTTTTTCATTTTACTTGCTAAATTAGATAGCGCAGATCACACGATAATAACGCATATCAGAGTGCACTTCCTTTTTAGTGAGATGTACTTTTTAAACATTAATGGGTATCATATGAGAAGGAATATAAGAAGTTTATGTCGCACGGCGCGGCTTAACAAAACTAATACTGATTTTAACTATTCGTATCCTGCAAAACGCAGGTCTAAAGATATCCCCTGACACATGGCATTTCTAAGGGCGGCGTATCATAAAGGGCCGGCGATGTAGAACCTTGAGGGACAAGCCGGATTTCTTTCGACGCTAAGTCAAACTGCAGATACACGAATTAAAGCGAATCGATAGCGGATTTTGTTTACATTTGGCTGGTGTTTGTAAACACAAAATTTATCCAATCAAAATGCACGAAAATGTCTTTGTTGACATTCTGGACAAGTTTGTCTACATTTTTTCCTGAAAATTCGTCCCCTTTCAAATTCTATTTCTAAATCAAATTTTTTCGCTTTCGATTCGCTTTAAGCTCACCCATCTGCCCTCTTCAGTGTTCATTACTTCGTCACTCTCCTCCACAATGTTTGTGTTAGTCTCACAATGAGACCTTGAGAAAGATTCAAATAATCGAAACGTTGGTATGACTTGAAGATCGTTGTAGAGTTCTTCATTTACTTATTCTAGTATCGGAATGAGAAGCCCTGTTGAGGGTAATATTACATGGGCGGTGGTGCACTTGGTTACACTCGAAATTTTGCTGGGTTATTTTCGTGACCCAATTGCTGGGTTGACAAATTTGGGTTAATATTTGGGTCATTTCGGACACACACGAACATTATACTGACCCAGTATTTGGGTCATTATTCTGACTCTACATGTATTTTTGGGTCATTTTCCTGACCCAGTTACTGTGTTGAATACATGTACGTTGACCAATTAATTGGGTCAACTTAACCCAGCATTTGGTTGATTGCATATTAATCTTATTCTTGGGTGAAAATCAACCCATTTTAGGTCAAATTTGACCCAGCAAATTTTAGAGTGTACTGAGACGGCCTTCTCTCAATGCCAGGACGCTGCATATCATGACGGTTGCGTATTCCGCGCAAAAAATGCCATCACTCAAATCCACCGGCGTGCCAACAGCCACACTAAATGTAATAAATGCAACAGTTATGCTAGGAATTGAGTTATGGCTACGCGTGATTAACTGACTTATTGGGAGCCATCGATTCACAGCTCATCATCAAGAAGAGGTGTGATTCGTGGTCGCTCAAGACTAAAGTAATGCAGCTGGGCCATCAGGGAACAAAATGATATTACGGCTATCAGATCAATCAATCATGTCATTGAAAGAACCTTACACTGTTTATTTATCGGATTAGATAAAAACTACTCTATTTCTTTATCTAATAAGTGTTGCGTGCAGAATGGTAAAGATCTCATTATAGCTGACTGAGGTACATGTACATGTACATGTACATGTACATGTACATGTACATGTACATGTACATGTACATGTACATGTAGAGTGCGAAACTGGATTCATGAAATTAAGTGGGGCTTTTTGGTGCAGGTTTTAGCGACTTTCTTGGGCTGTAAAGGTTGCCGTCAATTTCTTTCTTTGACATTCAATCCCTGCTTGAATCTGTGGCACTAATCGCAAAACTATGGAGCATTTACCTAGCGGGAAAATAAAGAACAAACGCTGATCCATAATTGAAGAGAACTGGAAAGGAATATATGTGATTCACTATGACATAAGCGAAGTTGATCGCGCGTCTATGGCAAGCCGTTTGTACATTAATGACAAAAACTAGGATTTTGTCTCATTAACTGAGTTTTTGTCTCATAAACTGGCAGTTTTTGTCACAGAATCTAAGATTTTGTCCCTAAAACTATCATTTTGTCGACAAAAACTCAGTTTATGTCAAAATGCTAGTTATTTTATACAAAAACTCTGTTTTTGTCGACAAAATCCTAGATTATGTCAAAAACCCAGTTTTTGTCNTAGCGTCTGTATTGACTCTCGTCTGTATGTCAACGGACCGATATCTTGCTGTCGCGCACCCCTTAAAAACCAAACACTTGCGCACGCCTCCTGTCGCGTTGGGGACTGCAGTGATAATCTGGATCCTAGCCATCTCAGGCTCCGTAGTCTGGCCTATATATTACACTACACGAGTGTACACCAACCTCGGACCCGTGCCGTTCATTCTCTGTGCAGACGACTGGGGTGACCGGGGTCATAGAGCCATATACTTCCTATTTTTATTCGTCTGTGGTTTTCTAATGCCTCTCATTATCATCATCGTCATGAGCATCCTCATGGTCATTCAACTTTGGGCGACCCCAAACCCGGAACCAAACAGCAACAGGAACAGCACGCGTCAAAAACGAAAAGTGACCCGGATGGTGATCGTGTTGGTCGCCATCTTTTTATTGTGTTGGTTCCCGTTTCACTTGACTTACATGTGGATAAGCTTCTCCCTAGAAACCTGGAAGAGGACATACGAATTCTACTACTTGAGGGTGTTTGCCCACGTCCTGTCTTATGCCAACTCTTGTATGAACCCAATGATTTATGCATTTATGTCTCAAAACTTTCGTCGTGGGTTTCAGAAAGCTTTGCATTGCGGGACAAGGAGCCTGGTTATTCCAGAACACAGGTCCATGTACAGTGTCAGCCAGACAGAAATGACGACAAACAACGTGTCGTTTGCGAACACTTCGCATTTCAATCATACGCCTCTCATTCGCCATCACCATGACTAAATGCAATACCAAAAGAAGAGCCATCTTTTTCGGCATTTTTCGGCATCAAAGGATACGAGATTTTTTTGTCATCCTCACCCTATCGTGAAAGCTGAATCCAGAACCGTACACCCTCAAAAAGCAATTTGTTATAAATAAATTTAGTATTGGGAACTGTGCACAACACTGCCCTACAATGGAAGACTGCAGTATCTGCATATTGCAGTCTTCCCTTGTACAGCCTCTGCAGCCTTTCCTATTCAGTGAAGTGGACAATAGGTGTGTAATAACATCAGTAGATACTGTTCTCCTTTCGTGCAAAATTATTCAGAGCTGCCACCTAAAACAAGGCAGATATGGCATAAAACGCAAGACCGCAGAAAATGCAGTTACTGCAGTCTTCGTTTGGAGGGCAGACCACAGACTCCATACTGTGGTGACTATTGGATAAAATCAATTGGCCCATTCGTCAGACGTATTATGTCCTTCAAATGACTTTTGACCCTGGTGGATTTTCCATCTTCGTCAAACGTCTTTGTGATGACAACAAAGGACGAAGTTCACAATAATGGAATATTAGGCAGAAAGATAAAATGCTTATCTGTAATTCATTAGCATAAAATTTATCCAATGAGGAAACCGTTCATATTGGTAACTTTTATTTAGGTGCTTTTATACAGGTATCTGTAAAAGGGTTTTCGGTCATTACTTCCCCACCTTGTCATACATTCCATGAAGATTTTCGACAGAAATTACATGCACATGTACATTGTATATACATGTAATGTAACGACTTTACA
Organism: Notospermus geniculatus; assembly: GCA_002633025.1. NCBI lineage: Eukaryota > Metazoa > Nemertea > Pilidiophora > Heteronemertea > Lineidae > Notospermus > Notospermus geniculatus. The sequence continues at coordinate 466,057 of NMRB01000106.1, forward strand.
GAAAGTGCTCTTTCAAAGCTTTCCAACGTAGGTTTTTTTCAAGAGTACACTGCCATGATTTACAACATACACAAAATCATTGTTATTAATGCTACATGGAAGTCTTCCCGAACCCAGACTGAGCTACAATTGTATTATCACGCAGAGGACAAAAATACTTAGAGGCCGTATTTTAGAACGTTCCTTAACGTTAAGGTCGACCTTAAGTCTATTGTAAAACCATCGAGAACAATAGATTAAAGGTGGACCTTAATGTTAAGGAACGTTCTAAAATACGGCCCTTAGGATTTGTATAAATACCAGTTGCTCTAGCTGCATCAAATTCATGTACCATCGACGTGGCAACTAACCACTAACACCCACACTGGTTCCGTTGGCGTCCAATCAGCAAACTTCCTGGGGAGTTCTTCTGATTTCCTGGTCATCAAGGCTCATTAAGAAAAGAGGTTTTTCTAACAGGTCTGCGTGCCGATGGACATTCCCGACCTAACAGCTGGGTCGACGAACTCCAAATGGAAAATTAACGGTCGGGCGCAAATTAGCCAAAGCAAAACTGAAACAATTATTGGAAATCTTTCTTTCCCAAATTGAACGCAAATTGGTTTGCGACTCATCTCCACCAGTGTGATTTGACCTATATACCGTACCAAAATCATCACTGCTGTTACTTTGAAAACAAGTTCAGTCAACTCGAGTTGTCTCGTGCTTGCTACATTAGAACAGGTGGACAAATTAAGTGATACTTTTTTGTGTCGTGCAGGACAAGTACCACCCTTGTCAGTCAGGTCATGTGACCAACCTACACGACGCCCAGCACATCCTAGCCTTTTTTTATGTGAAATGGAGCGGCCTATCAGCTTCCCTAGCAGACCTGTGGTATGAACTGATAATATCGTTTGGTCCTAGACAATTTGAAACCTGATCTTGGCCTTGGAGACTGTCTACATGTATATAATAATGCTGGAATGTGGCTCAATCAAGTCACACTTGGAAGCTTTGCTTTGCCTCGAAATTCGGCATGGTAATAGAGGTTACCATATCCTGATACAACGGGTGGTTTAATTTGCGAGAACTTGGTTGTGGTCGCGATTTTACTTTTTTGGCAGTAATGTTCGATTGCTTTCTAAATTCTCCCTACTGCACCCCGTTGCGCGTTGGGTGCACCTATTCCAGCCGGGTCGTGCATTCCAACCTCGACCAAACTCACAATCGCCACGGGTACTTGCTAGTGATCAAATAAACTCAACCTTGAAGTAACATAATTGAAGGACAGAATCTGCTGTAATGACTGACAAACAGCTTTCGCCGCCAGCGATTTCACCCCCACAAATGCCTCTGACTTGACATCACACGCAAAAATCACAACCACGGTGTAACCGTCTTTAGAGGGACCTTGACTACCGGTGTCAGAAATTTAAATTAGTATCGTGAATTTTCATGCGTCGTACCGACATCCGCTTGGATAGGTCACGCAACCATTACTCCTTTTCTCTCAGCAAGCCGATAGATCTTTCATGACTGACATTTCACAGTGGTGACATACTCTAAACTCCCACTTACCTGTCCTATTCCTGAACTCGCAAAAAAATGACTAACTCTTAAGTTGAAGATAATGGGTCGGGCTATGGTCAGAAACAGTAATGTCCTGTCCACTTACTTGTCCCACTCCCTAGCCTGCATGGCAAAGAATGACAACTTAGGATTTGGTCATTTTTTCCGAATTCAGGAATGGGACAGGTAAGTGGGAGTTCAGAGTAGTATGACGGCAAATGTGAAGGACGTCAGCTCGAGGAAATCAGATGTTTTTGACCCGTAACGTTACGTTGTTTGACATAACACTAACGAGTAGTATGCATCTCGACACCCCCGTGACATGTCAGGCGTGACACTTTGCCTCAATCTCTACTCAAAATCAAAAGGATTTCAAATTTTCATTCATTATCATCGATTTAGCAATTTAATGTGATTAGACGCAAATTTTGACGGTTAGATGGTAAAGGGCAAAGTTATTACGCAAATGAATGCGAAGGAGTGATGACTTGACGACATCGTGTTCTTGGTGTTTACGTTTAGCAATCGTGTTGATCAATCATTGCTGGCCACAGCAAGTCGAGAGACGGAGAGCGAACGTAGCTTCGGGAAATGAAAAATCGAATCCGACCGACTGAACTCATTACCGTTACAGATTGGCGGCCATTTTTTTAGGAAATACCACGCTAAGCACGACATCCAGCGTGATCAAAACCTTGTGATACATGATAAGTCTCATCCCAAACTATCTAAGTATATTTCACGACGAACCATGTCTGGCTATGAAAAAGATATGCCATACCATCCCCAATTTTTTACCAGCATTGCGTCAATACTTTGAGATGGAGATCAAAGAATAATTCCCTGCCTCGCAGAAAATAGTAAATACGGCCTCCGAAGAAAGGTATCATTGCTGAAACCTCAGTACCATGATACTTGATTTTTACACTCTTCAACTGAAGAGTTTCGAAAAGCAGTACTAATGCAACGCAAAAAATGGTAAAATCCGTGAACATGCATAGGCTTCCAATCGGAGAATGGATGAAACATTCATCTGCCGTACATTTAATGTGTGCTTTGTGTTGCCGTTTCTTTTAAGCAATTGGTCTGGTTCAGTGTAGGTAATTTTGATCCTCCACCAACCTGATATCGCTGTTGGTAAGCTTGGCTGAGGATTCCGAAATCATTTTATTCCATCATAGGATTAGGTACCAAGAACAAAGGTATCTTGCTTTCTTTTTCGACATGGTTTCTCGATACCTTTTTCGGTCTGTGAAAAGCTTTGAGGGATTTGGTGTCACAAAGTCACAGCCATATCTAAGGGGAATACAGTCACGTTCTTACTAGCATTACGACCCTGCGATAGCGATCAACACTACCTCGGTCGTGGTTGAGTACTACTCAACCGAAACTTGAGGGAACAAATTAGGCGCGGAGTGTCTCATACGTGTAGACCGATGAGGCAATAACATGTCGTCACAGTGACAGTACCTGTGTCTCATTGGACAAGATCGGTGAACACAATTCACCGCTTCCGAAAGGTGCTTTTCCACATGAGAGTTTTCTTGCGCTAGAATTCTCTCAGAAAATTAGTCTTTCAATTGCTATATCAATATCAATGTATAGACACCAAACCGAGATCTTAGAATTCGTGTATCTGATCAAAGTACTGAACCAGTTACATTCACTTAATAATTGACACATCAAAACAAGTTGAGGGGACATTTTAGCCAATCATTCTTCCAGGATAAATTCAACAAATCCGCAAGATCTGACAGCGGGATGAAATCATTATATTTTTAATGCCGTTTTCAAGGACGAGAAATGACGTGCACGCTTTGATGTTTCAGCATTGAAGCGAAATTTGAAGACATCGTGTCGAGTTTGCCTCCGATGATAGCGACTCTCGAGGGCTTATGAACTGATGAAGACAGAAACAAAAGATAAATTCGTTGATTTTCAATCGTGAAGAATAACGTGAAGCGAAAGATGTTGTCAGTGTTAATGGGTTTTACTGCTTCTCGCGGATTTGTCTTATCGAACAAATCCTAGTGGATTACAGCATCCATGCCTCGCTCTGCAACATCTCTCTGACACCAGTCACCCAAAATATGGTTGCAGAGAGTCCCAATCAGCTCACATCAGAAATGGTCTCTTCTGACAATGGTACTGAAAAGGCCGTCCACACACGTGCGCATGACACCAAGTCCCGCCTCGTACAGTGTGGGTATGATTCCTTGGTCCTACCACAGAAACCACTTATCCCCTGAAAATCTATCTAATCCTACATCACATCCCAAATCATCCCATTAAGTGTCTGAGCGAAAGCACATCACATCGGAAGGCCATAAAAATCGCCTTCTACTCATAACTCTGACACTAGGTCTGCCTCGAAGTATAGGGACATGCGTCCTGGTTGTAAAATGTATCTTTGATACGTTTATCGAATGAATTTCTCTTATACTACAATACATCCCGAATCCCTTCTTTAAGTCGTAATCCCTAAATGTGCATTGCATAGGAATGTCAAGTATACGACAAGTGCGTGCTAAAAACTGATTCCCATTATGGATATCTAGACTAAAAGCTTTTTTTCTACAAAAATGGGGAAATTCAATTCAGTTGATTGAATTTTCCTTTAATATATGCAAATTGATATAGACGTGCGGTGCCCCGGCATGGCGTTTAGCCATGTCCGATGTGTACATGTTTCCTGTGCCTGCTGTGTTCAATGTCAACATAAACACTTCACTAGGACTGAATGTCAAGACAAGGAAGTGTTCCAAGGATACCACGGAGAGAATGGAATTATTGGAAAAAATGGTCGATAACTCCCGTGTTCAACCTTCCGAACAAATTTTTAAAAGAGTAGTAATTGAAGTGACGATATTGAATTGTTACTTGAGGGGCGAGGCCTTGAGCATACTCAACGACCAGAGCACTGAGGCAGTGCATGTAGTATACAGGTATACTTTACAGTTGTCACAGAATTTCTGTTTACATCAGAAACACATAGGAGCCAATCAACTGCATTGCCTACAAAGAATGAGCAATATCTTACCATTTTTGCAGCGCAGCAGGAATTTTACTTCAAAAATGTGTGGACCCGAGGTGCACAAATGCTACAGCAGTAGCTTATTCCGACATTTACGTTTTTTCTCTGCCCTAAGTTAGTCTTGTCTAACTTGAGGTTGCTTTGCAAATTATTACATGACAGATTAAAAGGCATAACTGCATGTTGACAATAAACAGACTTCTCATTTCTCATCAGTTTGGTAGACTTCTCTCCATCTCTCATCGGTTTGGTAATCAAAATATTTCATTTTCTTTCATTAAGAATTAATCATGGCCATACACATTCCACTCATCAACTATTCCAGATATTCATCCTCCAATAATTGTTCACCGCACGTAACTCTTTTATTACATTTTCATTTCATTGGATTCCCGTCATCTCCATCATCCATCAGAAGTATCTTTCCATCACACAAATTCATAACACGTTCCTAAACCTTTTCATTATTCCTTTATATTTAAAAAATTTCAACATGTCCAAACGTAAAACTGGGTCAAAGGTGCTGAAACGTTTTCTTTTCATTTCAACATCATCAAGGGACGATGATTACGACCACACATTGGAAAGCCAGCGAAGAGCACTTTTATGTAGTCATTGCCATAGGCAAAAAGAAAGATGGATTTTCATGATTTGGCCGACATTTCTTTCCAAAATAAAAAAAAGGTTTCCTGGTTCCCATCACATCAGATGGTGAAACTATTTCCGAACTTAATTTTCAATCAAAGTTACATGACATGATGCTAATACTTTGAAAAATAAAATATAACGTGGAAAACCAGTTATCAATCCATTTTGGGAGCTCTAACCCTATCATACAGGAACAAGTAAACAGCCTCTGGTAACTGCCGAAGAAGGTCCCTGATTGGTATTAGTGATAGCTTGTTTCATCTTACCTTGAGGACGTTCATAAGGCTGCTATTTTCTGTAAACCCGTGGGTGTATAATGCTATCGACAAGATGAACCCAGGTGGAACAAATACAAGATTTATATGAAGAAAGTCTAGAAGAATCATTTTCTGTACGCGGTGCACCAGAAATCCATTTATCACTCACTGATTTAGAGGTTCTCGGTGCCTCAGGGCACACAAAAATCACCGCCTCAAATATTGTTGCCATAGTAAACCTTTTTTTATGATACAAGAGTCAGCATTTTCGAACTACCGTTTCCTATCTTGCCTTCAGGGCAGGAATGCGGAACAAGTTTTGTATAAGCAAAGTTACGATTTCTTAATAAAGTAGTGGAAAGAATTGAACTCTCCACGGCAAATAGGTTATCGATGGTGGACCCCAACGAAAGATAGACACACAGATAAGTGTGTAATTCGGCGAAAAATGATGGCTCCCACTACGACCGTATTTTCATAACCGTTTCTTTACTGCACCAAAGATCAAACTGATTAAGCTTCGTCTGTTTCTTATTTTCTACTTCACAAAAACGTAGCAAACGTAATTAAATAATTGAAATAGAAAGGTACCCCGAGAATGTTTCTTTGTTCTCCAGTTGTGGTTTCTTAATGGAAAATATCGAATAATGCTCGTGCATTAGTTTTAACTGAATGAAATACAACTGATGCAAAGCTTGTCTGGAAGCTTGAGCCAGTGATAGGCAGGGAAATGGAAGTAAAATGATTGATCTTCAAAACAATTAATATTTAAGGACTGCATGTGATCTTTTTGTCAAGAAGCTTGAAATCGTCATGATTGAAATCAATGCTGTACAAAATGGAAATATACGACAGACGGGAATACGGCATCATCTGAGCTGAATTCCAATCACTTAAGCTTTTTCGTTTTATGTACGTAGGACAACTCGACGTCTGACTAGACAGTAGTATCCTTTAAGCTGCAATACCGTACACTTGTATATCTTTGCACTTGCCGTCGGTTCATTCACATGATTATGAACATTCTCATACACAATCATTAATAAACGATTATGATCTACCACTTGTTTTTGTTAATCAATCATGAGATCCTACACTGTTAGAAATTATTGTAATAATTTGATAGAAATTGCCTGCAGCAGAGTCCACAGCACTTCCTGTAAATTTACATACGCTATGATTTATGTTTTCCTATTTATGTTTTCCTGTATTGGTTGGACTCAATTGGACTTTCCATTTTCCACTTTCCATGCTTTCTGAGAGGAGTATGAAAATAGAAAAATAAAATATAACGTGGAAAACCAGTTATCAATCCATTTTGGGAGCTCTACCCATGCGAATACTTTCAATTTCATAAAAGGGGCATCTATATTGATTTGTGGTGACGCCCGGGGTATTTCCTACAAATGCATGTTAATGGTCGTCGGTGACCCTATCATACAGGAACAAGTAAACAGCCTCTGGTAACTGCCGAAGAAGGTCCCTGATTGGTATTAGTGATAGCTTGTTTCATCTTACCTTGAGGACGTTCACAAGGCTGCTATTTTCTGTAAACCCGTGGGTGTATAATGCTATCGACAAGATAAACCCAGGTGGAACAAATACAAGATTTATATGAAGAAAGTCTTGAAGAATCATTTTCTGTACGCGGTGCACCAGAAATCCATTTATCACTCACTGATTTAGTGCGTTCTCGGTGCCTCAGGGCACACAAAAATCACCGCCTCAAATACTGTTGCCATAGTAAACCTTTTTTTATGATACAAGAGTCAGCATTTTCGAACTACCGTTTCCTATCTTGCCTTCAGGGAATGAATGCGGAACAAGTTTTGTATAAGCAAAGTTACGATTTCTTAATAAAGTAGATTTGAACTCTCCGCGGCAAATAGGTTATTGATGGTGGACCGCAACGAAAGGTAGACACACAGATAAGTGTGTATTTCGGCGAAAAAGGATGGCTGCTCCCACTTACGGGTATCAAACCGTATTTTCATAACCGTTTCTTTATTGCAGCAAAGATCAAACTGATCAACTTCGTCTGTTTCTTAGTTTCTACTTCACAAAAACGTAGCAAACGTAATTAAATAATTGAACTAGAAAGGTACCCAGAGAATGTTTCTTTGTTCTCCAGTTGTGGTTTCTTAATGGAAAATATCGAATAATGCTCGTGCATTAGTTTTTACTGAATACAATACAACTGATGCAAAGCTTGTCTGGAAGCTTGAGCCAGTGATAGGCAGGGAAATGGAAGGAAAAATGATTGATCTTCAAAGCAATTAATATTTAAGAACTGCATGTGATCTTTTTGTCAAGAAGCTTGAAATCGTCATGATTGAAATCAATGCTCTACAAAATGGAAATATACGACAGACGGGAATACGGCATCATCTGAGCTGAATTCTAATCGCTGAAGCTTTTTCAGATATACGTTTTATGTACGTAGGACAAAAACTCGACGTCTGACTAGACAGTTGTATCCTTTAAGCTGCAATACCGTATACACTTGTATATCTTTGCACTTGCCGTCGGTTCATTCACATGATAATATGAACATTCTCATACACAATCATTAATAAACGATTATGATCTACCACTTGTTTTTGTTAATCAATCATGAGATCCTACACTGTTAGAAATTATTGTAATAATTTGATAGAAATTGCCTGCAGCAGAGTCCACAGCACTTCCTGTAAATTTACATACGCTATGATTTATGTTTTCCTGTATTGGTTGGACTCAATTGGACTTTCCATTTTTCCACTTTCCATGCTTTCTGAGAAGAGTATGAAAATATAATTTGGTCAGCCTCCAGTCAAGTCTCTGTTAACATTGATTGAAGTCTGTAATTTTACCGATCCAGTCCTGGGGACTGTGCTGCAGGAATTTCCTGTAAAATCCTAGTCTATTATTTCTAACAGTGTATTAATTACGACGTTATCCCACCAGACCCATTCCGAGGAACGCTTGTTGGTTTTTTCTGGAAACTATTAAGGGTGAAGGATGACAACAGAAATTTTTCGCAAAGTCCACGGAACTCCAACGCGAACCGTGACGTCTACAGGTAAATGTATATTCTTTTGTTTGGGGGTCTCTCTCCGTTGCATCAAACAATGGGATTGGCGTTCGCGTTGGGAGTTAGGTGGCTTTTGCGAAAACTAGAGAAAACTGAAAAAAAACTGTACTGTCGTTTCTATTGTCTCATCCAACCCAATTGTTTTTAATATGTAGCGTTTTAAAATATCAACTGGTGCTTTGTCACGAAGTTGACTTTCAATCAATAGTAAAAAGCAATGCTGTCGTGTGAAAGTACAAGGTGCCCCGACAATGCCCGAGGTATCTAAAGAGATGGGCTTCCACACAGGAGGTAGCTCATCATCATTCCCTACACATTTCCGTGCTGACAAGTCAGATATGGAAAGCCGTTGTGCAGAACAAGTATTAACTGCGCCAACTATTGGCCAGTATTTGAGTTCCGAAAACTGAAGTCGAGATTTCCTTTAGATTTAAGACTTGGGCCTATCATCTTTCGTACTAAAATAATCAGGTAACGTTACATTTTCCAAGCAGAAACGCTAAGCCGAAGTTTTGTGCCACAGTGGTCTACGTTCATATAATAAACAGGAAGATTTGACTTCGACGTTGGTGATCGTCAACGTCGTGACGTAGACGTTCACGATTGAGACTGAATGTAAGCCGCATGTCTTGCATTAGCTTTCAGTTTTCAAGTTTTTAATGCATCATTACGAAATGTGAAGGCCTGAGGACATGTACTACATGGATGTACTGTATGTAATACAAATCGTTCCCAGACAGATCTACGTGGTATGGGCCTACTTGCCGTCGGAAGCCCCACGTGAACCTACACGATCGAGACACCCTGAGGGACCAACGTGGATTCTGGTCAAACCGCCATGCTCCACATAACATTTACATAGATAGGCCTACTACATGTACATTTCACATGAATCAGGACCTAGGCATCAACAATTTTAGGTCTGACGTCTTGAATTACTTTATGCCTACATGTACGGCTGTGCCTTGTGGGTCGACAAACATACGTTTGTCGTTAGGAAGAGGACTAGACTTTCACGAGACGGTTGGGGTTCAGGCATCAACGCGAATTTAGGCCTAGCTTCTTGCCAACCTTTGGTTGTACACAGGTCAGTGTCAATGCCTGTCGGCTAGTGTGGGCCGGTTTGATGTTGGGAATCCGGTGTAGGCCTAGCCTAGATTTTCACGTTAGGGGCACTCGGCATCAAATTGAATTTCGGCCTAACATCTTGCATTAGGCCTAACCCTAGGGCCTACATTTGTTATGTGTCGTCATGACGAAATAAAGGCCCATCTGAAAATGGAAGGCCGAAGTACAATGCCGTTTTGGTCAACGTAGGCCTACAGTGGACATTCGTCGTTGGGAACCCGACGTTGAGTTTCATGGTCATGGATGTAGGGCAAACGTACAGTCTATAGGATATACACATATCAAGCATCTTACTGTACGGTACAGTCAGACGCAATCTGTCAACAATATGATAGAACAGCAAACAACATATGCCATTGCATATGCCGTTGCTCCTCGAACTAATCGCATTTCTTCTGGCCAGACGTTACCACCTTACACCCGAAAAAGTATTTTTGGCAGATGCCAACGTATAATTTCCCAACCACGGAACGAGACAGCATACCCGGTACACCGTAAATATCAGGGCATTCATTCAAGTGGCAGACGCGGAAAGACAGTTGAAGAAAAATCACTAGAAAAAAATGAATTTTTTGTTTTGTACTTACCTAAGGATCCACAGCTTGAGTGTAAAGAAGCCATCTGAAACAGAACCACTGAAAAAAGGCACCTGAAACAGAACTACTGGAAAAAAGTGGCACCTGAAAGAGAACCAGTGGAAAAAAGGAAGGCCGCTACACAGGTTGTAATGGAAAGATGAAGAGGTTGACAGACATCTGCTGTGTTGCAGGGCTCATTCTTATGTCGCCTTCTTCCTCTTTCGCCTTCATCCCTTGTCGCTTTCTTCCTCTTTCGCCCTTCATCCCTTGTAGCTTTTCCTCTTTCGCCTTCATCCCTTTTTGCCTTCGTCCTCTTTCGCTTTCCTCCTATTCGCCGTCTTCACTTTTCGCAGACCAAAGGAAAGTCAAAAACGCAGGCAAAAGTGGCATGTGACAAGCGCTAGATTCGCGCCAACCTGGCCGAAACTTAACATCAGAAACCCAGCCAAGACTTAGTGAGTTGCGTCACAGGTGGAGGTAGCGGCCTTCGCAAGATGGAATGCTCCAATGTCGTCATGACAGCATAAAATGCGTCAGCACCGCAGGCAATACAAGGCGGTTCAAGCTGCTATGGATCAGCTCAGTTTGAGCGAAGACAGATCACAGGCAGTGGCGCCGTTAGAACCAGAATCGGAGACAACTGAAGAGGTGACAATGCTAACTTGTATCAGAACTGAACACTGTGGTATCCGAGCCCACACGTGGGAGATGGCTGTGTCGTGGCGGAAGTGCGTTATCAGAATCAAGCCGAAGTCAGAGGAACCAACGAGCTGATGAAGGCTACCAGGCATACCATCCGAGGGGATTTGAATGCATACAAATACAGTACAATGTGTAGGCCTATTTCATGTCTGCCACTGGAATGAAGGCCTGATTTTGCCAGAAGAAATGGATTTTTCGAGTTTTCGAAATCTGTTGTTCATGGTCTCTTGGAGGAAAATTCCTTCAAGATAGTCTCTACCACGCACATCATTCGTAGCTACCAGTGAGTATTCGCAACTGCCCGGTTAGCATACATACGATAACGTTGACGTAGGCCTCACAGAGCCATTGCGAGAACTCACTATTATCGTGACGACCTTAAAGGAGCTAGACGTCCAAGTTGTAAACACTCATTCACTGGTTCTCTATCCACGCGACGCCTGCGGTGCTGCCACCTATTGTCGGTGATTTGTACTGACGTGAATATCGTGAGTGAGTTGCATTGGACCGGGCACCAGTCTAACGATAACGGGGCGCTACTGGTGCTGCCACCTTCACGAAGGAATAAAACTAGTTTGCTGGCCACTGTTTGTAAACAAACCAGTTTGTTTACAACTTCGACGTCGAGCTCCTTTAATATTGTCTTACGCTCATGCATGCATGCAAACAATGATCTAAATGAAATGGTCCAGGGACCATGCACTCACCACAGCGTATCACTAACTACGGAGGAAAGAACTTGACGAAGAATTTTTCTAGATGGCGACTAACGGCCATTAATAAACTTAAGTCTGATTGGACCGAAATCTGCTGCACTTTACAGGACAGGTACCTGCATGTAGGTACGTACATTATATAATGCAGGGAAAAACATTCCAGCTGCTGTAGTTTAGGTGATGAGCCAACGACCCATTTCCAATATGGCCGCCTGGCAGCCATGTTTGAAGAGCAAAGAGCTAACATTTGGCATTCATACATGTACATTATTCACACCAAGTTAGAACATTCTATCTGTTATTGTTCACAAGATACAATGTAACTTTAAAGTATGAAGTCCAGTTTTCGAGATGGCCAAATGGCGGCCATATCTGAAGTCGGATCAGGCCGATAGAGTACACTGAGAGGGCCCAGATACATGTACATGTACATCATCACACCAAATAAGAACACTCTATGTCAAATAGGAGCCTCGAAGCAAATTTTGGACTTTGAGTGTTGACCTCTGTGACCTTCAAAAGTAGGTCAAATCAAAAAAGTCCGTTATTTATACCATATATCCTTCCCTATAAGATGTACAGTACCTATTATAAAAATTTGGAGCTGGTCCAGAAATTAGTTCAGGAGTTGTTGCACTTCCTGCGTTTTCAAATTTGACCACCTGGTAGTCAAGCAAAAAATCAGGTCGGACCGAAACTTGGTGTCTAAGGTAATCTGGCCTTGGGGTAAATGTTATCTGCAAAGTTTCAGGTCAATAGCCCGAGGGTTGCTAAAAACGAACACCGACGATGGACGGCGGACACCACGTGATAGTGAAAGCTCATCTACGACGTCACCTCAGGAAAAGTCATAAATCATAAACGCTTGTAACCTGACGCCTCATCTCTTCAAGATAAAATGGCCAGGGCCATTGTGCTCATCCGAGTCATCAACACCCATAATTTGCACGCACCGTCTTTTCAAGATGAAATGACCAGGGTCATTGTGCTCACCTGAAGCATAGTACGCTCCATCTTTTTGAGATAAAATGGCCAGGGCCACTGTGCTTACTTGGATCATTAACATTCGTAGGCCTACTTTAATTTACACGGCCAGGGGTAAAATGTGGTCGCAGCCCTAAGTTGGACTAAACGCCGGAGAATGAGGCTTGCTCCTCTTTGCCACCAGGGGGCCAAAAGCCGAAATACAAAAACTGCAATTCCGCCTTTAATACTGAACGGAATTTTACCAAATTCTTATGGTAAGCTCGCCTAGTGCGGGTACATAGTAAGTACATGTAGTACCACTTTGAAATTAGATTGATTTTTCGGCCGTACAGGTGGCGCTTTGTAAAAACAACAGAAAATCCGTTCTACTCCGTAACTTCACAACACTTCTCTTTTAAAGAACAAATCTTCAAAATACACAACCATCACCCAGGTCGACGGGGACGTCATCATCAGCCCATACGCTGATAGACCTGCGTGCAATCTTGATGAAAAACATTCGCCTACATTTCCAATAAGAAGGCCTACATCTTTTCCCGAGGTGACACACACAACATAATATATACGCACGGCCCTCATTAACATTAATTTGCATACGATCTCATGACGAAGTTTCGCGCGGTGTAGTTACATTGGTGGCCGATAGGCGCCAATACCGTCGATCTCTCTTTTGCTGCTGCCGCATCGCAAAAGTATCTTTTCGTTTGTTCTAAACATAGGCTTGAAATCTGCTGGTTCTATCGATAAAATAAAGCCTATTTGACAAAAATCCAGCAATTTTTGGGGGGGGGGGCCACGTGTCCCAAATCCGGCCAGAGTTTGTCATGAGAGTTTTATGTTAATGAGGGCCGTGCGCATGGTGCGCATGGTGCGTTTTTACACATAACATACATGTAGCTAAAGTCAAAGCTTGACAAAAATCAACTTACCACTTTCGTGATGATGAGACTGTCCAAAGATCCATTCCTATCCAGAAACGGATGGTACAACGGATGAAATGTGAGATGAGTCCCTGAAAAGTTCATTGTCAAAATCGAGTTCGTTAAAAAGTTCACAACTTTCTTGGCTCAGTCTCCGTTCCATTGCAATAGTGTCTACAGCGAAATTTGATTCACAAAAGCACTCATTCCCGCACAGTCACCACAAAAAATATAAGAACTAATCACGAGAATCCTCGACTCGGGAATTCGAACACACATCCTCTCCACTGAATACATGAAGATAACGGCCACAATTCCAATCCTCCTTGTACTGAATGCAATGCAAATGCACTGTTTCGCCTCCTTGTATAAAAGCGTGTAGTACGAATCGAACCACAACACCTTGCCTTTCACTGCCAGATTGGGGGTTCGAACCAACGTTTGCATTGATTCATTCTGAAATGATACGCAAAAAAACAGTGTTAACATCGATAGTTAGCGTGCATAACTCACACTGGACGTAGACAAATTGGCCTAATACATGTAATTAATAGTCATGCCACTCGCCCGCAACACAAGGAAGGTTCATGTTTTCAACTGGTGGCCTAACCGTTCGGAAAATACAAGGATAATCTGAGATTGAAACCCTCATCACGACATTTGGCACGTTGACACTTAATCTTGAACAGCGCCTCCGAGGGTTAAAATCCCAACGCCTTCGGTCTCCGCCCCCTCAGCGTAATCCGAAGGCAAAAAGTGACCGGACGACTTGACATTGCAAATTGATACTTCTAGGTAGTCGACGCTCTTTCAGCTGACTGTATAAAAAACCAGAACCCGCCCGCCGGGAGTAGTGACAACTCCAACAAGCCAAGGCTAGATCTCAAACTTCTCTGGCCCAACTTCAGTCTGTACACGCCGCAATCTCGCTAATGCGTCTGACCTCCGCGTTGGAGAGTCAAGATTCCCGCACAAAAAACTGAAGTGACCAATCCCAGTCCAGGGAGATCGCGTCTGTTCGATTTTCGTGGAATTGGCCTTGAATGGAGCCGATTGATAGTGACCAGGTGCCAGACTGTCTGGATATCGGCGAACATCTCATGGCCTACGTGCTAGTGTCGTGACTGATCAATTGTGGTAGATCTATATTTAGCCAGATACCCGCGGCCACCTGTTTGCACAGAAAAAAAACGGTCATTTGATTGATCGGTTTTCCCGCTGATTTCAAATACGAACGTGACCGGCGTGCGTCAAGCGTAGACTGCTGGTATCCGTCTCTTTTCCGCTCCACTCCCGCTGGCGTTGCCTGATACAAAGAACAGGCAACGCCAGCGGGAGTGGAGCGGAAAAGAGACGGATACCAGCAGTCTACACTTGACGCACGCCGGACACGTTCGTATTTGAAATCAGCGGGAAAACCGATCATTATTAAATAGCCCGGTGTAACATTTTTGAATGTTGCTAATGCCCAGGAATTGCTAGCAGCACACCGCAAATGTTCATCCGCCAGCTTTTAGCCGGTGGTGAATATAACCGCAGCTCCAAACCGCCAGCTAAATTGCCTTTTACCGTTGTCATGGTTGTGGTCATCGGGCAGGCCTTCGTACCTTCTCCGCGCTGGACCACAGCAGACTTAAAGGCCCTCTAGTCCGAAATGTAAACATTACGGTTTGTTTATTTACGTGGTTGATCATAATAGTTATTCTCCTTCGGACAGGTGGCAGCACCGTGTATACCAAAACAAAACAAAATAACAAAAAACATTAATGTTTTCTATTTTTAATATCTATCGTGATAAATATTCTTGTAGCTGAAATAGATTTATGATTTTACGCTCAAAAACAAACAAAAAATTGTGAAACGCAATTTTAAATNGGAAATCTTCACTGTCAGAGAGATTCCTCTCTATCACTTGAGTACCGGGTCCGACCGGGAATCGAACTCGGGACCTCAGAGATCACAGGCGCCGATGTTTCCATTGCGCCACTCTGACAAGTCTCGTAATCTGATATATTGATCAAGCAATCAATTTGAATCATTGGACGTTTATTGTACTTTAATCTGTCCATATCACGAAAGGTGATGAGGAGACTACCTTTTATGACAAGTACAGCTCTTTTTCGATAAATGGGATTTTAAAAGAGAATAATCAGCATCTAAGGTGTAATATGCAACTCTCAAGAGTTTAAATGAAAGTGTGCAAATACCACTTTGATCGTTTTAACCTTATAGCAAGAATGAAGAGAATTCAGCTCTCTTGAAAAAATAAATACGCAACGATTCTAATGAATATCCTGATGCAATTATACCATCGTTAAAATTCTGTGCGACGCATGTTGTTGAATTTCAATTAGAAGATTAAATTCACTCAACAAAATCAGGATTTTCTTCACGAGTTGAGAAGATGCAGCACGAGTATTGTGTAAAATCGACGACAAGTTTTTTTTCCATAATTGCATGGATATTATCAGCAATCTTGGGAAGTATCGGATAGCAGTCTCGCGGTATTTCGTAAAGCAGTGTTTGTTTACCTGACATCCGATGCGATATGCGAGACGCGATAGCGATTCATGTATGCGATGTCCGAAATGCGATTAAAAAACGTGTGTTCCATACCCACCTGCGATATAGGTTGCGATATTCTAGCAGAAAACAAAAGAAAACCCAGGCTGCTGAACCACGTGACGTCTATATCGCATCCGTTTTTCCAAACTTGACACTAGGTGGCGATATCTGGGCAAGGATATCACCACTAGTATCGACGCTAAGTTTCCATCTTGAAAAGTAATATAATGCGCGCGCGGAGCGAACAGTAGAAATTCTTCTGTTTGTAAAGCGGTTACCCATCACGTCGTTTTCTACGCTTACAAATAGATCTGTTGTAGATAGGTGTAGGCCTACAAAGGTATAGAGTCGATACAAACATCGCTAGAGTAAATTAAGTTATTCTGTTTCATTTTCGACAAGATAAATATTGTTTTCTGCAAATAATAACATTTTGAAAAAGAAGTTCGCGTCACTTGAAAGACCAAAAAGATGGCCGCCCCACCGACGATGACGTCAAGATTTTCAAGATGGCGATCTAGCGTCGATGGCAGTGTTAAAATTTCGTCCAATTTATTAAAAAAATTCAACGCTGTCGTGGAGTATGCCGTTTTTCGGTAGCAGTCGCGTAGCAGACGATAACCGAAACGAATGCGTACGTTCCTCTGCATCTCTGACGATACGAACCAGAGGGTTTTGTAGAAGAATGGCTTTATTACAAAATGATCATTTTAAAACTCTCAAGGATTTACACAACAGGAGCGATTTTAAATCCTCCCTGAATTTTTTACAGGTGACGAAGTATAAATAAAAGTTAACAGCACAGTTAAAATCGTACAAGATGACACCAACAATATAAGTGATGATGCCGATTTTCCTTTTCTCTTCATCTATGACTGCTCCCATTACAAAAGCATCAAACAGAAGGAAGTGTACGACGATTGGAAGGGTGGCGATAAGATAGGCGATAGTGACTGCGATCACCATTACCATCACCATCCTATCATCAGAGGTTTCCCTCGTGGATTGAATTTTCGCATTTTCCTTCCTTGTCCTCAACGCCAAAACAATGCCGATATTTAGAAACAACAGGATAAAGAATGGACTGATGAAGCCGGTGACGTAATGTGAAAGATCGTACGCAACAGCGATATGGAGGGGGAGAAGTAAAGAACACTGGAAAGGGTGTCCGCCATGTTCTAAGCGTGGCACCCTGCTGTAAATCAAATCCGGTAAAGCTAAGAAAAAGTAAATGACGGACATCACTATGAGGCTTATCTTCGCTGCTTTGAAAGTCACCCACTGCTGTGCTTTCAGGGGAAAGGCCACTGCCACGAATCGAACCGACGTCATGATGATGATGATCCATGGGGACACTTCCACTGTGAAGTTTGTTGCAAAACCAATCAAGGCACAGAACGTATCGCCAAACGTTCTCACCATTGTTGACATGGCATTGTCGATTAGAAGCGTCCCCACAACCCACAAGTTGATAGTATCGACAAAGGCTAGGATCTTAAGGAACAGGCAGCTGACGTGTTGTTTGTAACGTGGCTGGGATAATACTACGATGACTATCAAATTATTGAGGAAGCCCACCACTGTGATACAAGGCACGATGAAATTGCCAGAAAGATATGTAATGTTATCGAGGATGCGATCCAACGCTGCTGTCTCGGATGCTTTGGATGTCATGGTTGTCACTTTCCATGACAAACAATATGCAATCAACCGATCAACCGTGTGATATGAAATGAACGAGCTAAATTTAAGTACCGTATAGTGAAACAAAGGGTAATATGACACTGACTGCAGGTCTTCAAGCGAACAGATACATGTATTCATACCTTGACTTAAATAGTACTCAGCCCTTTATATCATTTGTCCGTACCAACGATGAAACCATGCACTATGTTTTGTAGACCAAATCAGTGGCCATTGTCAATGAAAACGCCAGCGGAATTTGATTCTGATAAGAAACAAATTTAGGCCTACCTTGGAGGAAATTCCTCCAAGGGCCTACCGTCGGTTTCAAACCACCGGTATGAGTAGAGGGAAAATCTTTCCAGGAGAACAAATAACACCGACATTCGAAATTGGAATTTTTTTCCTTTCTGATTCTTTTAACGCAAAAACAACGCCGATACTGAGGAATAACAGGAGAAAAGGGGGTGACAAAACAGATGTAACAGTAAAGGGTGTCCCCTGTAAATGTGTCCACTCCTACTGTTCCATGACGGATTCAGGTGCATGGCTATAGAAAACAACCGTCATAGATCAGATTAGAATGTAGCAGGAAGATTTTTTCTTCCTAGCATAGTTTTTTCTGGGGACATCGTTTCCTTTCACAACGGTGTAACGTCGATCAGTGTTCCCCGTATTTCTGCGTTTTTCTTATTGTTTCCCTCCTGACGGATTAAGCGGCAACTAACCCAACAATAACCATTCTAGGCCGCTTCTATTGTTGGGGAACACTGAGTACAGAAACACTCACAGATGTTACACTTGTAATGTGATGCGAGAGGTCCAGCAGCACCTTCAAGCGGGTGATCCACTGTCGCGATTTTTGCTTGAGACGGGGTTGCGTTCCCTTGCGGTTACCTTATAAGGACTTCCGATTGCCATTAAGGCGATCGAAAGGGACCGCAAACCAGTC
>NMRB01000106.1:493686-515775 GCA_002633025.1 Notospermus geniculatus
GGGGGGTGAAGGACTGATCCATTTATTTTAAGAAATAACTTTGAATAAACGACAAAATACGACAAGGAAAATGGGTGACTGTGAACATGCAAGAAATGGTCTTCGCATGCGCTAGCATGAAAAAAAAAATGCCTGTGATTACCCCAGGGGCGATGACGATGCATTGACAGGGGGCTCGGCTGGAAAGATGATACATGGGTCTATCTCATGACTTCTAAAGCTACATGACCATCCCCCATGTACATGTAATCTCCTGCAGTAATTTAACTTAATAGGCGGCAGCACTTTCACTCAATTTATAACTTACATCAATTAACTACCAGGATGATTTAGAATCACCAAGGCCTTGAGTGTATCAGTAAGAACCAAAAAACTGGTGACAGAATGTCCCCAGTTAAATATTCATTGACGTTATTTGATATTGCACAAGAATGATTTGTGCATTCTGGGAAATGGTTTTGTTTTGAAACCCTAATGAACAACGGGCTATGAGACAACATGAAAATGGGCTACTCGGTGAAATAGTTCCCAAATATGTTTACCCAACAGACCCATAGATTTCAATTCACATCGGTGTTCTTTTGTCATTCAATCTTCATTTTCAACACATTAGGGGGTTTACAGTTGGCGCAAAAGCGATCAAATGTTACCAGTAGGAAAACTGTTGGTCATTTGGAAATGGGCTACAGTCGTACAGATGTCATTTGCCTTCATTTGCAAAAGATTAGGGATTTGAAATCCTCCCTAATTCTTTTACATGTTATGAAATAGAGGTACAAGTACATAATTGCACATTTTATGTCGTACACGGCGCCAGTAGATGGTGCCTGCTCTCTTCTGCTGTTCATCGACATGATCGAGGAGTGTACCAGCCAAAAAGGTTTCATAGAGCAGAAAGAACAAGATGATGGAATAGTATAAAGAGACAGGTTACTGTTACAGCTATTGCCATTAATTATATCATCCCACCATCGGAGGTTTCCCTCGTAGAATGCATCAACGATGCCCCTTCTTTCTCCTCCTCCTCCTCATTGCTAATAAAATACCACAGTTCAGAAAACAAAAGACTGAAAAATGGGACGGTGAAAGACACGATAGTGTGGGCAAGTTCGTAATAATAAACCTCGGGATGCAGCAGATCACATTGAAATGGATGATCGTTACGGTTCTGCCGCGGGGACTCCATTGTCACATCAAGTCAGGGAAAGCAAAGATGAAGAACGCCAACACAGAAGAAGGAAAGAAATTTTCGCTGCTTTAAATGTAACGAGCTTTTTCGCCTGCAGAGGATAGGCCACGGCCACAAATCGCGCCAATTAACGTCATGGCGATGATCGTCCAAGTTGACAATTCCACGGCGAACTTTGAGGAGAAACCATCAATGCGCAGAAGGGGTCGCCGAATATTCCGATCATTGCCGGTGTGACAGGAATCAGCGTCCCAGATCCCATCATAAAACTACTTAAGTCTAAGTGTGACACTTATCCTTTGTTCAACACAAAAGATAAGTATCACACTTAGACTTGATATGATATGATATGATATTTATTCAGACCACAAATAAGGGATACAAAGAATGAGAAAAGAAAATATCATGGTCTGGGACACAACCAAGATCAAAGGTAGATCGCTAACGGTTGTACCCCATGACAAGGTGAATGAAATAAAATGAATTGAAAGGAGTACAATAATATACACTGACGCGATGACGACAACTTAACGCCAAACAATAGCCTGCTATTGTAAAGGTTATATTCGAATGGTCATGGTCTCTCTAGCCATATATTCTAATCCCTCGCTGAAAAATAAGACCGGACTTTGATTCCAGGGGACTTGGATTCCTTTCACACCGGCAAGGCGTGATTGATTATGACTGTGGCGAGGCCAGCCAGGTTATGGTATCGATGAGAGCTAATAGTAATTTGAGAAAAAAGCAACTGACATGCTATTTGTACTGCGGTACTAGGATGCAGCACTTTTACGATAAGATTGTTGAAGAAACCTATAACTGTTATGCATGGTACGATGTAGTGGCCAGAGAGGTATTGGTATGTAGGCTACACATGGTGCGCAGAGAACAAGAAGGAATATGTGTTTATATTAATTTGTACAATAATGCAATAATTATTATACAATGTAGTTTCATTGCCACTTCCCACTTCTCGGGGTGTCGCCGGATTAACACCACGAACGCTCGTTATCATTCGTTGGGGCTGATAGCCTCGGCCGTTGGCCAACAGGAAGAAATCTGTAAATTGAAGGATTGCGGTCCACACGAAACCGAAGTGAGACCATCAGTGCAGTAATACCGCCGTCAGTTACATAGTACATGTATTTCGAACCTTCCTAGGCTTGGGCCGTTCCAGACACGTCACTGAAAGAATTGTCCCTAGATGTACAGGGCTAACCATGCACATAAGGAGATCGTCTTGGCATGCATCT
Organism: Notospermus geniculatus; assembly: GCA_002633025.1. Taxonomy (NCBI): domain Eukaryota; kingdom Metazoa; phylum Nemertea; class Pilidiophora; order Heteronemertea; family Lineidae; genus Notospermus; species Notospermus geniculatus. Next base: position 496,129 of record NMRB01000106.1, read on the forward strand.
GGACAGCCGATACATTTACTCCGGATATTTTCTCCGGGCGCGGGGCTCTCGTTTCCTCGTACAGTATAATTACATTAAAATCAGCATTTATTGTCTAAACCGCCAATAATGAGCCAGGTTAGAACTTACTGCTCGCGATTCAATACATTTTACTCAATGTAGGGCAAATGCAACATGCAGAATCAAAGGAAGCCTTTCAGGTAATTTCGATATCATTCGTTAGCAGGAAATAGACCTCAAGTTCATTTCAGTACCGTACATGAATTGAACCCTTATGTTGTTATCGACGTGAAGGTTTTTAATTACAACCGATGGTATTGAAATGAATTTTTCCTGAAGAACGAGAATGTTACAATGTACACAATATTCTTCTTTGTCACCAAGGGGTGAAGACACCCTGTCAACTGATACACCAGACATGCCAGACATAATCCTATAACAAAGACGAGAAAGAACGACTCTGTTATGGTTATTACCTCCTATTCATCTGACATCGTACGTAAAGATAAGCTTACCTTCAGTAGTCTTCCGTGAACCCCACTTAACGTACAAGGCACTTACCATTTAGGGATTGCTTTCTCCTGTTGTAGCTGAATTTTCCATCGGCAAACTGAAGCAAGGTTGCCTTGTCGAACATTGAGGATCCTTGCGTAGTTTCTGAAGCATCCCTTTGATGGTTAGGTCTCTAAATTTCCAATGGCATCAAATACTTTGAACGAACGTTATGTCATTTGAACTTTAAAACCCAACATCAGCAAAATGACCTTGGTGAATTCACAGGATACTTTAGATCTACATTTGGGATCCAGCTCAGTCTTTTCTGGAACTTCGACTAGAAAGTGCCTGAGGAAGACCCCGATTGGGGTCGAAAATTTGCGAGAATTGGAGACGACGTTTCCTTGTATATCGTGAATTCACATCAGATACAACTTTCATGATAAGTTTAATTAATTTTATTGAAGAGCGATGGTTTGTTTTGTTTTGAAGCTAACTCCGTATCCTCATGATTTCGAATTAATATTGGCATGATGCGTTTTGTCTCAGCGAGAAAGGGACATCGGCAATTGTAGTCGAGTTGATTCTCTTCCTTCTTGATACAACTTCGGCGACCACGTCCCGTCTGTAAGTTTTCCACTTCTTGTCCTTGATGTACCTGGCAAAATGATCAGGATACAGACACGGCCTCAGAATAACAAACACGATCACAATCTAGCAACTGACAATTACGAAGTTATGCAATATTCAAGCTTGTTCCTTGTGGTGGTGGAAGAAGTCCAAGGGGGTTTCGGACAAAAACAGTTTGGTCGCCTCCAACCACAATTTTACTGGAGTAAACTCTTTGGCATTCAGTTGATTTGTCGAACCATAAAGGAATCAACCATAAGGTTCAACTGACAAATTTAGCATTTTATAAATGTGGACAATATCCCTTTAAAACCCAACAGATTTGCATTCTGACGTTTCCATATGATTGGCAAGACCCTTCTGCACATTCACTGCAAATTGTGTTGAATTCCGACTAGTTGATCTTATGACACAAAAGGTCTGAATTAATGAGAACCCCACGAACGATGTGTGTTCAGGGTCATCGGTGTACATTTGAATAGGCTGACGTACATTTGTACATGGAGCACAAATTGTGCTGAAAATAGCTCAGTTATCGTCAGAAATGGAATTCAAAGCATCATGTTGGCAGGTTCATGTACCTCTTCACCACAAAAAAAGTTGAAGCTCGTGCCTATTACGTAAAGCCAAAATTCAGGCAGTGAGAGACATCTGGTGGCAACACAGGAAGTGTATCTCTCAGTAAGCTCATCGTTCGCAGTTAAACCTTTATGGTTGATTCCTTAACCGAATTCTGTCTTACCTGTTGAATGTTGACTTGTTATCGGGCAGTACGGCTTCCCAGTCAATGCGCATGCGTTCCAGCAGCTTTGGCTGTCCGTATTTTACAAACAACACCCTTGGCACCAGGGTAATCTCGACCCTCTCGGCTGATATAACGAAGGTATCAGTCAGGTCTTCACCTGAGAAGAAGAAAAAAAATGTTATTTATGCAGACCAGAGGGAGTGGATTTTTAAAGGGTCAAAATAGGATGTACTGAGTGATGTGGTCTCCATTGCAAGATGACCATGCACCAAGCAAGGATTATCTTGAACTCAGGTTGAGCTACATCTTTTCCATTGTCACATCATGCCCTGGCAAACCTGAACAATTGAAAAGTTGTGGCTCAACCTGAGTTCAATTTGGTGCATACGGCCCAGTCTCGTAGACGAAGATATTCGAGTCTGCCAGACGTCTCATCATTGTCATTGATCTCGCGGGAGTTCGGGGATAACTTTGCTGTGTAAAGCCTAGTTTATACTTCGACGCACGACCATCGGCGTCCGACGCGCGATCAAAATCTGGACGCCGACCTAATGAAGTACATGTAGGCTTTTGTCGGCGTACAGATTTTGATCGTGCGTCGGACGCCGATGGTCTTGCGTCGAAGTATAAACTAGGCTTAACCGTTAATTTTTTAGATGATCGAGCAAAGATAATAGAAATTGTAAAAGGCATTCGTTTTAGCAAGAAGTATTGGAGTTTTACGTGCCTATTTCTCGCTTCAGATCGTATTTACTGGATTTCGCTGAATTTGATTTTCTANACACAGGTGCCGAACACCCGATGTAAGCTGATCGCTGATTGGCCATTCGCGAAGTGAAAATATTCCCACTTGGGTAGTGGCACCTGGCGGCGAAACATGACATTCCTGGCTATTTGTGGCAGACGTTAGTGGCGCAGCGATTTGAAAGAGGTGCGGCACTACGGCTGCCCCGGGAGACTACTGCCACACCAGCATCCGTAGCCTCGTAGATGCAAAACTTTTCTCCCAAATGATGACAAATACTTGTTATTTCGGCGTGATCAACGAAAGGAACGTTTGTTATCAATTGTATATTTTCATATTTACGTATCAAAGGAATTCTATTCCTCTTTCACTAGTTAGAGCGGAACAGCCAAAAAATAGCCTCTTCAAGCTCTGAAATTTCTGCTATCTAAAAGAATAGCCGAAAATATTTACCAAATACCGCGCAGACACGCATATATAATACAAAAATCATCCTCTCCAAATTTCACCTCGAAAGGTTGAAGCATGGCTGAGAAAATCCGCGAACATAATCCGTGAAGGAAAATCAAGGATGATAAAATGGTCACTCTATGGTGAACCAATTATATTTTCACTGCACAGAGCGATAGTTGATAATGGCAAGTTCGTCGCCAGCACACCGGGTTCCCGCGTCCTTTCCGCTCCACTCCCGCGCCGCGGGAGTGGAGCGACAAACAAGGGAACCTGGTTCTCATGTTATTCCAGAGAGATTTTTCCTGGAGGAACTGACCACTAGTGATCAAAAGCCGTGTTTACACCTGAGGAAATTGCCGGACCTGACCCGGCTCTGACCCGCCTTTTTTGCGTTTACAGCTATGAAAAGCGGATCCGGATTAAAAATTGCCGGACTAATTTAGCCCGCTTTCGCTCGGCGGGTCTGATCCGGATTATACTTTAGCCCGGCAATTTCAAAGGTGTGGACAGAAAAATGCCGGGCTAAAACGTTTACTGAGCCCACCGACAGGTGTCGGTCTGCTAAAATTGAATGGGCGGTGTGTCTATAAATAGCATGGCCAGCGTTCAATATCGTAAGACGAATAATAGGTGTGGACAGAAAATTCAATGGATCCGGGTTAAATTCGAACCCGGGCCTGGAAAAATTGCATAGGTGTAAACACGGCTAAAGACACCATCAGCATGATGATAGGTAAACAGATATTAAATCCAACTCTAAAACGTGATGAAATGGGATTTGGTCGAACTGGGCAATCGAGTATAGCTAGCCGACGCAGACGAGCGAAGTAATCGATGCGTATGTCACATCGGGAGTGCGTGCGGATAGTTTAATTTGATCATTTCGGTCAGTATGATTGATTGAGCAAGGCAGACTCAACGCGCTCGTCGTCACGAGTTGATGACAACAGACTGGCTATGATGGGGACGGCTCGTCATGATTATTATCCAAGAGATGAGGTGGTTATGCCGATAGACTGACAATCTCGTACCCAGATCTAACTCATCCGAGGATATCTCTGGAAAGGGCTGGCGACTTGTCCAAAATTTCTGGACAACCGCTGGCAGCGTGCCAAAATGTTTGTTTCCCACAATATTTCGTTCTTCGATGACTGAAAAAGATCATATATGCCTAGAAAGCCATATAATACACCCAAAACACGAAGTTGTTTGAGTATTAGAGCAATTTCAAACGTTTAGTTGGGAACATCAAACCGCGGGTGCCAGCATCGGTGTGATTCGCCTCAAAATTAGTATATCGCGCATGCGCAGTATTCCTGAAGTCGTCAGCCCTTTCCAGTGGTGTTGTAGGAACGTAAACCCACTGGGGACGAGTTTGATAGACTGAAGCAGAAGCAAAATTTCCTCCTTTATCAAGGTCAGTTGCAATGGCAACAATCAGCGACTAAAACAATGCTCTAAAAAATAATGTTCGTCAACATGCTTCCCCATCGAATCTCGAGATCTACAGGTTAAATTTCCTATAAATTTCTGATGTATATAGCTCTTTATTGATAGGCAAGTGACCGTCTATAGACGTAGGTTCGTGGATCACCGGTCACCGCCCCTTGAATCATCACCTGTATTGCCCAACTCACCTACGCCGAAATAGTCCCCCTTTCGTAGCGTGCAAAGCGACAATAAGTGGCGTTCCTCAACTGCGTTGAAGACTGTCGGCCTGGAATATTTCAGCGCCCTCCGGCGCTGCATCATATCCCGCATCCCGTTCTCCCGGACCGATGGTAGGTGGTACCTATACTCGCCCTGGCCCAAGTCCTCCCGCGTTAACATAATTTCGCGAATAACTTGAGCGGAGCCGCTGTTGACGAAGAACACGCTCTCTGGTACTTCCTTCGTGTTGCCTAAAATCACCTATTAGTGAGAAAAAAAACATTCTTCTTGTTTCATCTACCTTCAACTCATACCAGCTTTCTCATTTTCCTTCACCTCTCTCCTTTGTAAACGATTACGAAATATGCCTGACTTTCTATTTGAAATAGGCCTAACCTGGCCACAACAGAAACCGCACCATACCCTGGATATGAAACAGCCAGCAAACTCACCCTCTCTGCCGGGAATTCAACCGTTTTGCAATTATTGTTCATGGCAGCGATGTCATCCGCCCTCAGATTCTTGAAAGCGTCAATACACTTCAGGCCATTCAACCTTTGAGTGTATTCATACTCGTAACTCCTTCGGAAGACCATGTCAAAATCTTCCTTGTCGATTCGGAGGAATTCAGACGTTCCTGAAAAAAGCGGATAAACTTTGAAACCGGATAGTATCTGACGAGGATCCTTCCAGTAATTACTGGTGACAAGTCTTCGTGTTTGTTCTGAAATCGTCAGACGTCAGCAATGTCACTGTATACTCAGTGTAATCACTGAAACATCATCAGTGACGAAACTCGTTCCACCGAACGGAAATTACAGAGGAACGCCGAATTGGCTCGGTGGCATACTCCACGATAGCGTTGAATTTTTTGATGATTGGACGAAATTGTAACACTGCCATCGACGCTAGATCGCCATCTTGAAAATCTTGACGTCATCGTCGGTGGGGCCGCCATCTTTTTGGTCTTTCAAGTGACGCGAACTTCTTTTTCAAACTGTTATTATTTGCAGAAAACAATATTTATCATGTCGAAAATGAAACAGAATAACTTTATTTAAGCCTGGGTCACAAATGCCACCGGGCGCCGTACGATTTTCCCCACCCAGCGGCTTGCTGTGGATTTTTGAGACTGAAACTCAGATCGAAGCTGAATTATGCCGAAATCGCCTCAATGGATAAGCGGAAATTAAACTAGATCAAACTGGGCACCGTAGAAATTGGCCAAAATATCTGTTTTTACTCGCCGTACGGGCCCCGGAGTGGATATGTGACCTAGGCTTTACTCTACTGATGTTGTTTGTATTTAGTGTGCATCGACTACCTTTGTACACCTATCTGCAACAGATCTATATTGTAAGCGTAGAAAACAACGTGATGGGTAACCGCTTTGCAAACAGAAGAATTTCTACTGTTCGCTCCGCGCGCTCACTACTTTTCAAGATGGAAACCTAGCGTCGATACTAATCCCCAGGGCGCCACCTAGCGTCAAGTCTGCGCCGAATAGGAGACTGTCCGCGAGTTGACCACTAGGTGTCACTACGGCCCAATTCAATGCATGTAGCGGACCCATTCATTCTTGACCGAGCACCACTCACGTGCATTTTCCTGTGTATTGGTCCGCTAGAAATTTGCTGCCATCTTTTGGCAATATGCGCGGCTGACTGCTCCTATTGGCTCGGTGGAACAACGTTTTCAGTTTTATTTCAAGAGTAGCCCTCACGGAGACGTAATGCAAGTCAATGGGTCATATGAATAAAGGCGAGCAAATGCTTTTACTTCAGATTTGTACAGCATTGCCTAATGCATTTGTACTGCAAAATTCAAGTAAAAGCATTTGCTACTCTTTATTCATCTGACCCAATAACCGGGTATGCACATGCTTGTTCACACTTTATGATGAACCAGGTTGATTCCAGACTTCGCTGATATCGGAGAAAATTTCCGAAGCCAACGAGATCATAATGAGGTCATCATTTTCCCTACCTTTGCAGACGATTGTGGCAGTCCTCTTGATATTGTGGAGCAGAGCAAGTTCGCCGAATGTTGAACCTTCCTGCAGTTCTCCTATACAGTGACTCATGCTGAGACCTGCGCATGCAGAATTTAAAACATAAATTTAACACGACTATGGGCCTCATAAAACACGAATATTTTTACCAGAACGTTGTTTCAAAACTTCAAATTGTCCAGAAGGTAATGCATAATGCTTTACATTTTGATTGTACTGTGGTTTTTTTCATTGCCTCCGTTGCCTAATATTCGTTGCGCTTTCGCGTAATTTGCAAAAGCTCCTCCGAAACCGCACTGCGAACGACGAGGCGTCCGTGCCGACGGGGGTTCGTAGACGCTGCGATCGCGACAAGGGATGTTTCGACGTGGAATATTCGTCGGAAATTGGTGTTTTTTGCCTTTTTCACCAAAAAATGATGACTGACTCTGACGTCACAATAGAACCACGTCACCGCCGTTGCGGGGGCTGAGCGTCACGGTAACGCAAAGATCCATGACGTGACCATGGTGACGTCATGACGAATGCGGTAGTCAAGGGGTTTTCCGCTGACGTCACGAATAGCCACTAGCCGTCATCGCAGTACGGGTCTTGCTGTAGTTGCCTGTTAATTCGCCTTCCGTCGAAACCAGAGCCGAAGATCAGAGGTTACAGATTAACTAAATTCGTCTGGGTCAGTCGCTTAACGATGCGAGCCAATGCTCGTGACATCGATCAACCGTTTAGCCATGTCACATCGGGGGGCTGAAGAAGTCGCAAATGTACGCGTCAGTTTACCAAGGGCAATATTAACATTTTCCTCAACCAATGTCAATATTGACTTTCAGGTCACATCAGTTGTCTGGGTCATGCAAGATGCAAACAAATCTAGTCGGCCCTGACGTCAGGGCCGTTTAATTACTGGCAGTTTTATTAGGTATGAGAGGTTTCCGCGGACCATGTCATGNGCACAGGTGACCGGTAGTCCTTCACGAACTTCGCACTGGTGACAGACCGGTTGTCCTCGTAATTTGTAATGTCGGGGAAGTGGACACCTCAACATCTGGAAAAAGGGATGTTCAGACGGCAGCTCGTCGTCCCATCGCCCTCTGATTAGGCCTAAGTAGGACACAATGAGGAGTCTAGCATTTGACATCTACTTTTAGACTGTATTCAACGTCGGTTGTGTATCCGACGCAAACCAGGACACCTACCTTCAAATTTTCTATTTCTTCCTCTGTCCTCTGATCTTGACTCTTCATTAGAATCATTTTAGTCTTAGCCGTCATTCCCCCGTAAGTCTTCCCGTGCACCTTGTAGTGAACCGGGTTGAATGACAGCGTCTCTGTGCGTCCATCCTCAGTGTTCGTGACCACGAACGACTGGTTGTCCTTCACAAGTTCGTCCTTATTATCCGGTTCTTTCGTCCATAATATATTGGCCTTCACCATCCGCGCGAGGCTCTTGAACCGGCCTTGTTTATTTCTCAGTGCATGTGAAAAGCTTACCGCTGCGCTATCAATCAATGCCTGTTTCTTGGTCTCGGCCTGCGGGTTGAGAAGAGAATTGTCACCAGGATGGTTAGAAATTGAAATCACCTCTTAGGCGGCTCCCTATTTTTCTATTAACGGAGGAATATCCAGGGTCGGATCCAGGGGCGTGGGGGCGTATTTTTGGAAGAGCAATGATTTTTTTCAGCAAGAAAAATTTATTCAGATAAAAATTCGTGTATTTTGCTATCAGATGCCAGGAAAATGCATCAAAAAGCGCTTAAATTTAAATTGTCAAATTTTTCTTGGGCAGGGGCCCCCAGACCATCCGTTTGGACTTCACACTCTCAATGCTCACCACCTCCGTAGCAGAGCTACGCCCCTCTTTCTGTCAACCCTGGATCCAACCCTGATATATCTCGGTCATGGTCGACCATGTTCTTGAGATCGTCAGATGTGATAACGCCCTCACGACGCACCGACCTCCGACGGGGTAAATTCAGATTCTCATGATAGGTCTACCGCGGTAATGGATTTTTGATCTGGATACAGTTAAATATTCAGGGACCATGTAGGCCTTGGCCTATGTGATATTTTTTACACTGTGGGGCAAGTTAGTTGAGAAAACTATGGAGGACGAAGACAAGGCTCTTAACAGGGAGCACACTGAAACTAAATTGATATCATTCTGGTGAGCCTATAGGAGAAAACCGCCCCCGGATGTTTGGCGACTCACCTTTTGTATTAGGGGGTCTAGATCAGATTGCAGGTCACCAGCTGACTTCCCTGCAGCAGTATCTTCCTTAGGAATGTTGAAGCTGCAGAATGGAGAATGTTTTTGAATGTTCCCATGAGTGTTTCCCTATTAGGCCCAGGGACGGATCCAGGATTTCGGAAAAGAGGGGGCGCACCGTGCTAGATACATTGAAATCTGCGGTCAATTTCAATGATTTGCTCCAAATTTCAGGATTTCACGGTCAATTTTAAAGATTTGTCGGCCAAAGGGGGGGGGCGTGCGCCGGGTGCGCCCCCCCCCCTTGGATCCGCGCCTGAGGCCTACTTGGTGGCACTGCGACTTGACAATAGGGAACACAGAGAAACCTGTCTATCTACTTGTAGGCCCTAGGCCGATCTGCCAGCGCTTCCTAAAGAATAAGGCGAAAGTCGAAACAGTGACAACTGGCAATAAACGCTGGCAGAAACACTGACTCGGACCAGGCCTGGCAATGTCGGTTAAAAGTTAAGACGGGCACTGCAAAATTTCGTCATCCTGTCAGGCTAATTGTTTATGAGATCTTACCTAAAACTCGGTCTCCTTCCATCAATACCGGTACCGGTACTAAGTTCACGCCTTGAAGATGTAGGCGTAGGACTTCTAGACCTAGGCCTATCCATCACCATTGACTGCTCCCGCTCCCCTTCAAAGTAGAGTTTCCCTTCCCCGCGGCTGAAGTCCATCCCCTCTGCCAAATCCGACTTTGATTTCGGCAGTTTGAACGCAGTGCCCCTTCTGCTTGATTTCCTTCGCTTTAACCGAGATGGCGTGCTGACAGTATTTGCCAACCCTATTGGCGGCAAAAGTCCAGGGTTTCCAGACGACATTTCAAGTCACGTGTCTTTTCCTGGCGGGACAGGCAAATTTCCTAGCTCGGCCTCCTTGCAAAGTTGTCGCTTCCTAGACGTGGTAGTGGTATAGATCTACCCGTTAATTCTTTGACAGATAGCTGGTGCAATGTTTGGACAAGCCTATTGTGAAAATTGGAGAAGTGCTGCCCAGCTTTTGAAGCGTAAAAATGACCCGATGAGGAGGCACGTGTGTTGCCAAGGCCACCATCTCAGCTCGTCGTGATGATTGTTCTTTTTATTCCATTGGAATTGTGGGAGCGTAGACTCACTCAGTCAGTCGCCACGCGCGGCGCTGGAGTAGCTTCCCGCGGAGCGACTGACACCACTCGACCAAATCTCGTGAAATCTCGCTTTACTGGTCGCAGAACGTTGCGACAGGCCGAATCGACGCGCTATGAATGAATGACAATAATGTAGCAGTCACATCATGATGCAAATATGGCTGCCATATGGTATATGAAGCATTGTTTGTATTATGTACAGTGATGTACGGTAAGTACACATGGTACATGACTTATACTGATTCTTCATCATTCACCATGAGTGTCACAGTTTTACTTCACCATAGACTTATCACAGAGGTGAGCACAATGGCCCTGGCCATTTCATTCCAAATTACAAGATTGTGGCTTCTGTTATTTGTACAGTTGAAAATCTGTATCTATTGAGCTGAAATTGTTTGAAATTACAAACTATGATGATTTTAGCTCTCTCTTGCTCTTCATCTTTTTCTGTTGATATTCATCAACTAAGATTTAAGAATAGCCGATGACAGACTCCTCTGCTTGTTAATGAGGTCACAGATGTACATGTATGTTTGCTGCCTCAATGCAAATTAGTGGTCAAAGTTCAGCCCAAAACTAAGACATGCTCTATGGATGGTCGTTATCTAAGGGTCGTATTCATAAAAGCGGTTCTATCGTTAGAACCATCTTAGGCTGGTTCCAAGTATGGTCAATCACTGTACCTGGAACCGGCCTAAGACGGTTCTAACGATAGAACCGCTTTATGAATACGACCCTAAGAGGCCTTGGCTTGGCTGCCTATGAGGCGGCCTGGCCATGGAGCTGCTTTGCTGATGGAATGCAGGGATTGCGCTAGGCTGAAATTTTCTTTAGCCACAGTAATGGAAATGCATTGGATCACTCTGAATTTCTTTAGCCACTGATGGGAATTTTCATCATTTTCCTGGTCGTTTTCAAAGATTTCTACCCATTTATTGGGCCGTGGCTAATGCTAGCGCAATCCCTGGGAATGAGTCTGAGTGATTATTTCGCTTGGAATTTGATTTGGCATGCATGGTATTATGTGAACCATTTAAGTGCAGCAAGGTCAAATAGACGCAGATTTAACAGTAAAACCTGGAAAATACTTCAGTTGGGGTGACCAATAATGATCCATGCGCCATTTACCAGTCCTGATTCGATGGTCCCTGTTTTAGCATCAACGTGGAACTGGTCGTTTTAGAATCCGCCGTAAGGTGGCAATTGAGTGCTTCCGGTTTTAAAGTAAATTGATTTGTGCATGGATTTGGGAACATGCAATAAAAACACAAAAATTCCAGACGAATAAGATCAGTATTTCAAGATGGCTGATTCTTATGCATTTGCCAAAGCAAGCAAATTAAAGCTAAAGGGAGAAAAGGACAAAAAGTAAGTAGCAAGGCCCTATATTAAATATATGTAGACTTCTAAGTAAGTCCAAGAATGGCAAGATTCAAGAAGAGACTGCAGTAACATTACATAGGCAGGGCAGGCCTAGTAGTAGGTCTAGCCTAGGCCTTGGTAGCCTACTCATGGTACTAGCACTAGGCCTACTAGCCTAAGTTTATGCCAAGAGCAGACCCTCCCTTATTCTTTGTGTATGATATTCTGTTCTCTATATTCATTTCAGGCACAAGAAACATAAGAAAGCTAAGAAAAGAAAACATGAAGGTGATGACCCTGACAGTTCCAAAATTGATGAAACCGATACAAGAAAGCACGGAGGCTGGTGGCTCGTCCAGTCATATCAAAACATCAAGAACAGTGTCGCAATAGAAATGTCAACAATGGCATATATGCATGCCGTTGACAATGGCATGTTTACCGTAGGAGCCCCTCATGATGAAGGTACGTATTAACAAGGGGAGGGGGGCATTGTAATAACCTTAACCTATGTAAACTACTGTACCTATGTAATCTTGTTGCAGTTGAGTTCACTTTCTTCAAAACTTTTCTACCTGTGCTTTTTTCAGGTGACGAGCCAGAGCCTCCAGAAATCTTTACAGCCTTCCAGATAAATGAAACAAAAGTGGCGCTGAAATCAGGCTATGGCAAATATTTGAGTATTAACAGCGAGGGCTTGGTCGTTGGGAGATCTGATGCGATTGGTGCTCGGGAACAGTGGGAACCGGTGTTTCAAGATGTAAGCAATTCTCGTTGATGGGAGTTCAAGTTAAAGCAACTTGAGTAACGAGAGCAAGATAAAAGAATTTGTTATGACACTAACAGGGCCATTGATGATATGTACAGAGTCCGCCATTGTTGTCAGTGCTTCCAGGAGCGTAAGGAACCTCAGAGATAACACCCATTTTAACTGTCTTGTCTTTTTTCAGGGTAAAATGGCTCTTCTTGGTTGTAACAGCTGTTTCCTGTCTGTTAATGATGATGGAGACATATGTTGTAAAAGCAGCAAGGCTGAGGAAAATGAGATGATCAAGGTATGTTGGTGTATGGCATTATGAAAATAGCTAATGAGGAGGAAGATATAACTGAACCTGTAGTGGATTGTGCAATGAGTTTTGGTACCAATACTCCAGTGAAAACCTGTTAGAAACTATGTTTGAAAGGAAGACTGCCAGTGGTTTCTCTAAGTGTTCATGTCATTCATTGGAAGTGAACAATCCAGAATTTTTTCCATTGTGTCTGATGCCATTCTTTAATTTTGTCATGAAATCTGCTTTCAGGTTCGTACTAATAATGAGCAGGAAATAAAAGTGGACAAAAGGCCAAAAGAAGAAAGAAGTGGAGTGCGCAGTACAGAGATCAATTATGTGTAAGTGTACCCAATTATATATCTGCAGAGATGGGTCCTTTTCATCGCCTGACAAGTAGTAACAGCCTCCACATACAAAACGCCGAAAATATTCAGTCATGGTGTCTACAAAGTTGTAGATGACAAGTTAGTTCCATAGTCTGGTACAATTTCGACCAACATTTTGATTCTTGTTTCAATTATATTTATCATTTTAGGAAAAAGTTCCAGAGTTTTCAAGATAGAAGACTGAAACTTAATCAAGATGACAAAACCAATCTAAAACGAGCCAGAAAAGAAGGAGACTTCCATGAAGTGTTATTAGACCGGTAAGTTTCTTGGGGAATTGCAAATGACAGGTACAGGTTTTGTAACTTGCTTTATCATAGGACCGTATGATGTAGGGTCGTATTTTAGAACGTTCCTTAATGTTAAGGTCGACCTTAAATCTATTGTAAAACCATAGAGAACAATAGATTTAAGATGGACCTTAATATTAAGGAACGTTCTAAAATATGGCCCATAGTTTCTAAATATCCCCCTAGATGGCATCACATTTTTAAGTTTCGTCTTGTGCCTTTGCAGGAGAGCCAAAATGAAAGCTGATCGATACTGTAAATGAGATGCACCTGGTGAGACCTGATCTCATCCGCTGGAGAACTTTTTTCGAACAGCACATTCAGGAACTGCAGCATATCGGTTGTCTGTGCTGCAGCTGATTGGACATTTCACCAATTTCAAGTGGCTGTATTGCATCACCTGCTGTTTGAAGATGCACTGCATCTCTAAAGCTGCGTTCACACTAGCGGTTTAATCCGGACTTAAACCGACTAGAAACCCTTTAGTTCGGATTAGATCCGCACTAACAAGTACGGTTGTTAATCCGTGCTAGCTAGTGCGCACCACCTAATCCGCGATAACTTTGTAGTCTGAACAGTTTAATCCGAATCAACGAAGTTGGGTCAGTGGTTACCTGTTTGCCCTTTAGTTAATATTGCTGTTCATAGACGGCGCAGTTTAGTTCAGATTATGGTCTGAATCGGATTGTAACGCTAGTGTGAACTGACGGTTTTTAATGCGCACTGACTAAACCGAATTCCGGAATGCGCACTTCGGAATTCGGTTTAAATCCGTATTGTGTGTGAACGTAGCATAACATGAAACTCGGACAAGTTCTATGATATGTGATGCTGTGAAGTACTTGAATGTTCCTCAGTATAATTCCTCCGACAATGTTCTAATCTTACCAGTGTGTTTGTTAAATCTCATGGGAACAGAGTTTTGTTCCCATCCCTGGTTCGTCAGCCAGTGGATGCTGCTTCATTGTTGCCAAGGGAACTTTTGATGAAGCTCAATTCCACCTCAAGTCTGTGAATATGATGGAGATGTTTGTAAAAAATATACTCTCTATCCGGAACTTTAAGACCAGAGTGCTCCGCCCCAGCCAGTCAATTCATGTTCATCAACAATTCACTTCAGCGCCGTCGAGTAGAGCTTGGGGTTGATTGACCAAATTGTACAATAGGCTTTTTACTAGGGTGAATGCCACTGGCGCAGGCCTAGAAGTTCTCATTGTCTGGTCTTAAATTTCCGGATAGAGAGTGTACATCTATGTGTATGTATTGGCAAATGAAATGCAATATAATTGATTGTCCAGTGTAATCACGTATCCGTGTTTCCTCTTTGCTTCACTGGTAGGCTATGGTACCAGTCATGATGTTTTTCAACAGACATAGAGATGTATTACAAAATGTTGTGAACGATCACTGATCGTTGACGAATGTTGGACCAACGGTATCCCTTGTTGTTTTATGCAGATTCGGGCACAAAATTTTCAGGGACTTAATGATAAATTGGAAAGGGTACACTCAGGAGACTGTTGAAAACTCATTTTCGGTACGCTGAATTGGCCAATTGTATGTTCAATAAATACTTCCGACGTTTCCTACGTGTCTCCCAGATGGCCCCACAACAACCATGGAGGTATAAAATATTTTATACCTCCATGCAACAACCAAGCACCTCTGTATGCCAGTTAGCGGGCCGTAAGGTATTCCAATGAAATGGCATGACTGAGTATCATTCTGAGAGTTGTAGGACGGAGCGGTTGGAATAATTATTGCACTTGAATGGTAATCGAAACTGTTGCATTGACATGGAATAATTAACAGGGAAAATATTAGCTTTATCCACATTATAACTTATGGATGTTACCTAACCGTTAGACTAACGTTCAATATATGGATGTGACTGCGTTTTATTTCCGGAATTCCAATCAAGATCATGACCAAGGTAAACCAACCTGGACTGATTAATTGCCCTAAAATCAAGTATCAATACTGCCATTAAATGTGACCAAACATGCCAGAGAGAGAAAGAAGCGAATTCGCTGGAAACATGTCTTACAGGATATGCATCACTTTGTGGTGAGTTATGTTTTACTTACAACATTTCGACCGTTCGAGACTCATTCCTCACCCCTGCACTAAACCGAACTTACAAATGCGCAAAGGTCCAAACTGGATCAAGATGCGTCTCTGATGATGATGATATTTTGTGGGTAGCTAATCACAGTCAAAACTATAGGCCTATCCAAATAACCCGCTCGCTTCTGACAACGAATATACTGTCCTTGGCTTGGGTTCTTTAGGCGATTCGGCGGTAAATGAGTTTTAGAAGCACTATGGAGCTTGAACGACTTCTCAAGTTGCTTTTTCAGTCCGCGCCATTACATTTACAAGCACAATCGATGTTTTGTGGGCAATGCGTGGTTTTGAAAGAACCGGGTGGCTATAGGCCTAACCATTCAACTTTTGTCGTTGATATACCTTCGATGCTGTGAGCAACTCCGACTTCAAAGACCTCCCCACTGACGTCCCACTGACATGACTGTGATATACCCTCCATGCCTGGAAGACCCTTCGTGGGAGCGAGTTTTCGAGCCAATGAATGTAGACATCACTTTACTGATTCTGTGATGTGATGCATCCACCTGGGTATCTTGTCATTACCAGCCAGCTCTTGCAATCGAACTATTGTATGACCGACTTCGAGTGGGCGAATCCATAGCCTGGCCTTCCTCATTAGGTCAAGTACAAATTCAATACATTGTAGATATCCTGTATATGGAGACAATTTTTAAATTCTCACTATGTATCCTTTAAATCACTCAATGTATCCTTTTTGTCGTGGTCTCAGGATCCACGTAATACTAAAAGTGTGACAGCAGAAAGCAGGAAAAATTGTTTCAGGTATGGTAGTTGATGAACTAAGGACTTCAAGGTCTATCAGCAGCAACACCAAAAATTTCTGGGCAATACTGACCTACCCACATTTTAATCTTTTAGAAGAGATCTTCACAGACGTCGATGTCGATGCTGATTTATCTATCATACATGATTCCTAAATCCTCTCCGACGAGTGGTTGTTCTCAACACCTCTTCACATCGGGAATTTATCATTCGCCAAAATGAGTGGGATTTCAACAGATTGTTGTTTGGCTCATATTTTCGTGTATATTTTTGAGAGATTTATTTATTTTTAAAAGTGTTCGACCGACTTACACATTCAACTTATTGTTCACGTTCGGAGGATTTGAAATAAATGTACATTTTGAGAAATATGGTATTTAAACAGCGAAGCTGCTGAATTGAAATGAACGGTTTCCACAAAAGCCGTTTTTCAAAATATGTCGTTCAAGTCCATATAATACGCCGACAAGTCATAGAATTACAGGGAGGTGACGGACCCATCAGGCGCGGATCCAGAGGGGGGCGCGCGCCGGGCGCTCGTCTCCCCTTTTAGCCAAAACATCTGAAAAATCGACCGTGAAATTCTGGAATTTGGAGCAAATTTCAATGTTCCTGTAGCTCAGGGCGTCCCCTCGTTTCTCCTGGATCCGCTCCTGCTCATGCTCAGATACTTGAAAGCGGCCATTTTTCTTGTCTTAAAGATAATGTATCACGGGTATTTTCGCGGGCCACGAAATTCATTGTTTATTTACATTTTGTTTGTTTAGTCCAGGCTTTCCATGTCCATGCTCTGTCTTACGAGTAATTTGTTGGTGGCATGCCCCTATGTATATTCTGTTGATTCCAAAAGTAATCATTTTGGTGGGTTGACATGTCCCAAAAGTCCAACATAATGTAAACATGCATGTTTACAAACATTGAATGTAAACAATGAAGTCGTGATACATTATCTTTAACATTTTGTCTCCATGCAGGAGCACGGGCACAAAAACCAATCGTCAGCGATTTGAATGTAAAAATAGAGTCGGTTGTTCCCAGGGCGGGACAGTTTTTCCTGTGGAAATTCACCTTACCTACACCACTTGCTGAGCTTTGAGGCCTCACAGCGCCATTAGCATGATTGGTATTGGCCTGAGATTGATTGCAATAACGTTGACAGCGGAAGTGGTCAAGGATCGAACGACCTTTGTTAATTGATTGCTCTCTCATGCTAGAGAGGCACGATCGAAGCCAAATCATTATCTGATGCAGGGCTCTGTGCTTTTGGATCGACGCTTGCCGACCATCTGGCAGACAGAAAACCGGCCCAACGGGACTTCATCAACGTGATGATACCTCTCAATGACGTCATAATCTCGCACTGGAACGATATCGAACCCATCCACGCAGAGCGCTTTTGTCTACATTAGCGATACCTCGCATAAATTTCCCTGCCAATGGGTCATATGAATAAAGACGAGCAAATGCTTTTACTTCACATTTGTACAGCATTGCCTAATGCATTTGTATTGCAAAATTCAAGTAAAAGCATTTGCTACTCTTTATTCATATGACCCATTGTACATGATTGGTATTGGCCTGAGATTGATTGCAATAACGTTGACAGCGGAAGTGGTCAAGGATCGAACGACCTTTGTTAATTGATTGCTCTCTCATGCTGGAGAGGCACCATTGTACAGGTGTGATAGAATCTAATGCGCCGCCTTTCTGGTGTCCCCATGCATTGTTTGTAATAGGATTAAGGGTATTGGTCTTTCTAGAGTCCTATTCAATGGTGTCGCTTAATCCGTAAATGTATTGTTGGGGGACATCAGGGGACGGTACTACAACAAATTTTGCAGAAGTGCAGGAACATGAATGAATTCTAGACACGTGCAGTAAGTTTGTCAACAAACTCACACTTCATGTCACCATAATTACCGTATCTCAACAGGCCATAATTAGCAGATTAGTGTGAGATCATCAACTCTGGCGTCTGCTCTCAGTCGGGGAAGTGGAACATTGCAATAATCAGGCTCAGCAATAAACTGGTTCCAGTTCAGTATTTTTGTTCGTTTGCACTTCGATGCTCTGATGGCTTCAATCAGAATAAATCACTGGTAGAGATTGCCAATGGCAAACGCAATAGTGCAAGATATCATCGTGGTGATAGTTGTTTGTCAATCATATTTGTCCCTTTATATACATGAAGCGCAAAGTTTAATCCAACTGCTTTTTAGGATTGAAAACAGCAGCCGGTTATTTCATATAAAAAATAATCGGCAAGATGGCTGCTAGCGAAAACTCATAATGGACTGCAAGGGCCATCCTCCCACAGTAGGGTTTTTCATCTCGCTTCTCCCCATTCAGTCACACACTACTTTGTGCGAGCGTATGAAGAGGAATGAGACCAAAGCTCCGCTGTGGGAGAACGACAAGTGCGGGCTGGTCAAGACTTTTGTTTGTCTTGCGAACCATTACAACGGAAATAATAAATATTGACAGAGTTGCACTGAATTGTTTCAAAAACAAGGCGGTAAATTGCCAAAAGCGAAAGTAAACCTGACTATCGGTGCACATGGGGCTGGTCACTTTCACAAAACCTTTCGGCGGTCCGATCATCATGTCAGGAATTCATTATAAGTGTTATTTAGATATTTGCACGCGCCTGAACATGAAACGAAATGATAATATGAAATTCATTCATTCGAGGTAGAGCGTTTGCTTGCTTCTTATGTTACGGCGCGCGATTGCGGATTTGACGTGACTTGATTACCTAATCACTACTTTTATCATTTCAGCGTTGTGACCATACTCTGCCTTTGCCCCAATCACAGCCACTGTACTCAAGAGCAAGAGAATATGATCAACTCTATGTTGGCAAAGTACAATAAAACAGTAAGGCCGGGGTCATTACTGGGTAAGTGTAGCGTCAATTGGAAAATATGACCAGAGTGTGATCACTGACTGCTCAGGATGCTGGCGGCAAAACTGCAATTTTGTCATTTTTCGGCCAACATCTTCATGGAAAACACATTGAGTGATGTCTGGGGGCCACTTACCCCTTCCTGTCCCGTCCCATGCCAGCTAGAACCACCAGGTCATTTTTCAGCAATGCCGGTGTGACAGGAAAGAATATCCCTAGGAAAAGGATCCTATTGTTACACTCTAATCTCCCTCCTGGCGAGTAGTTATAGCAAATCTATTTTTGGTTATGGCCATGCACCCCTAATCCGTCATTAATGCTCTTCAGCCACCTTGTCTTCATTACAGGGAAACCTACAGTCGTTGAGGCACAGTTTCACGTCAATTCCATCACTTCAATCAGCGGGATTACGATGGTAATACTGGGTGCAATACTGGCTTGGGAGCACGACTGTTTGAAGTAATAGCTATACTCTGTACTTACACAGTACTTGTCGTACACGATGAAGTTGTTACCTCAATCGCCCGTCATCCCGCTGAGTACAAAGCTGAGTTACATGTATGCCATTACCATGGCAATATATACTTCTTTGCCCAGCAACAAAAGGCACTATGGTAGGCCTATGTTCTAAATAAAAAAAATTCGTTCGCTC
>NMRB01000106.1:527517-541503 GCA_002633025.1 Notospermus geniculatus
TCATCATCATCCCCATCATCATCTGTATTTGCCTCATCATCATCAACCTCATCATCATTTTCCCCATCCCCATCACTGTCAATGTCATCATCACTTTCCTCCTCCTCCTCCTCATCATCATCACTGTCATCATCACTGTCATCATTATCCCCGCTTTTGTCATCTTTCTCCTCAAGATCAGCGAAAAAGTTATTATTTGCTGCTGAAGTGTTCAAAGGTTTTGTCTTATTGCAGTGCTTTGCTTTCCGAGTTGCGTCGATCTTCTCTTTCTTCACTTGGTCAACGTTCCAGAATTTTATTTTCTGATCATGAGAACAGCTTGCCAAGATCTTTTTATCATGAGATAGAGACATATTTTCAACTGGGAAGCCATCATGTTCACCAACCACCCCTAAGAATCGATTTGGTAGTATGTTCACAGCCCTGCAATAATAAGGAACCTTGGTGAGCATGAGGAAGTAACATTTGAAGTTGTCAGTCCCAAGAATTGTCTCAGACCAATCACTGCCCATTCAACATCATTGCAAAGCCAAGATGAAGGAATTTCATCAAGTAGGTATTCGTTGGAAAGCTCCCTCTTTCAATATACCTGAGAAACTTTCCCATAATACGGCTTTAGAAGCTGAGGAAGATAAATGTTAAAGGTGCTCTAGTTCGAATTGTAAACATTACGGTTCGTTTATTTACATGGTTGATTATAATAGTTATTTTTCCTCGGACAGGTGGCAGCACCGTGTATACCAAAACATTAATGTTATCTATTTTTATATCTATCTTGATAAATATTCTTGTAACTGAAATATATTTATGATTTTACGCTCAAAAACAAACAAAAAGTTGTGAAAGGTGAGATTTAATTCGATTTTATCCGATTTGTTAGTACCAGAAGTTGACAATAAGGTGGCACACCATAATGTTTATAATTCGAACTAGAGCACCTTTAAAACCCTACCTGATCATTCCATCCATAGACCCAGTACAGACTATCTCCTCTGTAATTGGGATCATACAGTCTATAGACATGGGGTGTCCAGGAAACCGGTCACTGATGTTCCCCCATTCACCCCAATTAAAGACATTCAACACTCCTTCTCCAGTGCCACACACCACTTTGTTACCACGCTGAAAGATAACAGTTAGTGTTGAGAAAATTCATTGATATTACAATATAATGTATAAGCAAAAAGTCAATCTCCAGAATTCACGAATTTTCGACCCCAACCGGGGTCTTTTTCAAGTGGAACTTTACAATCTGAAACTCTAGAAAAGACTCTAGAAAAGGTCTTTTCTAGAGTTTCAGATTGTAGAGTTCCACTTGAAAAAGACCCCGGTTGGGGTCGAAAATTCGTGAATTCATTCTGGAGATTGACTTTTTGCTTATTATCATTTTGTGTGTCAATTTTGTGCTATTCTGTATCTTGGACAATATAATGTATCTTTTCTAATGCAAAAGGACTGTGGACTGGGGAAGTATTTTAAGTCACTTAACTCAGGTAGGTTATTCCTCACCTTAACAACTGCTAAAGACAAGAGTTCAGCATCAAATGACTCGGATTGTAATTCCATTTTCTTTTTTCTTATATTAAATGCCGTAAGTGTTCCCTCACCACTGTAAAGAAAAAGTTTTGTAATCATCAAGAAATGACATTTGCTGCTTTGTGGCAAGATGTCTCCTAAGCTTTTCTTCCTTAAAGCACCACGGTATTGCCACTTTCTGTCGACAGCCGGCGCCACCGGTACCCGTTCTCCAATACTGTAGTTAGGCCTTTCGCCCCAGTGTTGGAGAATGTATGATTACACTACAATGCACGTAGTAGCATGCGTAGTTTACCAAGTCGTCAATAGAGGTCTCCTTTAACGCGGGTAGGTGTAACGCAGGATTGGAAAGCAATACTGTGGTCCTTTAACTAACATAGTGACTGTGAGACAATGACTGACTTCGTACAAGCAGTGAGTGACTAAACTGTTTTAATGTATCAAAGGCACTGCCATCTCAATACTTCCCCAACTTACCTAGTTGCTAAAAGTATCTTCTTTTGTTGATCAACATATAGATCACTAATGAATTCTTCACACTCTTTGAATTCCATTATGGCATCTTTGTGCCGCAGATCCCACACTTTTACTGTTCCATCATCATCTCCTGTCACATGCTGGTAGTCGTCAATGACTAGTAAACTGTATATTGGAGCTCTGAAAGGGAAGGGGTTACAGGCAAGATACTAAACTTGAGCCAACTTGATAATGATTCTCATATGCTATACTGGCTGCTTTGGCACATAAGTCTTGCACAGACATCCTTCAGTTTTTCGTATTCGTTTAGTTTTTTAGTATTCGTTCAGTTTTTCGTATTCATTTCACACTTACTATAGAAATTGTAGAGTACAGTGGTACTTACTCATGTGCTGCCTTAGATGTGTGGAACACCTTTCCGTGGTTCAAGTCAACAATCTGTATTGATTTGTCTTTGCTGGCAGTGTAGAGACGTTCACCACTGGCGGAGAAGTGGAGTTTACGGCAAGCTTTCTTGTGATGGGTCAAGGTCATCAACAGGTGATTGGCCTCCGTGCTTGAGTAAGAATGGCTGGAAGAAAAAAGAAAATGTTGCAGAAAGGAGCTGTATACTTAAGGAACGATTGTACCAAATCATTTTTTAGGTATTAAATGTTGGGCAGTTGTACTAAAAACGGATGGAATATGTAGAAACGTGCCCTGCTAACGGACAACGACGACGACGACGGACGACGACGGACGCAGACCCACGACAAGAGCTCACCCCAGGTGAGCTAAAAATGATTTGGTACAATCGTTCCTTAAGTATACAGCTCCTTTAACTCAGCAAATTTTGATTCCACGTCAAAGGCAACAGGGATGTCACTCCCGGCAAAGCTTCATCAACAGACGTCTTTTCAGGGAAATGCTTACAGAGTAACATCTCCATCAATGTGGGCGGCGGCTATCACATCTTTCTTAGGATGAAGTGAAACGTCTTCTATGATGCCATCAAAGGTGAGATCCTTCGGTGTATCAGGAACCTGAAAGTGAAACATCGGGTAAAGTAGCAGTTACAAGTTGACAAAGGTTAGGTGTCACCCCAAAAAAAGAAGGAGAGGTTTTAGTGACTGTCGCGCGTCTTCGCATTCTGTTTCTCGACTTCCTTTTTTGCGGCAATAACGGCCCATACAGTAGGTCTGATTGATAACACCAATTTCACTGCGCGATTACCAACAACTTGGCCGTAAAGAACAATCATTTTGATGTTTTATCAAGTAAATGTACAGTGAGCTACGACGGGAATGGTGAATATGCCCAATCAGATGAAAGACAATTGAGAAAAAAGCTTTAAAATAGCCCCACATGGGTTTGATGCCTCACCTTGTCCGCCATGCTGGTTTTACTGCTCTGCGCAGGCGCAGTGGCATTTCCGCAAGTTCAGGCAGGAGGGGGCAGAACTAATTTTTGCAGTCAAAATCTCCCTAAAAAATCACCATTATGGGGAAAAATCACACAACCTCGATTTCTAATGGAATATCAAATGGTGTTAGTTCAACTCAGGAAGTCGATGTTCCGGCCAAGGGCCAGGAAAAGATTGAAAATGTGCTTTTAAAGGTGTCGTTCAAGCCATTTGCCATCGTGACGGTCTCCCTGCCTCTTTTTTCAATGCTGTTTTGTTTTGTGACAGCTGTCATCTTCCAGTATGATCAAGTCAACCTCACCGTGTGCAAAGTGAGTATGATTGTGAGATAGAACCGTTAGAACCAAATCATTCTAACTTCTTCATATTCTTTCAGCGCAGCAGCGAGATTGGTGTGGCTAACGGCAACGCAGACTCCGTGGCGTGGTGTGGGGGCGTGGCAAAGTTTGGTGATCTGTCTCGGTGGAGCCGGTCAATTGGAATCCCCTGTAATAATGTGCTTTTTCTCTCTCTCTTTTCAGGTCCAGAATTTCATCCCATCCATCAGTGCCGTCACTGGTGTTTCCCCACAACGATACGTCTGGCGAATCTGTATCGCGCTGCATTCCACACCACGAATTGCTGTCGGTGTCATGTACTACAACATGTATTTGAGAGACATTCACAATGTTAATCCGAAATATCATCGACTTTATAGATTTCTATTGAAGTTGAACTTTGTCTTGTATACAATTGAAAATGCCTGCCTAATTGGAGTGACGTACATATCAAACACTGATAATTATCGTAAGTTGACCTACTGTAAGAACTCCATTGATGATTAATGTAATTGGAGTAATCTGAGAGGCCCAGTTTTTGCCCGCAATCATCGCGAGTCATTATGTGAAATGGGGCTTTCAGTTATTGTGCATCATTTCTGCATCTCATTTTTGTCGGAGTTTTACATGGCCGGATGGTAAAAAAACAGCTTGCCATTTGAAGCAGAGTTGATTGGGGTTGTGTTTCCAATTGAAGTAGAAAATCTTTGGTTATTTGTGGAACCACCCACCCTGTTAACCCAATAGAGCCGCCTATTTTTGCACTTTCCATCTGTACCTTTCACCGCAATGAAATGCCAGTGCATTAAGCTGAATAGAGAACAGTGTAATGAGTCAAGGCAGTTTATGGCGGTATCGGCGTCTGGAGACATGGCGGATTGTGGCGGTGCCGGCAGTAATTGGTGATTTTGATTCTGGTTTAGGGCGGCATGGGCTCTATCATGTCTATTGGGTTAATACATGTCGTCACTCATCCACTTGGTATTCTTAACCAATCTTCCCTATTTTCAGCTGTCCATGAGAAGATCTTTGTGGTATTCATGGTGTCTTCATTATGTTACATGTTACTGACAAGTATAATTTATCAATGGTCAAAGGGAGACCGTGAAAAATGGACAGATCTGGTGAGTGCTTGCTAGAAAAAGATTTGATACAATGCAGTTTTGATTTTATTTACCCAAGTACTCCGTCAGCTGTCATGGTTGTGTTAACCCTTTCGGTGCGTTTGACGTGCAATACACGTCGGCGTCATGGCACATGCGCAGTGCAATACACGTCATGGCACATGCGCAGTCCCGTGCGGGTGACGTGCAGTGCACGTCATGCCCCTCAGCTTTGATACTTGTCACGCACTGGCCGTAGCAGCTTTAAAAATGGTATACGCACTTGGGAAAAATTAGTTTGATCAGGAACCAATAGATGGCGACCCTTCTGAATTGTTTTGGCGCCGTTGGGAGGTGCCTCCACGGACGAACTGAGGCGCAGCACTGCGTGGCATTGCGTAATAATGGCTGACGCAGCGAAAGGGTTAACCATTGACTAGGCCTAGTAATGGTCAAAGAAGGACTTCTTATGGTCATTCCTTCCGTGAAAATGATCAGTCTTAACCTCTTCTGTGGTTGCAGCTAGCAGTACTTCTATTAATAAAACAACAATTTTTCATCTTCAGGAGAAGTTCAGTAGCAAATGCAAGTGGTATCTGTGGATAGGAATCATGAGCTGTACAGCAACGTTACTCGTTTTCTTCTACAAGCACAGAGTTCTCTGCGAACCCGGTGGTACGTATTATTTCAGACAGAATTGCATGTTATCTTTCACCCTATCAAGTCACTCCATTGAGAAATTGTTCTTTTGGGTGTTTATTGTAATGTAGTGACAATCTTCTTTTGAACTATTGAACATCGGCATGATTAGTGTCCAAGGAGTTGCACCCTTTCATTCGCAAATTCCTCAAAAAAATAATAGCTGTTCATTTTACTTTATTTCTAGCACTGAGCAAATTTGCAGTCTTTGAGTATTTAATCGTTTTGGGCAACATATGGTTTCACGGGACGCTGTACGTGGACTTTAGGGACTTTGTGCTTGTCTCAGTCCCTGCCCAAGTGGTCAAAGAGAAATATCACTAATCTCTTATGGTGTAAGAATTCATGTTTTGTAAATGTAGTGATTCCGCCTGCTAAACCAAAAAATGACACAAAATAACACTGTACTGGTATCTGGGCAAGAGCCCAAGTTGCCACTCATCTCTTGTTAACAGCTTCTCCCTCGTAATTATGATAACACTCTTTTATTCATTCTCTAGATAAACATATTATTGTGCTCAATAACAACTCACTTTGCTTTTAGATTCGTTATAAGTGTTGGAGTGCCTGTTGACCCTTTCGTCCCAGTATCCTAGGAATTTTATGACTTTCATTTTCAGAAAAAACTGACATGACTGATGAGTCCTGACCCATCTTCGCCTTTCATATTACTAATATTTTTTCCTCTATCGTCCATCATACAGTCATGATTTATTGATAGTATTACGATATTAATGGTGTGTAGTGTGTCCGTCTAACTTGCATATTTTAACACCTTTTAATATCAAGTTCTAAAGGTAGCCACTGAAGGGGCAGCTTCCTGTAAAAAGGCATATGGCTATTGACGTCGTGGCTCATGAAAGGATTTGGTCATTTATGTTATTTTCTATCCTGTATGCAGTGCTTGCCTCATTGCTTTAGGTCCCTCTCACCAGAGCAGAGGTGAATGCTAAAAGTGTTCTCTCCTTAGCAGTGTCTAAATCTAATGCTGCTGGCTGCTGAACAGAAACACCTGAAGGGATAGCTTTGGTAGAATACTTCAGATTAGGTGGAAAAGTGAATAAGTCCAGTGTTTACTCATGATTTGTGGTTCGTAATACCGAAGGAGAAGTCAGTCCTTTTGAGTGAGGGGAACCAATGAAGATACCTGATGAGACACCAGGGGTTTAGTTAAGGGGCGTATGGGCGTATTTTACGACCAGATTTTCACAAAAACGTCCTGAAAACAGAGTCAAGAACGTAGATGAATTCCATGCATCCTGGTGTTGTTTTTCCCATACGCCTCATTCCCATTACTTCGGCGTTAAATACGTCTACAACCACCAGAAAACTGGGGTGGAAGGAAGTACTTGTCTCCAAGGCACTGGCGGGTTTGCCGACGATAGCTTTCACTTCTACAGTGTCCTGAACTTTTGGTTTTATTTCTCTGGGATGGAAAGAAATCGCCTCAAAATCTGTTTGATTGGATTCCCAATAAAATTTCCTTTCCAATGACATAAAGCTTGCCCGTCTTAGTCATTTTGATGAAGAGAATAAATAGGCCTATTTACTTGATTTGTGTGAACAGGCAACACCGCCAGAGCTGGCTTCGCGCCAACTCCTATGCAGACATCTCCATGTGAGTGTGTGCCTACGATGTTTCTGGTCAGCCAGTTTGACTAATTAACAGAAATAAGGTGATGATGGACGCTATGCGAGGCTCAAATTGGGCTTTTTGTTCAATATTCTGTTGATTTCATTCCAAGCTTTACTTAGATAACCATCTTGGGGCCAAGTTATGAAGTTCGTTTGACTCATGAGTGGGAAGAAATCACAACCATGACAACAGCCAATCAGAAAATTACCTGCTTTAATACATGTATTGTATGCTGCTGTGGGCGGGAAATTTGAATTCACTTGTGGGGTTCAATGAATGAGATGCCTTTCAGAGCCACTTACCTGACTGTCTATGGGTTGAGAGAAGTTTGTCCCTAAAATTAAGGCCTAGTTTCATCTAGTTTAGGATACTTAGGCCTACAACAGGTTATAACAGCAACGCACATAAGGAAAATGTAGTAATACTAATACACACTGTTTTTAAGTAGGCTAAACGAATTCCAGATATGGATGGATGGAAGTCATCTACTCCCAGAATATTTGACTCAGGAAGTCAGCTATCCTAAGTGGCCCTAGAATACTTCCTCGATCTAAAGCAAGGAAGTACAGTACTTCCACACCAAAAAAATTAACTAAACCCCTGAGACACAAGTACTTTATGACCAATTAGTAGACAAAACTGAATGTTGATGAAAGATTGTTAATAAAAAACTGATAATGTCAGTCCTAAAGACTTAATTCCGTGTTCAACTCCTTTTGTTTCTATTTTCAGCATTCAGCTGGTTTTCCTTGTCAGAATACGGAATTGCCGTCACAAACATGTCATTTCATATGACAGGAGCGTTTGATTTCAACGGTCGTCATTTCATCAACGCGTTCTTCTCAGAGAAGGAATCCGCCAGGAATGGCCGCCGTTCGAAAAGAGAGTGATAACTTGCAGAAAAACTAATGTATCTCGGAAGAAAAGTGGTTCACCATTCAGCAGTCACTACATTGGGTTCGATTGATCAGACCGTGATAAAAACTGACCAGTCAGATCTTATATAGGCTGCCTGTAACTTCATCAGTTCCATCATAGGGTAATAATGATGATGTATATCCAGAACTTCTGGGTCGCTTCATATGTACAGCTAGTTGTCCATTTGTGTAGTTTGCATTGCAGATCTCGAGAAGTCATTGAAATATATATCAGGGTGTCGTTGTGTCAGAATATCAGTGTACCGTAAACTGACTTTCCTCGTACTGCAGGAAACAACTACAAAATGTAGGTTAAGGCTTAGTCTTAAGAAAGGCTGTTGAGAACAACCTGACCCAGTTTGACCAACTTCCTTGTATTGATAATGAGCCGCGTTCACATCTAGCATGTCTAGACCGATCTGAGACCGAATTCCTCAGTTCGCATTCGGGAATGCGCATTGGCTGTGTCGGTCTAGCTTAAGGCGCGTTCACACTACAAAGTTTTTGATGCGATCTCAGGCCGGTCTAGCGAGTCTGCTTCTTGAAGCGATCTCAGACCGATTCGGCTACCCTAGGCATGTGTCTGAACAGTTTGGAGCGATCCAGCCAGCGCGGTCACACTACGCGCCAAACTGTAAACCAAATCGGCCTGAGATCGCTACAAGAAGCGGACTCGATAGACCGGCCTGAGATCACATTAAAAACTTTGTAGTATGAACGGTTAATGCGCACTAACTGTTTAGGCCGGTCTCAGATCGCTTTAAAGTGCTAATGTGAACGCGCCTATGGAGATCTGTCCATTTTGTAGTGATTGCTATGGTATTATTAATTTTTCCATGGCCTTGTTCAAGATTGGTAGCATTTCTGAGATGGTTTCTTTTCTACATACATGTATGTTTTATCAAGGTGTTGGTTGCAAGAGTGGTAAATTTGCAATTTTCGCTGAGGTCAAGCATGTTGATATTGCAAAAGACCCATTCATTTACATCATTCAAGAGTGTGCAGTGTTTGAGCGTCCTTTCATCTTGAACTGATTGTCATATATACATGTAC
The DNA here is from genome assembly GCA_002633025.1 of Notospermus geniculatus. Taxonomy (NCBI): domain Eukaryota; kingdom Metazoa; phylum Nemertea; class Pilidiophora; order Heteronemertea; family Lineidae; genus Notospermus; species Notospermus geniculatus. Next base: position 536,658 of record NMRB01000106.1, read on the forward strand.
ATGTATCACCTTCATAAGCCTTTTCGTAAACCAGCCAACATGACCTTTTAAAAGGCGTGCATGCATGTACCGGTTGTGCAAGTGGTTTTTCAGGTCACATGAGAATGGTGCAAAAAAGGCCTATAGTATTTTATACCTGCACTTTGTACCTCATAATCATTCATTTCTTACATTTGATTACTATTTGGATGATTTGATCAAATTGATGTTCTCCAAATCACCATCCAATCCTATTGGGTGTGTTACAAACAGATGTAGAAAACCACATTTATGGTTATTTAAAGGAGTTAGACGCCGAAGTTGTAAACACTCACTCACTGGTTCTCTATCCACGGACGCCTGCGGTGCTGCCACCTATTGTCGGTGATATGTACTGACGTGAATATCGTGAGTGAGTTGCATCGGACCGGGAATCAGTCTAACGATCACGGGTGCTGCCACCTGCACGAAGGAATAAAACTAGTTTGCCGACCATATTTGTAAACAAACCAGCTTGTTTACAACTTCGGCGTCTAACTCCTTTAACTGAAGGTCCTTAAAAACACTCATGTTCACCAAATGTCCAACACTGGTGCAAATGCCACAGATGTACTGTCCCTGATAAACATATAGGCCTATGTATGCTTTCTGGTTATTAGTTGTGAAAAAAATGCTTGCCAATCAGCTGTGTTTACATGTATTTTTGGCCATCTTGTCCTGCTTTCCAGTTGTTGAGTCATAAGCTGTACTCTCTTGTAATCCTCACCTGTACTCAATCAAATACTGTAAAGCAGGAAAATTTCGCGTGCAGGAAATTGGGAGAGTGTATGAGTCGCGAAAATTTCCTGTCGCAAATATAAATACACGCAAGTGATATTAAATGGTCCGTGAAAAAAAAATGAAAAAATGGCAGAGACTCGCGAAAATATCCTGCCGCGAATATGTCCATAATTCTTGATTCGCGAATATTTCCAGCCGCGAAATTATCTTGCTTTACAGTACATGTATTCCAGGAGCTGTACTCTTCTGTAATCCTCATCTCACATAAGAAGAGTACAGTCACTTTCTGATTTGGAGGCATGTATAAGTTCACATGTTTCAAGAACTCGGCCAAATCTCAAACATTTAGAAATTGAAATCAACAGATGTGCAATTCACGGTGAATATCTCATAGATTGAATCTTGTACTCTCAAGTGAAAGTGGAGCTACTTCAGGAAAAACGCCGAATGCTCACTAGAAATAACGATTTATTTTATACATTTACAACGGCAACGAATTTCAGTGGCGATGTTTTATGGGATACTGTTACTCATGACTGTTGTGTAAAGGCATGTTTGGATACTGTGGTTAAGGCTTGAGTTGGGTATAGAAATGTGTATGGTTCTGGCACTTGTGGAATACTGTGTTCAAAACACCTTTTTAAAAAAATTCCCTGCACTCAGTTAATGTACATATTTCAAAAACATTTGTATTCATGTATACTCCAAACTTTGTTGTGCAGCTTCTGCAAAACACTTGGTCCAAGGGCAAACTTTTGTCCTGCAGTATTCACCAGTGTAATGGTCTTCAGATTCATCTGTCCGTTTGTTGCACATATCAGATGAGCACAAAAACTTAAAGCCAAGGCATGATGGACACACATTTTGACGTTTACTTCGCCTTTGGACTACGTTTCGTACACGTATGTGTGGCGGTTTTAACCCTTGGTGGTTATGACACCAAAACGTTTTCAAAGCCAGGATGTGGAGATGAGAAAATCAGTATTGGTCAATAGGTAGAAAGAGGCACCTGTTTCATAACACTGGACGCAGGTAACTGGAGCCATACTCACAAAGCCTTCGTAACTACATGTATTGTTTGGTTGCACATGCCCTATTGTTAACTGACTGCCTTACAATATATTTGCGTGCACGCAAAGTTGTGAAGGCTTCATAAATATGGCCCCTGGTGACAAGAGTACATCACGAGCTGTGTCGTCGGTCAGAAATTGAGAAAAATGACATACTATTTGTAGTACACGTTCATTTGGAGGTTACGTTTAAAAATAGCAATTGTGATGGGAAGTTATTTAACGGTCCACAAATAATCATGACGTTTGCCAGTCAGTTGATTAATCTGCATGTGTCCAATTTTGTATGATCCTGTTAATGAAGCTGTAATATGGAGATGTAAATGATTTATTTATTAAATGTATCTATGAAAAATTGGAAATTTTCTCTTTTCTCCATTTCTTACTTGGACCTAATTTTACGAAGTCTCTGTTCATCCTGGGGTGGCAGATCTGTCAGTTACCATTTTCTCTCCAACCTGTTTATGGATTGACCCATATGCGTATAAGACAACTTGACAACCTGGATCCACAAGTTTGATGTACACGTGCATGTACGTGTTGAAGTCCCAGTGCATCACATTCCAATACCTAGTACTGAAGTTATTCTGACAAAGATCAACCAGATTTTACACGCTCTCGATGATGGGTTAACACCCAAGTCTGTTCATGTGCACAATCGAACTTGCATTACCAAACATGTTCGCCAGTTGCAAACAATGAATGAATACTAATTTCGAGTTACATGTATAGAGATTTATTTATGAATATACAGATCACAGAAATTATCTGTCCATGTAAATGCAAGAGAATACAGCAGTGTCTTTATTCCTGTTACTGTGCCATTCATTCTTGCACTCCAAAGTTTTCTATATCAATAGGACAAGTGTTGTGGGGCATGGATCAAAATATAACTAATGAATTGAACGAAATCTTCATCCCACCAGGCTTCTGCCTCACCAGGGGAAAAGCATACCAAGTCACCGTAACTGATATCAAAAATTTATCTGATGTACAGTACTTCAAGGATTCCTCAGCTAGCAATTCCCCTCTCATTCTTAGTGGCCGGAGATCTTTGGTGCAACTACATAGTAGGCAAATACTTTGACCTAATTCGATGTCACTTAAAGGAACCATACACAGGTGTTGGTTCTGTTTTTTCATACTTTGGAGATCTCAAGGAACCAATGAACCCAGCATTGTTAAATTATCTTCTTCCCTTTCCTTTTGGTGTCTTGCGTTCAGGGAATTTCAACGGCAATGGTAAGGTCACATGCTTTGTAGTTTTCTGTGTACCCTTTGACTTGGAGCTCTCTACCTTGCATCCCAATGCTCGCACATGGTCGATCAATCTGAATAAGATATGTAATAGATACATCTTTTACAAATGAGTTGACATGAATCCACTCCCAGTGCCTAGGCAGTCAGCAGCCTACTGTACTCGGGGGTGGATCCAGGATTTCGAAAAAGAGGGGGCGCACTGTGCTAGAAACATTGAAATCTGCTGTGAATTTCAATGATTTGCTGCAAATTTCAGAATTTCACGGTCAATTTTACAGAATTGTTGGCCAAAAGCTGGGGCCCCCCTCGGATCTGCCCCCCGGTACTACATGTACTTCATACACCAAGTCAAACTACAAGACCATCTATCAGTGTGGTTTTCTCTGTCTTACCTTGAGACACCAACTTTAGAATCTTGCTGGAAAACCTCAAATGGCATGTGGAAGTCATCAATGTGTAGAGCAAGTACAATCATGTAGGAGAGTAGCTTGTCTTTCAATCGAGCTGGCATGCACCTGCAACAGAGATGGGCAAGTACATACATGTCCCATGGTAAAATTGCACTGCCTCATTCTTACATGTGTACATGTACACTAACATGGAAAGAAGGAAAATTCATTTAGGCTACTTAAAATTAATCAATTGTTTTACATGGCCGCCCGCCTCGATTTTTTGGTGCCGCCTGGATTTTTTAGGCTATATTTTATATTTTTCAAAAAGCCCATTTTTTTCATCCCAAAAACCATTAGAGATCTTCAGTGCAAGCTCAGTCATGACGGCAGCAAGTGCCCATGGGGGGTGATTTGCTGCCCACAAAGTGGAAAAATGACAGAGGCAATCAGAAGTAACCCTCAAAGTATAGAAGGGCTGCACAAAATGTTGAGATATTGAGAAATTTCCAGTATTGGTGATCTCTGCTGTCCTCCTTCTTGTCTAGGAAAAATATAAAATATAAAATGCCCCACTCACCAACATTTCAGAAGTTGGAGTCATGTAAAACAATTTATTAATTTTAAGTGGCCTTATGAGAATTTCGTATGACGTAGGCCTACCTGACACTTTTTGCACCGTCTCCACCAACTTGGACTGTAAACCTTTCAAGTAAGCTCCTCTTCACTGACTCTGGCCAATCTGCTGGCAACGGCTCTGCAAGGAATGATTATCGGTAACGAAGTAAACAAATGGAGGGCTTCTTCAGTTTATAAAAGACGCTGTATACATGTAGCATTGTACTGGTACATGCAATGACAAACATATTGATCAAAGGATAAATTACCTTTCTTTTTGAGTTCAATTGCCTTCCGATGATATAATGTCATCATGTATTGTAAGTAGAGTAGGAAGGTAGCCTTCTTTTTTCTTTTCACCTCTTGGAGTGGCAGGGTAGCAAGATGGTTGAGAATGAATTCACCATAGCTGGAAATGGACACGGAGTTGACTACAGTCAGGGTTCTTCCCCCTGGCAAAGCAAAAAAATCAATGACTTTTCAAGGACTTTTCAAGGGCTGTTTCCGAACTTTTCAAGGATTTTTGGTACACTGACAGAAGATTTTTGCAAAGAAATAAGTCCTAATATCACAACATACCGGTAATCACGCAGGCCAGACTCGGGAGAATAAAGGAAGAACACAAGAAATCAAGGACTTTCAATGACTCTGACAAAAGTTGTGCAGAATTCAAGCACTTTTCAAGGCCCTTGGAGGCAAATAGCAAAATTCAATGATAATCAAGGTTTTCAAGGATGCGTACGAACCCTG
>NMRB01000106.1:554307-576085 GCA_002633025.1 Notospermus geniculatus
TAGCACGGTAGGAACGACTATCCATGGTCATCGATTGCCGGAATAAGCCGATTGTACAATAGGACTTACATTTTGTGCCATGGATTAGGTCACTTCTGACCAGGGAGTCTAAGTTCAGCCAGATGGTACAATCGATCCTTTTACAATACAAATCCACTTTATTTCATCAGCGATCCACCTCAAACGGCCAGGCTCGATCGCTTCTACATATCACTCGGTGAAAACCACGATAAAACGTGTTAAAAAGGTAACATTTCCCGCGGACTATTTCGTTCCTTGTTCGTTCATCATGCGTTTCATGGGCGCAGCCATGTTTAATCAGCCGTTGGCCAATCAGATTCGGATGCTCTGAGCTGGACACTCGCCGCCTGGCGGTAACGAAAGTTGTAGTCTTTGCTACCAGACTCTCTCCTGTAAGAGAGAGAGGCTGGTGACGCGAGACTAGCGCGCCTACACCGCCACCGGAATCCGGGTGTCATCGATCAATTTTTGAAGATTTCTGCATTTTTCTTCAACTGAACAATAGACGGTAATCCACCTATTGCAGATTGTTCAGGTGTAGACAATCACCAATTTCTCGAAAAAATTATGGATGACTCAGGGTTCCTCCAGGTCCTTTAAAACCATGAAAGTCCAAGAATATGAAATGCTTAAATTTAAGGCCTTGAAAGTCCATAAATATTGGGAAAANGCTGCGCGCTCACATGTCGTTGGACATTTTCATATTAGTTAAACCAGCTGTCTCAATACTTGCCATAGCATGTCATGATTGTATGATGTTCATGTACATAACATGGTTAGCCTGTACAAAATGTACAGGTGAGATACAACAGAAATATATTGAACAAACATTATGTATTTTCAACGGCATAAATTCTCTTTTTTTCAGACATTCAGCAAGGAAACCATATCATTTCTTCCTCTGGATAGCTCATTTTAGAAATCACCCTCTCTTTACCGATTACTGCTTGATGTTTTCCTTCACAAACGTGAACCATGGGCGCAGCCATCTTGGAACTCTCCCAAAGGAGGAGGGAGAGGTCACTCGGTGCATTTTGGAAATTACAGTGTCATTAACCAAAATTATAAAATAACTCACACGTCATTGTTAATTGTATATAATAAAGAACATTTTACACCGCTATTCTGAATTTATAACTCATTTCAATATTTTTATGCCTCGCCCCGTCTTCAGTGCGGGATAGTCATATGCCATCCTATGCTCGCTTCCAGGCGGCTAACTCTATCTCGCAGCATTGGGCAGGTGCACAGCGGATTTTTTAGGGGAGGAGAGGTTTGGACGTGTGTTCCGAAATCGGAGGACGGTAAAGAGAGAATGTACATTACACACACGCACGTGCATTAACCATTGAGTTCGCTTCGCAAAGCTGAGCTCACTATATCACTATAAAATGACCCACACACGTCATTGTTAATTGTATATAATAAAGAACATTATTCACCGCTATTCTGAATTTATAACTCATTTCAATATTTTTATGCCTCGCCCCGTCTTCACTGCGGGATAGTCAATATGGTGGACGCATCCACAAAAACTTTCTAAATTTTGCCTCAACTAATCCCTAAATTCTCCATTTATCCAAATTCTCTGGTAGAATAGACTGCTCCAACAGGTTCATGATGGATCCTGGTGTCTCTGGGGCAGGCGTGGAGGAGACAACTGACCTTCCGTCGGGCCAGTCACCTGAAGATCAAAGCAGTGAATCCATTTCCATTTCTGAGAAATCTGCTTCCCTGAAAAGTGCTTCCCTGAAAAGTGGAGGAAATGAAACCAGTAGCAGTGTTTCCTTGTCGAAGGTGTCGGCGTCAGGATCTCCATCGAAATCTCTGTGTTCGTCAAGTTCTACCTCTGCGGAAAATGTCCCTGCAGCAGTTGAACAGATGCCTCCTCCAATTAAGGTTCTTATCTTTTTTTCAGTTACCGGTAGGCCTAGCCTAGGGCCTACATGTACCAGTACCAGTACCATGCCTATGTATGTAGGCCTAGGCCTAAATGTAGTATTTGAGCGGTGAGTTTGTCATCATCATCATCGTCATCGTCGTCATGGCTGAAAGCGTAGCTAGCCTGTTGGTTGATTGAAGTTTCATTAATCCATAGCAATGTAACATCTCATGTCACTTATCTCGATCTTTGCCTGGACTGCAGTCAATTATTATCAGTCAGTTATCTTAATTTTTTACTAATTCTATTGCAGCAGACGGCTGCCAAAGTTACCGATGACCCACCCTTGCTTGGGGGAGAGAAGGTTATGGGAATCAGTATGTATTCAGAGTTAAGACTCATGTCCCTCTCTACGTTATCTGGTCTATGTGAAGTGGATGTATGATTTTTTTCTGACATCATTCTTTCAGAATACTAGCACGTGATTGTAGAATGTTATGTTGATGTGTGGTCTTATGAAAGTACCATGCAACCCACTCGGGTTTTACCTAAATCATCTGTGCATCTAATGATTTTATTTTCCTCTTCAGCTCGTGATGTGACATACCTCTGTCCTTATACTGGTGCAACAAGAGGTACTCTGTCAGTCACAAACTTCAAACTGTATTTTCGTTCTGCTGATAGGGTGAGCATTTCTTTAAGTTAATCTAATGTTCATGATCTCAGAGCTAATGATTGTGCATGTTAGTTGATATTTTGAGCAACCTCTGCAAACATTTACTTGTGTTTGTATTATAAACTTCCTGCTTGACAATATCCACTCAGAAATTGTGATTTATTACCTCATGCTTCACAGTCATAGTGGTTTTTCTTTAGGAACCACCATTAATTCTTGATGTGCCACTTGGTGCAGTGAGTCGAGTTGAAAAAGTGGGTGGCTCAATGAGCAGAGGGGAGAATTCTTATGGAATAGAGATATTTTGTAAGGTAAGATGTGAAACCAATATACCGGTACTTTGTCTTTGTCAAAAAGTAATTTTTCATTTCAATGTGATATTTGCTTCATGGTTGCCTGAACCATGGTCCTTATATTGCTTCCACATACTCATCACTTTGTCACATTTGCAGGACATGAGAAATCTGAGATTCGCTCACAAACAAGAAAATCATTCACGCCGCCAAGTCTTTGAGAAACTGACTCAGTATGCATTCCCCATTACCAACAAAGTTGTAAGTATTTGGTCAGGAGCAGATCGTTTTCTTATCAGATAAACTACTTCTCAGACAGTTTATCTTTACCACATCATAAGTTACAAGTACATTAAGAAAACCACTTTTTTGTGGATCTCTTTTCTTCTTTCCATGGTTCTGATTGATAAATATTTTATTTTTTAGCCAATGTTTGCATTCGAGTTCACAGAGGAATATGAAGAGGATGGATGGGCAGTTTATGATCCAATGGCAGAATACAAAAGAATGGTAAGAATTGATGGCACTGTGAACCCAATGCCACAGTTTCCTGGTTATGTCACTGAGTGCAACCTCAATGTGAACTGATGTGACTCATTTCATTTTGCAGGGCCTGCCAAATGAGAGCTGGAGAGTAACCAGAGTTAATGAAAACTTTGAAATTTGTGACACGTATCCAGCCATTGTAAGTAACATGGTTTTCCTCGCTGCTTGAATGTGGAAGTTGATCTTACCTGAGTTAGGGGCCCAAATGGTTCTTCTGCATTTGAAACCATTCCAAACATCCACAAGAAAGCAGCAACTAATACAAGCTTCATTTTATTTACAATATGTACATGTGCGATCGATTTCGATCCTCCCGGATCATCTTCAGGCTTACAAATGACTGAATACAGTTACGGTAGAAAGAAGGTGTTTCTTACATGGTAATGTGGCAATATGGTAATTAGGCAAAACAAATAGGATTAAGATTAAAATATGTGGAGTGTGAAGTTAGATCCACTTGCAAATAACTGTTTGTTCAATTTCGGTTCTAGTGATTTTATATGAATAGCCTCTTTGATAACGCATTCATAATCACTTCTACAGGTGTCGATGATTGAGAAACCAGAATTAAACTCAGCCTGGCAAGCTTGGCATGTTTCTAAGTGTTGCCCGACTGCTGATGATGAAGCGTCACGATGTTCTTTCATCCTGAGGGCTAGATAAGGCGCACCACCCTATAAGGAGCACCCCCAATTTTAGACCCTTCTTCAAAGAAAAAGGCCGCGCCTTATAGCCCGAAAATTACGGTATGTAGGCCTAGGCCTAAATGTAGTGTTTGAGTGGTGAGTTTGTCATCATCATCGTTGTCATCGTCGTCGTTATGGATGAAAGCGTAGCCTGTTGGTTGATTGAAGTTTCATTAATCCATAGCAATGTAACATCTCATGTCACCTATCTTGATCTTTGCCTGGACTGCAGTCAATTATTATCAGTCAGTTATCTTAATTTTTTACTAATTCTATTGCAGCAGACGGCTGCCAAAGTTACCGATGACCCACCCTTGCTTGGGGGAGAGAAGGTTATGGGAATCAGTATGTATTCAGAGTCCCTCTCTACATTATCTGGTCTATGTGAAGTGGATGTATGATTTTTTCTGACATCATTCTTTCAGAATACTAGCACGTGTGATTGTAGAATGTTATGTTGATGTGTGGTCTTATGAAAGTACCATGCAACCCACTCAGGGTTTAGCTAAATCATCTGTGCATCTAATGATTTTATTTTCCTCTTCAGCTCGTGATGTGACATACCTCTGTCCTTATACTGGTGCAACAAGAGGTACTCTGTCAGTCACAAACTTCAAACTGTATTTTCGTTCTGCTGATAGGGTGAGCATTTCTTTAAAGTCCTTATTGCACCATTTTTTTGCAGCTTGTATAATTATTTGGCACAGAATTACAGTGAAAAAGCTTTTTATTTGGTGAAAAAATTCCAAGCGGTAAGAAAGTTATGGTTGATTTTGTGAATGACCCAGCTAAAATCAGAATGGTGTAAGACTGCCTCATTAAGTGAGGTCACACTAGGGAATTTGCATGATGAACATGTCATTTCCCTGATTAGAGCGGCCTAGTGAACAAATTAAGCAATGAATGTGATGGGAAATTCAACAAAATGCAATATTCATGCAGAAACCATGCGTCCAGCGTGCTCTGGGTGGGTCAAATTCGAATGAAGTTTTCCCTAGTAATACGTCACGAATAAATTAGCATATCGACATTGTTGAAGTCGTTCACAGTACGGTTTTTAGCCCAATGATTTTGACTGACAAAATCATTGATATCTCGCTTTCTACTTAACATAATTTCATGAAACAAACAGCAAAATGTTGTTGTGTCTGAATGCTGTACAAAGCTCAAATAGAGTGAGAATTTATTTTTGTGTGAAAGAAGGACTTTAAGTTAATCTAATGTTCATGATCTCAGAGCTAATGATTGTGCATGTTAGTTGATATTTTGAGCAACTTCTGCGAACATTTACTTGTGTTTGTATTATAAACTTCCTGCTTGACAATATCCACTCAGAAATTGTGATTTATTACCTCATGCTCCACAGTAATAGTGGTTTTTCTTCAGGAACCACCATTAATTCTTGATGTGCCGCTTGGTGCAGTGAGTCGAGTTGAAAAAGTTGGTGGCTCAATGAGCAGAGGGGAGAATTCTTATGGAATAGAGATATTTTGTAAGGTAAGATCGAAATGAAACCATTCTCTGTGTCATTGTCAAAGAGTATTTTTTTTCATTTGAATGTGATATTTGCTTTATAGTTGCCTGAACCATGGTCCTTATATTGCTTCCACATACTCATTATTTTGTCACATTTGCAGGACATGAGAAATCTGAGATTCGCTCACAAACAAGAAAATCATTCACGCCGGCAAGTCTTTGAGAAACTGACTCAGTATGCATTCCCCATTACCAACAAAGTTGTAAGTATTTGGTCAGGAGCAGATCATCTTCTTATCAGATAACTACTTCTCAGACAGTTTGTCTTTACCACGCCATTAGTCACATGTATGATTAAGAAAACCACTTTTTTGTGGATCTCTTTTCTTCTTTCCTTTTTGGCCGTGTTCGGAAAGCTTCCCCGGGGAAATTTCTTCCCCGAGCTTTGGGGAATGTGAGCATGCCCAGTGAAGGCAAATTTCCGAACGATATTTGCGCTTCCTCGGGGAAAGGTACTACTGTGGGTTGCAGGCGTGAAATATTCCACGTTTAGCCAATCAGCATGTCGGCTTGGAAAGAAAACCGAAATGCATGCCGGGAGTTTCCCCAAGTGAGCGACTCGGCGAGTCGCTCACTTGGCCAGGCTCGAGGAAGCCTTGGCAGCCTTCCAAATACCTTACCGAACGCTCTCCCGCTTCCCCGAGGAAGCTTTCCGAACATGCTATTTATGGTACTGATTGATACATATTTTATTTTGTAGCCAATGTTTGCATTCGAGTTCACAGAGGAATATGAAGAGGATGGATGGGCAGTTTATGATCCAATTGCAGAATACAAAAGAATGGTAAGAATTAATGGCACTGTGAACCCAATGCCACAGTTTCCTGGTTATGTCACTGAATGCAAGCTCAATGTGAACTGATGTGACTCATTCCTTTTTGCAGGGCCTGCCAAATGAGAGCTGGAGAGTAACCAAAGTCAATGAAAACTTTGAAATTTGTGACACGTATCCAGCCATTGTAAGTAACCTGGTTTTCCTCGCTGCTTGAATGTGGAAGTTGATCTTAGGCCACTTAAAATTAATAAATTGTTTTACATGGCCGCCCGCCTCAATTTTTTGGTGCCGCCTCGATTTTTTTAAATACCGTATATACTCGCGTATAGGTCGAGTTTTTGGTACCAATTTTTGGTCCTTGAAGTTAGGGGGTCGACCTATACACAGATAATGTTTTCGGGACCAGAAATTTTTCAAGGTTCCCGTCGGCAAAACAGTTCTCCCGCCCTCCGCATGCTGCCGAGTGGCGCTAGTTTTATTCAGAAGTTGTATTCAACATGTTCAAGGCAGGCATGTACTGATCTAATACTGCATTCATGGGGTGCATGGAGTGAATAAACACAATAAAAGCATCATTTTCGTTGAATGAAATTGCGGGGTATACAAAAAATACAATGATTTGAGGCCCCAAATACGGGGGTCGACTTATACGCGACGTCGACCAATAGGCGAGTATATACGGTATTTTATATTTTTCAAAAAGTCCATTTTTTCATCCCAAAAACTGTTACGGGGGCCTAGAGATCGTCAGTGCAAGTGCCCATGGGGGTGATTTGCTGCCCACAAAGTGGAAAAATGAGAGAGGCAACCAGAAGTGACACTCAAAGTATAGAAGGGCTGTACAAAATGTTGAGACATTGAGAAATTAAAAGTAATTTTCCAGTATTGGTGATCTCTACTGTCCTTCTTGTCGAGGAAAAATATAAAATATAAAATATAAAATGCCCTACTCACCAACATTTCAGAAGTTGGAGTCATGTAAAACAATTTATTAATTTTAAGTGGCCTTACCTGAGTTAGGGGCCCAAATGGTTCTTCTGCACTTGAAACCATTCCACGTGATGAACTCTTCATCATATGATTCTTCATCAACTGAATTCTTTCTACAATCGTTTCACCATCTGGAGTCGTGACATTTTGGTCTGATCAGTATTTTGGTTTCAGTGGATACAATCATAACTTGTACCATTAGCTGAACTTGCCCATTAAAATCTTGATCCAGAAATGCCAATACACATAACACCAGATGTCCAAACCCAGAGCCCTATTTTTAGCCATACCTGGCTGTTCTGTTTATAGCCCTCCCACCATCCATTGGATGGTGATTATGCAAACGAAGTTCTATAAATAGGTATTCAGCAGTGGGGGTGAGTGCGTAAATGGAAAAGCCCAGTGGCTCTCAAGCCCATGAAAAAATGGTTCGTAAAATCATTATTTTCTGCTCGATTTGAAAAATTCGAACACATATTTGATATACCATCAAATTTAACATTCGCTGGTAACACTCGCAAACACTACACATGTCTTTGTGTTGGATTTTTTTACTTTAGGCAGAGGCATTAATCTGCCTAGATTACAGCAGATTACACAATTTCCTCCATATCTGTACCCCGATAGAATGCGAAATATCGGGGTATATTCGGTCTGCGGCTCAATGGGATGTAAATGTAATGTACTTCCCATTTCAGTTAGCGGTGCCTGGAGCAACCACTGATGAAGATCTGAAACATGTTGCAGGCTTCAGGACCAGAGGCCGCTTGCCAGTAAGTTCTCCATGCCATTTATTTTGTTGGAAATATCTGAGTTATATTGAAAAATCTCGAAATATTTCAGCGCTAGATATTATCATGACTCAAAAATACTGTTCTAATTTACCGTGGTTGCTGGACTTTCCGGCTCAAGTGGGGTATAGCGGACAAAATCGTGGGAAGTGCACTGAGTGTGTACATGTATGTACACGGAATAAGCCGCAATGTATGGAAGATGTGTCACTTCCCACGACTTCGTCCGCTATACTTGACTTGACCCGGACTTTCCCAATTTTTATCCAGGGATCGTGTTTGACCCATTCACCAAATCGTCAATAGGCTATTAATTATCCCCGAATTCGGCAAATGTATTTGACAACTGGCTAAAAAATTTGGTAACTGTATATTTATCCCTGGCACCTTAAAAATTCATCCACAGCTGTTTTGGCGTTCGAATTTATCATTTGGCTAACCCAAACCCTATTTGGCTGAAGTTTTGGCGAAAAGACATTTTGAGCTAGCTCCGACATTGCCTTTATGAAGTACTGTGTTTCTTCTCAGGTGTTGTCCTGGATTCACCCAGAGAGTCAGGCGACCATCACCAGGTCAAGTCAGCCCCAGGTTGGTGTCGCTGGCAAGAGGAACAAAGAGGACGAGAAGTACATACAGACAATTATGGACGCCAATGCACAGTCACACAAACTGTTCATCATGGATGCAAGGCCAAGTGTGAACGCCGTCGCAAACAAAGTGAGTTGAGTGAAATCTTTGACTGTATCTGTGTCTGGTCTGGTTGGGGAATCGAGTGGAATGTTGTTAAGCAAAGGGCCAGTGTGGCATCCCTTCTGCAAGAAGTTTTTTATTGACAGGTTCTATTGACAGGACTATCTTCGTCAAAATTTTGGGGGAGGCTGAAAAATTACCGGTACAATGAAAATGTAAATTTCTGTTCTTTTAATTTTCACTGGCATGCTTTTGGTTGGAGAATCTGCTAATCTGAAGAAAGGAAATTTTTATTTTTTTCTTCCAAATTCCCTTTATTTTCGTGGGGAGGATCTGCTAACCTACTAATAAAAACGTCTCACCTTCCTATGCATCCTATTTTCATGTAAGTACATAGATGTAATGCGATGAAAGTTTTAGCATGGACTTCAGCACAGTTTCATAAGTATGCTTATGGTTGCGAGCTTATCCCAGGGTTCAGGTTTGAAAGCGCAGGCTAATGCCTGCAGATTATGATGCGAACTTGGCATTATCCTGGGGCTTTTTAATGTCACCTTATTTTAGGCCAAGGGAGGAGGATACGAAGGTGAAGATGCCTACCCACATGCTGAACTGGTCTTCCTCGATATCCATAACATCCACGTCATGAGGGAAAGTTTACGCAAATTGAAAGACATCTGTTTCCCCACCATTGATGATAGTCACTGGCTGTCGAATATTGAATCGACGCATTGGCTTGAACACATAAAGGTTTGTTAAACGCAGTTTCAAATTCTACTGAAAAGTGCTATTAAATAGTCAGGGGTGATTAGAGTGGCAGGGTGGAAATGTCGGCACCTGTCACTCCTAAGGTTCTGGGTTCAATCTTCAGTCGAACCCATTGTTTATCACGTGGTGATTTTCTCAAGGCACTGGGGTTTCCCACTGCTGTAAATGGCGAATAGGGTGTTACCGGTAGGTTGTTTTTCTAAATTCTAGGCCTTTAAAAAGTGGTTATGTTCCTTTTGCAGCAAATTTTGGCAGGTGCTGTGAGGATAGCTGACAAAGTCGAGAGCAACAAGACATCTGTGTTGATTCACTGTAGCGATGGCTGGGATAGGTCAACTCAGGTATGTATAATAGAAATGCCCTTTTAACCCCTTAACTGGGTAGGACGTCATATTCATTACGGCATCCAGGGAATCCCCGGAAACACCCGAGGATCGTAGCTTGCGTAAGGCGTAATAGTACGCCTTGTAAGGAAGTGGCCCACCACAGTGCGTAGGACATTATATCACGCCTGGAACCTTGTGTGTCAAATGCTTTTTTTGGGCAATTTTTTAAGAACGAAAAATTAGAACTAAAAATACAACACAGTTAAGGGGTTAACAAATTCCTATCTTGTCGAGTTCAGGGGATTCAAAAGCTCTCCAAGACTATCCAGTATGACAACTGACGGTTTCTTTGTCCTTTGTATGCGCGTGTTTGCTGTGATTCATCTGTTTCTTCACCCCCAGCTTTCTGCCCTCTCCATGCTGATGCTGGATCCATATTACAGAACTCTCAAGGGTTTTGAGGTCCTTCTTGAGAAAGAATGGCTCTCATTCGGTCACAAGTTTTCCCAGGTATGACTTCTTCTCTGTTACCTTTGTCAATCCTTTTTAGCTCACCTGTGGTGAGCTTATACAATGGTTGTGCGTCCGTCGTCCGTCGTCGTCGTCGTCCGTCGTCGTCCGTTAGCAGGGCACGTTTCGTAACCGCTGGGGCTATTGATCTGAAACTTGGTACATATATACCCCTAGGTCATATGACCTATGACAACAAGTTTCGGTCCGATTCGATTCTTGGCTTGGCCACCAGGTGGCTAAAACTGAAAACACAAAAAGTGCAATAACTCCTGAACTAATGACATGATCATCTCCAAATTTTTATCATAGGTGTATCTAATGAGGATACATAACATATATAACGGGTTTTTGATTTGACCTACTTTTCAAGGTCACAGAGGTCAAAGTTCAAAATTTTTCCTTTTGGTGGCACGTTTCGTAACCGCGGGTGCTATTGACCTGAAACTTGGTACATATATACCCCTATGTCAGATGACCTAGTACACCAAGTTTCGGTCTGATTCGACTCTTAGCGTGGCCACCAGGTGGCAGAAACTCAAAACACAAAAAGTGCAATAACTCCTGAACTAATGAGTGGATCACCCCCAAATTTTTATCATAGGTGAATCTGCTGAGGGTACATTACATATATAAAGGAGTTTTGGTTTGACCTACTTTTCAAGGTCACAGAGGTCAAAGTTCAAAATTTTGCCTGTTGGTGGCACGTTTCGCAAGTGCTTGGGCTATTGACCTGAAACTTGGTACGTATACACCCCTATGCCAGATGACCTATGACACCAAGATTCAGTCCGATTCGATTCTTGGCTTGGCCACCAGGTGGCCAAAACCAAAGCTCAAAGCCTAGTAACTCCTGAACTGTTAACTGGATTGTCTCCAATTGTTTGTCAGAGGTGTATCTAATGAGGATACATGACATTATGAAAAGAGTTTTTGATTTGATCTACTTTTTACAGTCACAGAGTTCAAGTTCCAAATATAGCCATTTTAGTGGCATGTTTCATGGCTATATGGCCCTATTCTAACATGGTGTGATCATCTATGTGTACTGTAGAGCAAATTTTTGTCCAATTGGAATGCAATTAGTGGTTACCAGGCAGCCGTCTTGGAAAATCGACGTCATAAATTCTCAAGCTAGAATGTTTTGACCTTGAAATTTTGACCGTAAATCATGACCCTGGAACTCACGGCCTGGAGCATTTCGATTTTACGTTTGTCATTTGTTCTTCTGGTACGTTCACACAGGTGAGCACATGGTCCATGGACCATTTCATTACTCATCAGTACTGAAGTTGACATAAAGTTGCCTGTTCCTAAGTGGGGGGGATTGAGGGAGTGGAACATACATGTAGCAACTGCATCGCGAAACTAGGCCTGTGGTAATGAACCAGTGTTTCTGCGAGAGGGTACCAAGGGTACGATGCTAGTACCCTCAAAGGAACAGAAAAGGGCCGTTTTCTTTAATTTCATGGGGGTTTTGTTGATTATGAAGAAATTAGTACCGGTACCCTCAAAAAAATTCTGGCAGAGACCCTGTGAACACAGTAGTTGCCTGTCAGTCGTCGGTCCTCTTGGCGCGATAATAAATATAACACTATGTTGATATTTTCTCTATCCTCAGCGTGTTGGTCATGGTGAAGACAAACACTCAGACGCAGACCGATCGCCAGTGTTCCTACAGTTCGTGGATTGTGTTTGGCAGATGACGAAACAGGTATCGTAACCAATCCATGGCTGTTTCAGCTGTATCGACATCTACATGTATGACAAGTGTTTTGTGGTGGTTATTGCCTTAAATTACAGTTGGCACACAATGTGGTAGTGCTTTGTAGTGTTCACTTAAACTGGAAGCTGCTGTCTGAGGATTTTTTCTGCTTTTCAGTTCCCAAATGCGTTTGAGTTCAACGAGCATTTCTTGATCACAATCCTAGATCACCTCTACAGCTGCCTGTTTGGCACATTCTTGTTCAATGCGGAGCAGTTACGTGTAAGAGAGGTGAGTGTCAACATCTTGGGTTGTACATTCATGTACCAGTTCATGTATAGTACACACGTGTACTGTACTATACAACCTGAACTCAATACGTGTAAGGACCTGGGCCCAGTTTCACAAAGAATCTTAAGTCTAGGAAAAAACTTAAGTCTGAAATGAAGTCATCTGATTTGCTGAAACCCTGGTCACATGATGACTTAAGTCAAACTTTAGACTTAAATTTCTTTGTGAAACTGGGCCCTGTACTGTCTTTTATTGGACGGTGCTTAGATTAGGCCTGCAGCTGCTGAAGGACACTGAATTGAAAGTGACTTTTAAACTGATGTCCAGTCAATGATATTTTACTAAGTAGCTTTTTGTCATTCTGCACACTAAAGAGTAGTCTCATTTTCCTCACTTTTTCAGGAGGTGCGGACCAAGACAGTCTCACTGTGGTCCTACATCAATTCAGACCCTGAAGAGTACCTCAACCCACTGTACGCCTCGTACTTAAACCAACACGTCCTCTACCCTGTTGCGAGCATGCGACGTATCGAACTCTGGACGAGATACTACATCCGTTGGAACCCGAGAATGCGCCCTCAGGTGAGGAGATTCAGACCTCTTTTGATTTCATGCCTCGTCTCTCCCTGCCTGCGATATTTTGTTGAACGTGAGAGATCTTCTCAGCTTACTCTGATTTCCTAATAGCTATCAGATGAGGAATGATATAACAGGATGGCCCAATGAGAAATGACCCAATCAGAATGCTCCTACTGAGTTTTTTATATGACTTTTTATTGGGCCATCCTGTAGGGAGATGTGGTGACTTGGGGATATGAATAGTAATTACATGTACATCAATTTGCTTGTATGCCGATAAATCAAGTTGAAATGTGGAGGCCCCTTCTGATATTGATCCAACGTTCCGCGATTATCTTGGCTCAGTTCAGTATCTTGGCTATCGTATATGTTTTAGAGAGGGTGTGGGCTTGCCTGCCGTTGCATTTTCGATATCCGGTCATAGCTAGGTATTGCTCGCTACCGAATGGTCATACTGCGGCATGTGTAGTTGGGCATCTGTTAGAGTCCCTGAACATCATAGAAGGGCATGGCATCGGTTGGCTAGGCATCCCTGGTGATAGGCTCTAGCTCGCTTGTGCATACTGCATAAAAAACCATCAGTCAACCACATCCTGACCCTGACCTCAAAGGATTCCAGTTTCTTTTTACGCCATGGAACGGTCCCGCTGCATGATTGACACTGATTCATGACTTTAACTCATTAGGTGGCATCCACCAGTGTCATTAAAAGTGACCAGTTTGTGGTAAGTCCACCAAATTTTGGCCTGGCTCGGGTATGATACATCCTTTAGTCACTTACTAAGTCTTGAAGATGACAGAGAATGGACAACTGGTTAAAAATCCAGTCAAAAAATGATCCACAGGAACTAGCAATTCATCAGTTTCGTTATCTTTTTGCATACGCTCTTCAGTCCAGACACAAAGGGCCGATTTCACAANGCTGCTTCCGGAGTTCACAGGCGTCCAAAATCAAACATGTTTGATATCTGGAGTTCAGTGGAGTTCAGTGGCGTCCGGTGGCGTTCTCGAGATTCCATTTGTAGCACATTGGGGATTTTTCTGGCGTTCGGACATTGACGTCGAAAAAACGCCTCTGGTCGCCGAAGTTGGCGGCCAGTGTGCTGCATGCTTTAGACTCATGTAACTTTGTCAAATGCATGGTGGAAGTGCATGCATTTAGTGAAGTTACATGCGTCTAAGTCTTAAACACCCTTTGTGAAATCGGCCCAAAGTCTTTCTTCTCCAGTTTGAAAGTTTCAAAGCATGGGGATGTCATCTTCAGGTCTTAGTTCTTTTGACATGTCATCAATACATTAGATCCGCTATCAACAGATAACTCGAGATTTGCATGAAAACTTACAAGAACAGATGGGTGAGGTCAAGATTAAAGTGTTAGCGAGTGTTAAAGCTGAATTATAGTGATCACATGATGTTGAGCTGTGGGCTGCATATGAGCTGCGCTCACCTCCATCATGTCATGACTAAGGGCAAGCAAAAAAATCTTTAGTTTATCGTCCTCCGCCCGCGCCAATTTTCGGCGCCGTGCCAAATTTATTTTTATTTTTTATCGGTCTGAATTTCACGCCACGCCGCGTATCACAGCGCCGCCAAGTGGTAGATCTGTAAACAACAGTTTCCAAAACATTCTCTTCATGCATTTTCAGTGCTTTTGTGACAAAATCCAGTTTTAGTTGGTCAGGGTGGTGACACAACATGCTCAGGAGGAGTTGATTTTGTGATTTCTTCGTATCAAAGTAAAATAAGAAATAAAAATAAAAAGTGCCCCCCTTTCAAGAACCACTCGGACGATAAACTAAAAATTTTTTTTACTTGCCCTAATGCAAATGTGGTATTTTCACGATATCCTCCCTTCCGTTAATCCACACGAACAAAGCAAACTAACACATCTGCCTTGCCTTACCCATTTGTTGTCCGAGGTTGACTGTCCCAAGCACGGAGAGAGATCAAAGGGTGGGATAACTTGTCACAAAGATTAGTCCTTAGAATGGACACAGTGCACCCTTCTGGATGGAAGAAGATGGCCTGTCAACATCTCATAACATAGGATCATAAAGGAATCAACCATAAAGGTTTAACTGCGAATGATGAGCTTACTGAGGGATACACTTCCTGTGTTGCCACCAGATGTCTCTCACTGCCTGAATTTTGGCTTTACGTAATAGGCACGAGCTTCAACTTTTTTTGTGGTGAAGAGGTACATGAACCTGCCAACATGATGCTTTGAATTCCATTTCTGACGATAACTGAGCTATTTTCAGCACAATTAGTGTTCCATGTACAAATGTACGTCAGCCTATTCAAATGTACACCGATGACCCTGAACACACATCGTTCGTGGGGTTCTCATTAATTCAGACCTTTTGTATCATAAGATCAACTGATCGGAATTCAACAAAATTTGCAGTGAATGTGCAGAAGGGTCTTGCCTATCACATGGAAACGTCAGAATGCAAATCTGTTGGGTTTTAAAGGGATATTGTCCACATTTATAAAATGCTTAATTTGTCAGTTGAACCTTTATGGTTGATTCCTTTATGATAGGATGCATGTTAAAGCCATCGTACACTGGTTGACCAAAATCGAATATCTCGGTGTCCAACAAGACTTTGATAACATTCCACAAATGTTGACTCGTATGACTACTGCAAGGAATGTAGCCAGAAAATGTCTTCTGAAACCACTATTTTTCAACTTACGGGTAAGTCAATCAGTGTATGAGGTCCTGTCGAAAAAACAGATTCAGATAGGCTAGATTGCAGTGAAATACACAGGATGTTGCTCAATATGTCAGCATGTGTGTATACTCAACTCATGATAGTATCACCTGTATCAATTGTCAGTTACCGGTACTCAGTTATGAAATTTACATAGGCCCAGTGGCTGAAAAATTCCCCTCTGCATAAAAATGTGTACATATGTTCTTGCTTCTGAATGTTTGTTGAGCATTTTCATAATTTTTGCAACCTATGTATAAATAATAAAAATGTGTGTTGGTGTTCTTTGTCTCTGTGAAGGTCTGAACTTACAGCTGTAGGAATCTTTCAGCGACTGGGCTGTTTATTTTCTCTAGTTCACCATTCAGGTTAAAAGGGACTTGTTTTTTTCATTTATCATATATTACTCTTTGTAAATTTTTCTAGGTTTCCACATTAACAACTCAGAGGATATGGGGATTTTTGAGATTTCTTGTAAACTTTTTCAAATTTTTGCAGGAACGCAGGTGAATGTGTGGTATTCTTGATCATCTAATTTGTCATTGTTGATTAATTGGGTATCAAAGTGTAATTAATTTCAATTTCCCACTTCTACGTCGATTGAATTTAGATATGATTGGTGTCACAGGTTTGAGATGTGCCCTGCTCATATTTGAAGCAGCAGAATCCACATCCATAGTATGGTATCCAAAATAGAGCACAAAAAACAACACACAAGATGACAGTATAAGTAAAGTCGTCTCCGATATTCGCAAATTTTTGACCCCCCCCCCCAATGGGGTCTTCAGTGCCTGAGTGCCTGAGGAAGAGCCCGAGTGCGGTCGAAAATTTGCGAATGTAGTACGGTACATGTTTCAGCATGTACTGACCATGATGCGCATGTGGCATGAATGATGAGAGAAGGCCAAGGGTTGTTTTGTGCTGTAAACCCCATGAAGTATTCGCATGACTTGTTTTTTGCACTATTTGCAAAAATTAAAAGGCATGGAAAACGATTAGCGCTTGAAATCCATTTAAACAATCATCAAAATCCTAAACAAGGTATCACGTTGTGATTTGATACTGGTACCATATTGCTGTTTAATACCTGCGGATATTTTGGGTGTTTACAGAATACCCTGGCAAAATTTGTGATTTTAATGTTGCATGCACAAAGATTTCATTAAATCTAGAATGGGAATGTTGATCAGGTGAGCGCTCCATACTTTCCTGACCTCCCTCCCTCTCCGTGGCTCCCCTTTCCTGATGATGTGGCCTTTTACTCAGATTTCTCAATGTGCAAAAGGCGTTGCCGCACTTGTGTTTGCCTGATCCCAGTTTTCGATTCCTTGACAGCACTAGAAGGAAAATTGATTCTAACCGTCTGCAGGAGATATGCCGTGTTTGCCCTGGCATGACAGAGCCTTGATAGGCATGACTATTGTGGTGAATGCTCTGTGCTTCTTGTGAAATTTAATTTGGACTCGGTGTTACTACCGCCGAATCGGTAGATGTCGTCCTGGGTAACCCTAAACTTTACCCAGGACCAACCTGGGTGACCATAAAAGTTACCCAGGACGATCCTGGGTAAACTTTAGTGTACTAAACTTTGGGTAAACTTTAGTGTACTAAAGTTTACCCAGTCTAGGCCCCCTATATGACTGAAGGGCCGTTTTCAAGATCCTTGACCGCAGGTGAAAAAGTGCGCGAATTTCAAACTGGGTCAACTTTAGTATACTAAGGTTTACCCAGGATCGTCCCGGGTAACTTTTAGGGTTACCCAGGATGGTCCTGGGTAAACTTTAGGGTTACCCAGGACGACATCTACCGATTCGGCGTTACTACCTTTGACAATATATTTCTCTCATCAAATTCTTGGCCATCATTTGAAAATTCGATGTCAGCACAACAGAGGTGGAAATTTCTTCAACGAGAAATTCCACCCTTGGCTTATATCTACGGGAAACTCACAAATGTCATTCGTCTATTTACAGGAACCCATTCATTTGAGAAATCGTGAGCTCCTTGTCCTAAAGGCCCAGCTCCAGCGACGAGTCGATGAACTCCAGAAAGAACTCGACCAAAAGAACGCCAAGAGCTCTTCACATGGTGCTGCGTCAAAACTTGCCTCTCCTGTACTTGTGTAGATCGAATAAATTTGCCTGTACAAAAAAGACTTTCACTTGGTTATCCATGGCTTGAGAATTCACTTGGTTATCCATGGCTTGAGAATTCACTTGGTTATCCATGGCTTGAGAATTCACTCTGGTTATCCATGGCTTGAGAATTCACTTGGTTATCCATGGCTTGAGAATTCACTTGGTTATCCATGGCTTGAGAATTCACTTGGTTATCCATGGCTTGAGAAGGTGGCACAAGCTTCTCAACATTTATTTGAAGTCTGAACACGGCACTTTTAATTTTAAAGAGTCATTCTGTCATAAAATATTAAATACATGCAAGTGTACGGTAGCATAAGAAAAAAGAGTATTCTCGGCATTGATAAATGTGAAACAAAATTAATACATTATACATGTGTATAAAGTACCGTATTTTCGCGACTATAGGGCGCACCTGACTATAAGGTGCACCCCCTAATTTCACCCTAAACCCTTGACGAAATCCATACATAAGACGCACTGCCCTATAAGACGCACCTCCCTATAAGACGCAGTCATCAGGTGAACCACAGCAATGTTATGCATCAAACTGACCTGGTTGTATGATTAATTAGCTTGTTGTGACAAGCTAATTAGTTTGTTGTGACACTTCTGATTAAATTTTCGGACTCTATCTGCAGATAAGGCGCACCACCCTATAAGGTGCACCCCCAATTTTAGACCCTTCTTCATGAAAAAAAGCTGCGCCTTATAGTCCAAAAAATACGGGTACATGTGTACTGTGCATGCCAAAAGTATTCCTGAGAGGGGATGCGCCAAGTATGTACTCTACGAACGTTTTGTTAGGCTATTCATCCGGTTTTGTCTTCTTAGAGTTCCTCTGTCCATCTCATGTGAAGATGGTCTTGTACAGCATTTGTAAATAAGTGTACCGCTACATGTATGTGTAATATTTTAGTCGTGTTTCATATTATGTGGGGCCATTCTTACCTGTATGATGT
Source organism: Notospermus geniculatus (assembly GCA_002633025.1). Lineage (NCBI taxonomy): Eukaryota > Metazoa > Nemertea > Pilidiophora > Heteronemertea > Lineidae > Notospermus > Notospermus geniculatus. The sequence goes on from NMRB01000106.1 coordinate 573,190, forward strand.
TATTTCATTGCCTTTCCTGTGCAAGCTATTAAGAACAGAGGTTGTAGACTGTTTCAACTTGAAGTTGGATTGAATGTAAACTCCCTACGTAGTTGTGTACCGTGCCCCCTTTGGTTTACCCGCTCTCCATAACTGCTTTACTTCGTGGAAGTCGCCGCGTTTGGTCAACAGATGGCGTCAGGACCTGGCGCGAGTTTTACAGCCTATCAGCACACTGCTTTCAGAACTCTTGGCCTGTTGGCAACGGATGTTCTTGTGCTACCATGGCTACGAACCGTTCAGCCAATGAAAAAGTGTCTCAGGCCAGCTTGGTTACCGGTTGCTCGGTGCTCTCATTGGTCCACTCTCTCAGCGCCATCTGTTGACCAAACACGGCGAATTTTACGAGAGGGGGTAAACCGAAGGGGGCGCGGTACACAACTGCGTAGGGAGTTTAGATTGAATGGGGACGATAGCCGACTTTTTCAATAGGTGTCACTAGTGGTTAAATCTATTGAAATGAAACTGACATCCCGGTCCTGATTAATTCCCCACACAAAAGGCGTCCATTGTATTAGGACCGGGTTTTGGTCTGCTGCCCTCTGTTGAGCTAGGGTCCCCATTAATATATGCCTTTTGTCTTTGAGGTTGACTGCAGTAATCAAACGAAATGGGGGATGATGTTGCAATTTCAGCCTTGGTGGTGCACTTTTCTGATTAAACTCCCTACGCAGTTGTGAGTCGCGCCCCTTCGGTTTACTCGCGCTCCACAACTGCTTAACTTGGATGTGTTCGCCGCGGTTGGTCAACAGATGGCGCTGAGCGAGTCGACCAATGAGAGCACCGAGCAACCGGTAACCAAGCTGGCCTGAGACACTTTTTCATTGGCCGAGCGGTTCGTAGCCATGGTAGCACAAGAACATCCGTTGCCAACGGGCCAAAGAGTTCTGAAAGCAGCGTGCTGATAGGCTGTAAAATTCGCGCCATGCCCTGACGCCATCTGTTGACCAACCGCGGCAAACACATCCAAGTTAAGCAGTTGTGGAGAGCGGTAAACCGAAGGGGGCGCGATACACAACTGCGTAGGGAGTTTATTTTCTGATGCACTCTGTAGGCCTTGTTTCTTGATCACTGGGGCATTCAATAGTAAATTATAAAGTTATAAAGCATTAGGAAATACGATATGTAAATTGTATAATTGTATATTGTTCCCTAATAAAGAAACTGTATATAGTACTACCATTCTTAACTTAGTGATTACTGTACAGAAAAAAAATGACTCTGACAGATAGCGAAGGACAAGAATTCTGTGCAGTGGCCGAAGCCTGCCAGGTTTGAGGTTTGCCCCCCTAGCCTATAGATGGAACACTTCATTTATTCACCTGGCTCCTCATCTAGTTATTTCCAATCAACAGCACAGGCCCTATGGCGCACGAATTAATGTCGGATATGAAAAGGGAAAAACCTGCTCCTCCCAGAAACTTTTGCTTATGGAAAATTTTTCCTACCACACCACATCATTCATTGGCATATTATACGCTTTCCACTGTAGGCCTAATAAGTCTCGATCGCTTTTCACACATTATGCTTTTCATCAATTCTAACAATGCATTCTGTTACGGTTGAAACCTGGTGACATGGAATTTTATTTCCTGCCAGTAATATTTTTCGAAAGAACGCCCTATAGAAAAATTTGAATTAATGCAGTTTCGGCGTGCCATATTATTGGAAGCGACTGAATCCCGGTCACGCATGCGCACTTCATTTTCCGGTCACTCGCGACGTGTGTGGAAATCTTGCCTGAAAATACTGCATAAACTTGACAATAACTTGATGATTTCAGATCAGAAATGGGTAGATCTAAGAAGGACAGAAAGAACAGAAAAGAGGATGATTTGTATGTACTTAACTTTGTCGATTATGCCGTATTTATGGATGAATTTTCCACTTTCTTCTAACCCATCTGGTGAAGAAATCGTCGTGACGTACGTGTGTGTGTGTGTGTGTGTGTGTGTGCAGTGCACGTGCGTGCATGCATGCATGCTTTGTTGTGTGCACTGTATACTTGTATCGACAATGCATGGCTTCTGAATCTGTATTGCTGTGTCTTGTGCAATCTAGGCTACCTAGTCCTAGCCATGACTGGTTTGGTGGGGTGCAGGTGGTGGTTGGCAGGCCTCACAGTCACACAACAAACTATTTTAGGCTAATCACTTTAATGCCATGGAGTAGGCCTACCGTATGGTCCACGGCCGTTTGAAGTGGAAATTATTCTCAAATGTTAATGAGCTGTGATGTCCCATGCGCTGCTGACACCAAGCGGTAACAACTGGTAATAGTAATCATTCCGTCAAACGCTAGGCCCTTCCTCTTTATCCTTATTTAGAACGACCGTACAATAGGCCGTAAATCCATGTGTACGCCCATATCAAGGTTTCATGCCATTTTTTGACAGTAAACGACTGTCTTTAAAAAATCATTCTGTAACTTTGTACAGGGATCTCTCACTAAGCTAATGCCGATTGCTTCATGAAGAATCTCTTTGCCAGCATTTCTATTTAACGGCCCGCGTTTCGAGTAGGCATACAATGGAATACCATACAACGTACCTCCCATTCACACAAATTATAAAGGGTGAACAATGCCAAAAGAGGAATGAATTTCTATTGAAAACAGGTTTAAAGTCAAAATCATCGTTTATTCTCCTTGAATCAAGAAAATGATTCTGTAACTTATCAGCGTCACTTCTTACCTAATCAAGGTTCAATCTACGGGGAGAATACTTGTTTGTGTACTTCTAGCCAAGTGCTTGCAGTTTTTGACCGCAAACCGCAAACTAACCACAACGTTTGCCATATGGGCGATCAATACTTACGAGATAGACGTGTACACGAAGCACTAGCTTCAAACAGTCGTG
>NMRB01000106.1:576137-592024 GCA_002633025.1 Notospermus geniculatus
ACGGTAGATGGGAATTAGCTGCCGACATCAGCCTGGCCTTTCAACAGCCAGAATAGAGAATTGGAGTTCATTCTGTTCATCAAAAAAATAAATTATCTTCTGGATATTATGAAATATCTGTTCATTATATTCTATAAACATACCTAACCAAAGCCAACTCCGATACGGTGCACGACTGTTACGCTCAATGGTGAAGAACGCACTCATTCGAAGTGCTAAAAATAACCTGATCACGCAGCGACGTCATGATGCTGCGTCACTGATTGGATTCCGCGGATGGCGGGAGAACAGAACCAATCAGGAGAAGTGAAAGTTTTCAGCACCGATTATTTAAATTTCACGCATAGTACAGTCACTCTGATTGGTCGAATATCTTCATTAGGGTTGTTGCTAGGGAATAGCGATGCGGTTTTTCCTCGTTCGGCGGTACCTCGATGTGCAGGGCCCCGTTTTGGAGTGCGCTCCGAGTTGTGCCGTGATGTGAAGTACTACGCATGCGCATCGTTACGGCCAAAATTCGCCTCATCACCACGTTGCTGCTACAAATTTTTCCACTGTGATAGTTTTATTGACTTAATTTTGGTCGCAACTAAGGAATAGCGATGCTGTTTTTGCCTTTTAGGCTGCAGCTTCAGCGTGCAGGGCCCCGTTGTGGAGTACGCTACCAGTGGCGACGTCTGTCGTATAATAACTGCGCATGCGCAGGCTGTAACGGCGAAATCATGCAAATCATGTCAGATCAGTGCGTTGCTGTAACAGTCGTGGGTGCAACAGCGTCCCGATTTGGTGTTCTTATGAACCGTTGTAGCACCATACCACGGCACAGCGTTAGGGGGTAGCGGCTAAGTCTAACTAGGTCATCCCTGGCGTGATCATTGCTGCTGATGTGATCCCCAGATGGATGTCAATTATTTTGTCCATTTTCTTTTCAGTGAGGATGATGTAGCTGCTGAAATTGCTGCTCTGTCTCTGGAGAACAAAGGTGCGAATGGCGAAGGTCAGAATGAGACTCCGGAAGTGCTGGACGTCCCAAAACCTTCGAAGAAGGAAAAGGTGAATGACGATGGATCATTATATTTTAAAATAATTTCTTTTCAGATTCAAGTCAGTGTTGGTTTTCCCAACCACTTACAACTGTTGAAATTGTATTTGGCAAGTTTGGAAGAAACTTGGGAATGACAGCTTTCACTTAATAGGGTTTCCAGTTCAAAAGATTAAGGAGCAGGGGAAGAGGGTGTGAATATGTAACGGGAACGGGGATTTCATTCCCATTGCATTATTTACAAAATTGCCTTATTTCTTTCCAGAAAAAGAAGTCCAAGAAGGTAACTGAAAGTGATGAAGAGGATGTGGAGGAAGAGGACTTTGTGATGGTCCCGCAGCCAGGGAAGAAGGGTGTAAAGAAGCCAACTGGGATGTCAGCTTTTCAGATGCTGGATATGATGGAGGATGACTCAGCACCATCCGAGGAGGTAGGTTTCTAAGATGTCTTCACTTTTTTCATCTCAATGATGCCTGTTTCGTATAGAAGCAATACCCATCTTTAATCAAACCTGTGAGAGATGTTGGCCTTAACAACGATTTGTCAGATTAGTTTTCTTATACAAAATATTTTTCCTTCAGGAAAAAGAGGAGCAGAAGCCAAAGGAGACGAAAGAAAAGAAAAAAGTGCCATCCGTTGATGAGGATGAAAAGGAAGACACACCACCCCCGAATAAGGCTCAGCAGAAAAAGGGAAAAAAGGAAAAGAAGAAGCAAGCGAAACCTGAGGATGAGGATATTGATGCCATTTTGGCTGCACTAGAAGAACCCACAGCAAAAGGCAAAAAAGGTAAAGATTTGGATTAGGCTATCGGCTATCTGCAGAAACAACCCTGCCCATTTGGTAGAGAGTGTAATGTTTTCTTTGAAGTATAGATTCTCTTTACTAATAGGGCTGTCCTTGATTTCCAGGTAAAAAGGGGAAGAAAGGGAAACAGGATGAACCCGAGCCTGCCCCTGATGCCGAACCCCCTGTGGAGGATGGAGGGGATGCTGGTGAGAAGACACAGGATGAAGCAGAGGAAGGAGGGAAGAAGAAAAAAGAAAAGAAGCGTGAGGTTGTGGATCTGAGCGAGATCCAAGAGGCAGAGACTGTGACGGAAATTGGGGAGGATGAGTTTGAGGACAGGAAAAAGAAGAAAAAGAGCAAGAAAGGAAAGCAGGAGGATGTGAAGGAGAAAGAGGATGAGGAGATGGATGTTGATGATGCTGGTGAAGAGGAAGGGGAGGGTGATGAAGGTGGGGTCAAAACGAAAGCTCAAAAGAAAAAGGAAAAGAAGGAGAGACAAAAGAAACAGAAATTGGAGGAAAAACTGAAGGTAGATTGGAAAGTTTCAGTTAAAGATTTTCAATTAAGTTGATTTTGTTATATATCTTCACTTTCTATGCCTGCAGGAATTTCCCCAACATACTCACTGTCATAAGACCTAGTTGTCGGCCTATGTGTTACAGAGCACTCAAAAACCACTCCTCATTGATTGTTGGTAGCTGACTTTCTTTCCAATTCCAGGGGAAGGGAAAGAAAAAGGATGATGAGGGGGAAGAGCAGAAAGAAGGGACACCAGTCATTGAGAAAACTCCAGAACCGGAAACTCAGGGTGCTGCTCCAAAAGATGAAGGTATAATATCCAATCTGACCCCTTAAAAACTTCCTACTCTTGTATCAGCAGTAACACAGTAGCTTAGACTTCGACTATTAGTGCCAGTGAAAAAACAAAGTGATACCCAGTGGATATAGCTGGATATAGCTGTTGGTCGTGAAGTGGGAAGAAAGTGGTGATATTCGTTATATACAAGGTCTTAAAAAGTCTTAAATTTGGCACTTTCATTTTCAAGGCCTTAAAAAGTCTTAAATTTGATTATTTCTGTGGGAAGGTCTTAAAAAGGTCTTAAATTTCATATCAGGGCAGTTGTAAAAAAAAGTTGGCAGGAGATGCCAGGAAATCGCATCTCTGGGCTTCTAAAAATCAAAATTTTTATGGGGGAGGGCCCCCAGACCCCCCGCCAAAGTACCTGCCTTCTTGACCATGTTGATCCCTGTCAATTTTCCCTCACGGAAAGTGGTCAGTGGTCTGTCCACGTGCTTCATTAAGAAGAAAATAGGTCTTAAATTTTGCCGATACTCGGTCTTAAAAAGTATTAAAAAGGTCTTAAATTTGGTGCTCCATAAGCTGCACGCACCCTGTATATATTTTGTTGAGTCATTTGACGGTGTTGTCAGCCACTCATCTGTGAAAACTTCAAATTTTGTCTTTTACATGTAGGTGCTATAGGTTCAGATGGAGAGGGTGAAGAGGAAAGCAAAAGTCAAAAAAAGAAAAAAGAAAGAGATCGCAAGAAGAAGAAGAAAGGTGAAGAGGAGGAGAAGGAGAAGAAGAAGAAGCCAGCAAATAAGCAAGTGAGTAAAGCTTTCGATAGTTTGAGCATCTGGATGCCGGCTGTTAAGGCTAAACTAAAGTTCACTTGCTCTTGCAGAGTATAACAGACATGGAGATTGTCCTCTATCGTGTCTGTGTGTTTTCAGATCAAAGCCATGCAGGAAGCGTTGGCCCGGGTGAAGGAGGAAGAAGAACGGTTGGCCAGGGAGGAGCAGGAGAAGGAACTTCGAGCAGAGCAGGCGAGGAAAGCCAGGGAAGAACAGGTACGGAACTGCTTGCTCCATGGGTGCTAATAGCCATTGTCATATCTCTGTTGAACACACGAGGAAACCTCAGTGAGGTTATGTCTGCAAGCCATGCCTGTGAGCTAAAACTTCGTGGGGTTTCTGCCAGGAATTGATTTTGGGGGGGGGGATAAAGAGAAAATTTGACAGAATTCTTGGTCAAAAACACAAATTTTGACTTTTTAGCTCACCTCTGTGAGGTGAGCTTCTCCCATGGTGTGTCGTCCGTCGTCGTCGTCGTCCGTCGTCGTTAACAGGGGTGGCACGTTTCTAAACCGCTTGGGTTACAAACTTGAAATTTGGTGTACAGGTACCCTATGGTAAAAACTATCTCTGGACCGAAACTTAGCGCTGCTGCTTGTACACTCTGGCCTGTAGGGGGCGCTTTGTGAAAACCTTCTTTCGGCCGTATCTCCTGAACGCTGTTAGCTAGAACCACGAAACTTTTATGGTGGGTTCCTCTGATGAGACTACATCACATAAATCCCGGGTTTTTGATTTGACCTACTTTTCAAGGTCACAGAGGTCAAAGTTCAAAATTCACTGTTTGGTGGCACATTTCATTGCTATTTGACATAGAGTGTTGTGATTTGGTGTGAAGATATATCTAGGCACCCTGCACGAATGCACCAAATTTCAACCCGATCGGACTTCAAATATGGCCGCCAGGAAGCCATCTTGAAAAATGGACTTTGACCCACATTTTATAAATAGGAGTAGGTAGGATGTTTTAACGTTGTCAAAATATGTATCTAGGTACCATATAAATATATGGTAAATTTCAGTCAGATTCGACATCAAATATGGCCGCCGCGGAGCCATCTTGTAAAATGGACTTCGACCCACACCTCATAAATAGTGGGAGCTAGGATGCTTTAACCGTGCCTAAATATGTGTCTTGGTACCGTCTACTTATATGCCAAATTTCGGTTCCATTGGACTTCAACATGGCTGCCAGGCGGCCATCTTGAAAAATTGACTTTGGCCATATCTCATCGGTAGTAAATGTTACGATGTTTCTGCACTAATCCTTCACCATTCAGTGTATCACCAGGCTACTCACACTTCATACTCTGTCACAGAGGTGAGCACAATGGCCCTGGCCATTTCATTAAGGGAGGACATCCCCCTGTCCCCCCTCTGGCGGAAACACTGCTATCCCATCTCGGCAAGTTTTAGACTGACAAGTGAAGTAACCTCTCTCCAAGATGAGTTGATTGTACAATCATTAAATCATTTGATAGGCTCGTCTTGAGGCAGAACGAAAAGAAAGACTCAAACAGAAGAGGAAGGAACGAGAGGCCAGGCTAAAAGCCGAGGGGAAATTACTGACCAAGAAACAAAAGGAGGACAGACAACGTGCCTTGCAGATGTTGGAACAGATGAAAGCCCAAGGTAAGGCTTGATGATGGTTGGTGGTGGACGTCAACTAGGCCGTTGACAACATTCAGACGAAGACAGAAACAACACGGTGCAGTGTCCAATGATTTGCCAAGACACCATGCATGTAAAAAGACAATAGGACCGCTGGTCAGTATATCATGTAAAAGATAAGAAACCATTGGTTCTACATTGTATTTCAGGTGTGGAAATTCCGACGAAGGATGCAGTTGAAGGTGAAGAACCGAAGAAAAAACGAGTTGTGTATGAACACAAGAAGAAACGAAAACCAGGACAGAAAGAAAGCTCTCCCACGGGTACGTGTGCAATTTTCAGTCACGTCAGGTCTGTGATGTCAGTGTTTCGTCACTTTGGATTTGGAAAAATACACGCCTACCAGTATTTTAAAAGTCCATGAAGTACATCTGTGTTTTGTTCTCAGAGGAGACCACACCTCTACAAACTCCAGTTGAAGAGGAAAAGCCACTGCCCACTGTTGAGACACCGACCGAGGAAGCCCCGACGGCTGAGCCAGCTGCATCATGGGAAGATGTCAAAGATGATTGGGCAGCGGCAAGTGACGAGGAGAAGGAAAAGGTTGAAGGTCAGTCTTGATGTGATGTTCGCTGCTGCAGCTGGACTAATGGCAATCCCTGGTTGCTTGGTTCACTACCACTAACTGTCCTGAACGTTCGAGTTCAGTTTACCTATGTTTTCAGAGGAAAAGAAGAAAAGTGAAGAAGAAGAAGAAGAGGAGGACGAGGAAGATGAAGATGAAGATGAGGCTTCTTCAGAAGAGGATGAGGAGGACGAGGAATCAGAGGAAGAGAGTGAAGAGGAATCGGAATCTGAGTCTGAATCTGAAGAGAGTGATGACGGACTGACACCAGCAGAGAGAGCGAGGGAAAAGGCTCTAATGAGAATGAGTGTAAGTAGCTGATTACCATGATTCTCACTTCATTGGGTCATAATTTGCTTCCCATTGAAGGGACTCCCTACAGCCACTTCCCAGTTCCTCTTAGTTTGCTTGGAGAGGATCAGTGTTATATCTAGGTCATTTTAGAGTGGCGCCGCGCCATGCCGCCAAATGGGGGCGCCATNTGCCCCTTAAAAAAAAAATTTTTTTTTTTTTTTTTTTTTAGGTTTTTAGTACCCCTAGACCCTTTGCCATGGTCCCTTTTGGTCATATGACCTTAGAAACTGGCTTAAATTGGCTGTTGACTGGAGTTATAGAGACCTTTTTAACTTTTTAGCTTTTCAAATTCCGTTAGAAGAAATGTCGTGAATGAAAAGTGCCCTTTTCTAGGTTGAAGTGCCCTTTTCGCAAAGTTTGCACCATGCCCTTCTGAAATCCTAGATATAACACTGGAGGATTATTCCTGACTTGTGTGCTGTTTTCAAAAGGGAAGACTTGAATTCAGTATGCCTCAGTTCTTCCCTGTTGGGCATGATTGCGATGTCAATAATTAATATTCCAGAAACGCCGGGAAGAGAATGAAAAAAATCGCTCTACTGACAATCTTCGGGCGCCAGTTGTCTGCGTCCTTGGCCACGTTGACACCGGAAAAACCAAGATTCTGGACAAGCTGCGACGGACGCATGTCCAGGATGGTGAGGCTGGCGGTATTACGCAGCAGATTGGTGCTACCAATGTGCCTCTGGAAGCGATCAAGGAACAGTCCAAGATGTGTAAGGAAGTAAGTTGTGTCGCATTTTTGATTGGCTGTGGGTTTTGAACATGTTTGTAAAATTATTGAGCTGCAAGTTTCCTTTGTATGATAACTCCAGTAGGAGCAGCCAGCCGCACGTATTGCCAAAAGATGGCAGCAAAGTTCTAGCGGACCAATGCAAAAGAAACTTCTCTTGACTGGTGCTCAATTAAGAATGAATGGGTCCGCTATATGCCTTAGATTGGGCCGTAGCGGCATCTGTTGGTCAACTCACTGACAGCTTCTATTAGAGCTGAGTGAAAGGCCTACTTTCAATTTATGCTCTCTGGACCCTGATAAAATCTTATGAGGGAAGATTGTCATCATATTGATTCCATTGATCTTTCTTTCAGTTTGCTAAGTCAGAACTAAAAATTCCTGGTTTGCTTATCATCGACACCCCCGGCCACGAGTCTTTCAGTAACCTGCGATCACGAGGATCGTCACTCTGTGATATAGCTGTTTTAGTCGTTGACATCATGCACGGGTTGGAACCGCAAACGATTGAGTCTATAAACCTTCTCAAGTCGCGGAAGACACCGTTCGTGGTTGCTTTGAACAAGGTGAGATGTCATGTTGGTTGTGGAACTCCACGAGAGCGTTTTCTCATGTGAGTTGTCTCAATGAGGAATTCACCATTGTTGTTGTCCGTGGGGCTTACACCAAGACTTATAGAGGAATCCCACTGACGTCATCAAGTCATGTGACTGGCCGTCAAAATGACGCAAACTGGCATCAATAGGGTGCTACACGTGGATTGACGTTCCGCCTGACGCGACGAGACACGACCCGAAATAACGTCATCGCGTCATCGTGACGTTCCTTCAGGAAACACGTGGTCAATTTGACGGCCAACGCAGCCTTGATGACGTCACGTGGGAAACCTCTATAGCACGAACAACTGCGATTTCAATGCAAGACCTTATATGACTTAGTAAAACCCAAGTTCTGCACTCCTGGGGTAGCCGCACAGAAACTCCGCTAGCGCTAGCGGAGCCCATCTACCGATAGTGCTGTACATTTTCCCATGCATTTTAAAACCAATAGGCTGTCGAAGCACTAGCGGAGTTTCTATGTGGCTACCCCTGGAGTTTCTCTGTATTGTCCAGATACCATTTATTATTTTGAAATAATCGTTTTGTGTTGGTATTTCAGATTGATAGGTTATACCAGTGGAAGACGAACCCACACTCTGACGTCCAAAACACGATAAAAAAACAATCAAAGATAACAAAAGATGAATTTGATGATCGATTGAGAAATATCGTCGTTGAATTTGCCGAACAGGTAACGAAATTTGTTACTCACAAGTGTCCAAGCTTTCCCAACTGCTTTTACCAGTACCTTTATTAGACAAGTTTTCAGTTGATGTTGATAATCAGTGAGCTAAACTTCTTTATTTCAGGAACTGAACGTGACTTTATCTTATGAGAATAAGAATCCACGTGAGTGGGTATCAATGGTGCCAACGTCTGCTCATACTGGGGATGGTATGGGTAATCTCATGGCTCTCTTATGCGAGCTCACGCAGAGCATGCTGGCCAAACGACTCGCATACTCGGAGGAGCTACAGGCTACGGTGATGGAGGTAAGGAAGTAATGAAGATGCTGGGGAAAAGGTGTATTCTTAGGGCCGTATTCATAAAGGGAGTTCAGCCTAATCGGCGTGCAAATTCTGCATTATACAGGTTAAAGGCCTAGAAAACTATTGTCTGATGTCTGTATGGTGCTTCACCCGAGGCGTTTACCTGCAGTATAGCCACATGCATCCAGTTGTCCTGCGTCTAAGTCCAGGAGGACAAAGGAAATGTTGAACAGTCAGGCAGGCTTGTCTAGAATTTGTGTAACACTTTCTTTTGTCCTCCCACACTGAGATGCAGGAAAGGTAGATGCGTGTGATCATCATAGATGAGAGTTTTCCGGGAATTCCCGGATTTCCGGGAGCGGGCGCTGCCCAAAAAAATCTGGATTTTTCGATTTGGCTTCGTTCCGGCAGCTGTGCTGTTCCAGGTCCCGGTTTTACATCCAACCACCAACAATCCTATACTGGTTCCATGATCTACCGCTAGGATTTGATGACAGGGATGGCACCAAGATGGCGGCGGGCCGTCAGAAGGACGAATTGACCAGTGAATATCGTGATTGTCATCGCATATCATGGCCTGTTCCAAGACATTGGATTGAATGGCAGATTTGGGACTTTTGACTTCTGGGGTCATGACTAATTTCCGGGAATTTTTTGAAATGGCACTCTCATCTATGGATCATCTTGTGGGAAAATGCCAGAGATCTTCCGAGGTCTCCCGTCATCTGTATTCTNTTTTTATTTCTGACACTGTCGCCTTACTTAATAATGTTTAATAGTACCCTGTCCAGTTGTAAAATCCTGCAACCTGTCATCATGGTCTTATCATGGTCTTATCTATCTTACTCTTTGTTTTGTACCATTTCTTTTTTCTCTCATTTTCGTGTGTACTGTTGTCTTACACCATCATTTATTTACTGTATATGCTATTTTTGTTAATCCAGGGCTACTAATGCCTGCTTCAGCCCTGGACATCTTATCTTTTGTTATGTACTTTTTGTTTGCTTCAAATAAATTCCTAATTAACTAAAATTAGCCCCAGCGATCTCGAAGGGGCAACGCCGGGGCTATTTTGAGCACGGGGATTTATGTAGTGTAACCGCAAAATCCCCGTGTCTATTTCTAGTTCCGCGCACCCCGACAGGCGACGATGCAAATTGATGAGTTATGCGCATGTGTATATGCTACTTCACGCCTCCAGCAGCCTCTTTATGATGGAGAGTTGCCTACATGCAGATCCCCTATCGCCGGGATACGGAACTTATTACCAATCACATTTTAGTAGTGTAACCGCTCGCCGGGTCAACGCCGTGTTTTTTCTGGTTCGGAAAAACCCCGTGTCTCAAAAAGCACGGGGATTTTGGATAAGTGTAACAACAGGCTATTATGCATTGCGTATCACCAACGAGCAGCCGGATTCCATCCAAATCAAGATGTCACATCAGGAGGAAGCATTCCAAACAATCCGCTTACCACAGCGGAGAAATAGTAGTGGACAATATTCACTCGAGAAGGCATATAAAACTAGACTCCCCATATCTACGGAAATTATGAGGATCTAATGAGTCTGTGCAAATTTACTCACCCTGTTATCAGATTACCTGAGCCCGTATTATTCTATAAAAACCTTCCCCATTGAAGGTACATGTGGGCAACGATGACAATGACAGTGATTCGCTTGAGACAGTCGTCGAGTTCCGTACCTTGCACCAAGGTACATCGGAATTCGCCCTAGAATAAACGTCATTGAACTCATTATCTCTGAGCTGCGAAAGCTCTCTAGTGTTTTTTACAAGCACGTGCTTTTGAAGTTAAAGGTTGTGTTGTCCTGTTGAGAAATATTTACGATAGATTGTATTGTTGTGTTGAGAAATGTTTACCTATATTGTTGTGTTAAGAAATATTTGTATTGAAGAATTTAAATGATTTTAATACATTCCAGTTTCTTCCATGTGCTTTTGTTCAGTCAATGAGCATCTGTGATAGCTAGGATGGTCTTATTCGATGCTGAAGGTAAATTTATCACCTTGTACCAACAAAATAATCAATTCACAATGACGATTATCATGAAATTATGCTTTATAGCATTCTGGTGAAATGACGAATATTCCATTTATCTGACAAAATGATGCCAGCAAAGTGGCGAATATTCCTACTACCTGAAACGATTATGTCAGCAAAGTGGCGAATATGTGGCGAATATCTTATTCATTTTCTTAAAGCAGTGGCGAATATGGTACCGTCGTTACAATCGCACAGAATCGCACTAACATCTGTATTAGTGAAATATATGGCCGTCCAATACCTTCAGGAAGGGTATAGCTTGCCTGTGAGTTCATGTGGAAAATGCTGTGCCTTTCAGTTTTGATGCAGGACTTCATGGAAAAATGACAAAATTGCAAACTCATATTTCTCATAATCTTCAAAAATAGTGCCAAAGGCACTGTGCCCGCTTGGCTTTTTTAGCACAGTGGTGGAGAGCATAAGCCATATCAGAATCCCATACAAGCAATCTTTGACAATATCTGTGACCAAAGCGTACATAGCAGATTTTGTGAGTTTGGTTTTGGCCTCCTGGCGGCAAAGTCAAGAATTAGATTTCACCAATACTTCGTCAGGAAGTCACTACAACCTAGAGGTAAATACATACAAAGGTTCAATACAATAGCTCAAACGATTATCAAAATATAGCCTTTTTATGTTTTTCACAAAACGCCCCCTACCTACCAAAATAGGAATCGCATCGCACCCAAAATCGAACTTGACCTAGATTTTTTGGTCATACACACCTTTATGCAATATGAAAATGATCCTTCAAAAACTGAAGGCGCTATCCATCTGACAAGGAAAAATTTGATATTTTCGTTTTGGCCCCCTAGTGGCAAAGTGGAGAATCAGATTGCACCGAAACTTCGTGTGCAAGTCACCACAGACTAGAGGTACATGCGTACAAATTTTCATCGTGATAGCTCAAGCCATTCGCAAAATACAGGCCTTTGAATTTTTTCACAAAACGCCCCCTACTGGCCAAAGTAGAAATCGCATCGCACCCAAAATCGAACTTGACCTAGATTTTGTGGTCATACACACCCATATGCAATATGAAAATGATCCGTCAAAAACTGAAGGCGCTATCCATCTGACAAGGGAAAAGTTTACGGACACACGCACGCACGCACGCACGCACGCACGCACGCACTAACGCACGACAGACCACCACTAAAGGCGCCAAGCACAGCATAAGCCCTTTTGGCCTATGGGCCAAGCGGGCTAAAAATACATATTCGCCGGTTCGCCAGCAAGGGAGCAAATTCCTTTAGGACGTCGATGAAACTGTATCTGCATGATGTCTGTGTGTGAACCGGGCGGAGGAAAAAGTTTGACTCACGAAAAAGTGATGGAGCCTGTAGCAGAAGCGTCCTTGGAGGAGACGGAAAAAACACTTTTCCTGACAACGTACAGCACCGCAGGCCTGCAGCGACACCTTATAGATTCGCAAGGATATGGCTTGGTGACCTGTGATGAGGGACACACTGCCATCCGTGAGAAGCAAGGAGGGTAATGGAGAGAACGGAAGGGGTCTCATGTGTCAATTGTGGGGATGCAAAGGTGACTCCAGTACATTAGTGACCGGGCAAAGAAGATTTAAGTTTGCTTCGCTGTGCATGCACATCTCTACTCAGCCCGACCTTCTCCTGTCAGAATTGGCGCAGCTCTGCAGTTGCAATAACAGTTTCATTGACAGGATTCTGATCATTTGTAGTAAACCGAAAATATATCCGCCAATAACTGTACGTGAGAACTTCAACCTTTTAACCCTTATGGGCCTGAAAGAAGACGACATTGCCGCTATGTTTATGACAATTTATCAGTTCCACCAGAATGAAGGTCTGGAGTCAAATACACTGTTAGAAATAACAGAGGATTTTACAGAAAATCTGTGCAGCAGAGTCCCCAGGACCGCATCTGTAAAATTAGACTGAAATAAATGTTAACAGAGACTTGACTGGAGGCTGAGCAAATTATATTTTCATACTGCTCTCAGAAGGCATCATAATGGGATGTCCAATGGGGTCAAACCAATACAGGAAAACATGAATTATACCATATGTAAATTTACAGAAAGTGCTGGGGACTCTGCTGCAGGCAATTTCTGTAAAATTACTACAAAATTACTATTGTAAAATTAATAATTTCTAACAGTGGAGCCTACACTTTATCGGCAGATGCCCAAGACAGTTTTGACCAAATACTGGAGAAGTACGCCGAGGCGGTTGATGCAAAGTAGGCTACAACTCGGATTCAGGTAAGGGTCACATGTATTTTCTTGAAAAGTTCAACAAATCACCCAGCCCACGTACTCTACATTTTTTCGTCACTGTCACTTGGTGGCCACGACGCCTGTTTTAAGCACGTAATCCAAAGAAAAAGTACACCGGTAAATTCTATGTGGAATGCTATTAACTGATTTGTTGCTGTAATATTCTGCAGCTGATAAATAGCCGCTCCATGAGCTACGAAGGGTTACCACTTAACCACATCTCCGTTGAATAGTATAGGCTACTAGTATACCCCATGCCCGGTCGCTATTCGAAATACCTCAACTGTATCTTTTTTCCAGATGCGGAGGAGGCCTCCATCGCTGACTCGCAGGTGGACGAAGGAGTTTTCTCCTCCAGCAAAGACACTTCACATCTCCTCCGGCTAGCAGCTAACCTCCACGTACTGTTCCACGCCATGGAACACCGACTCAACCGGCTGGAAGGGGATCTCGTAATTCCGAAAGAAATAAGCGCTCCTTACTTGGCCTTCGCCAGAAAACTGATGGATATATACAATCTTCCTGCAGGTAAGCGAATGATTTGAATCCCCAAAACGAACAGAAGAGGAGAAAAAAATACGCAGACAACTTCATGATCGATACATATCATTATTTCTGTTTTATTTCCTACAAATTCATCGACGATCCGCACGTCGAAATCTATTTAGAGAAGATATGAAACATTTCTGGCACTATATACTTCACTTTGAAAGAGAACTGTAAGGGTTGTCTATTTCTGGGCCACGGGTTGACTCGTTGTTTACAATTAATTGTCTGATTATTAGCATTGACTTGGTCATCTTTCGATCTTTCTTTCAGTCTCTTAACAGTGCAAGCGGCAGAGAATCATAAGGGCAATTGGGAAACTCCCTTCCCCCACCGTCACGGCATCGGACGTACAACGACCTGTAAAGGAATCGATTGTGGTGGACGTGAAAGATAAATACATTTCCGCCGTATATCGGTAACACTCACTTTAAACTCATCCATATTCTGCATGGTCCCCTGGTTCTATATTTCGGCAAGACTAGGTTGATATGGAGATTGCGTCAGGGTCAACATTCAACATCCACAACCATGGGTTTCGGACCATAATGTTACTTATCGAATATGTTACTTCCGGGGAAGGCAGAATTAATGTTTCAGAGTGGAAACTTACTATTTTCAGCAAAATCTACGTTTTGGCTCTTCTGATGTTGAAAGTACAGTTCAGGACTTGAAATATGACTTTTTGTTATGCCAACAAAAAGTAAGTTTTTCACGCTAAAAACAAAGTTTCCAGAGCAAAAACGTTCTTTTTGGAATAAATCAACAAACCGCGTGCCATAGACGTCTAGGCGCGATAATCGTGCCCTAATATGATGATTGCTTAAAGCCCCACTGTATTGAATGTGAAAAACGCAAATCATCGCCGCGATTCTCGCACGACGTCACGACGTCAGCGTAGTGTAAAATGTACTACGCTCTGTCAGAATACATTAGAGCTCTCCCTGCAGTTTTTTCCAATGCGTGCTGAAAACTAGGCCTTGATTCTGTGAAGTGCGTATCAGGCAAGCATTTTGGGGACCTTTACGAGGCTATGGGACCTGTATGTGCACTCTCCTAACGTTTTGAAAATATCGTAAAATTCAATACTGTGGGGCTTTAATGTCGATTTTTCTCACACTTTTTTCCATTTATACTTCAGCTTGGATCGCTCCAGCGGGATGGATTTGGACAAGTCACGACAGCCAAAGATAGAAAGAACAGTGGGCCATATTCATAAAGGGTGTTTAGCCTAATCAGCGTACAAATTCTGCATTACACAGGTTAAAGACCTAGAAAACTATTGTCTGATGTCTGTATGGTGCTTCACCAGAGGCGTTTAAACGCAGGATAATCACACGCGTACAACTTCCCCGCGTCTAAGTGCAAGAGGACAAAGGAAAAGTTAAACGATCAGGCCGGCTTGTCTAGAGTTTGTCAAACACTTTCTTTTGTCTCCCACACTGAGACGCAGGAAAGTTAGACGCGTGTGATTATCTTGTGGGTAAATGCCAGAGATCAGGCAGCATACAGAAGGCAGAACAATAGTTTTCTAGGCCTTTAACCTGTGTTATGCAAAATTTGTACGCTGATTAGGCTAAACACCCTTTATGAATATGGCCCAGTGTCTTTTTCTTTAAGCGGGCCCCAGATACTTCGACAGCACAGGAGAAGATTCTTGCCGAGGGGGGAATTGGACTAGAAACTTATAGAATAATTTTTAATAAAACGCAGAACATGCCACAAAGACTAAGAAACATGTGCAAAGACCATCTGCATATCGAAGTTTTACAGCTCCTGTTCGACTTAACAGAGAGCACATAGGAAGAACACTCGGGGGCGGTGGAGGCTTCCGCTTCCACTTCCAGGTCAATCTCAATCGTAGGGACTAGGCCTCTCACTATGCCCATGTCAGACTGTTTCCAATCCCGTTCTGGACAGTTTCTTCTGTATATCGCCCGTTGTGGACAGCTTCTTAACTGTGTATATCGCCTATAGGGCGCTTTCTCGTTAAAGGGAGACTCTACTCATTGTGTGAAATTTTGAATTTTTGAAATATCGTTAATACATTCAAATTCATTGATATCTGCAACACGTCATATTTTTTTTAAAATCAGCAAACTGATCATTTTAAGTATTTTAGTTGGATCCCAAGGGGACCATTGCATAGCATACATGATGTCATGCATGCTCAATGCATATTTATGAAGGTACAACCAAAAGGCCTAGGCAGTCACAGTATAAGCTCATTCACTACAAAGGTCGTCAGCCTATTGACACTAGTGACATCACAATTCATGGCAATAGTCTACATGGATTGATAAAAATTCAAAAGTTTTCAATGAGTGGAGTCTGCCTTAAAATAACATAAGTCCTGCGTTTTGTTAACTTGGCGTACTGCGCGCTATAAATGCAGCACGCCCTCCTCTGGAGGTACTGGGCGAAACGAGTAATCTTATACGCCGTTATGGTGTTCGGTGAATTTATGTTCTGGACACGGGGACGTCCATCCACTCAACGTTCGGGGATTATGGAAAGTAACAGATTTGGCGGTCAAAGAATCCACCCCTCTAGTAAATCCTAAGCAGAACCCTGTATTACCCAAGTGAAATACACTAGGCGTAGGCGTAGGCCTTCCTCATTTATGCAGCGGTCAATGGAAAC
>NMRB01000106.1:593471-629505 GCA_002633025.1 Notospermus geniculatus
AATCTCCCAACATTGACATGATTTCACAAAATTGGTAGAACTTTAGAATCCCTGGTTAGGAGTGGCACACAGTGGAAATCCTATTGCTATTGCACAATCGTAACAATGCGGCTTATTCCGTCAATCGATGACCAGCAGGGTGGATTGTGTGCATGTAGGCCTATGTGCAAATGCATGCATACTGGTTGCTACACACTGTAGGCCATACGTGTGGTATATTGATATACCGACCGTTGGGCCTAGGCCTATGTCATGATTTATGGGATGAATGAGGAACCCGCGTGCCGGAAATCCCGACAGGTCGGCGCTGCGAGCAGTGCGACCAAAACGACGTCATTGACGTCGTTTTGAGTGTTGACGTTGCGTCATGAAAACATGAGCTGTACATTTTTGTACAGGAAACATGAGATAAAGACGTTGCCGAAATCGTCATCTATGTCTTCATTTTAAGGAAAAAAGCATTGCAAAATTGCAGACATTTTCATCTGCTACAAGATGGTGTAAATTTTAATGCCAGGCGACCGAAACAAGAGGGTGATTTTCACGCCAGAAATAAATGGAAATAACGTTAGAAAAAAGAAACTTCGGTCGCAGCGCTCACAGCGCCACGTCGTGACGTTAGTTCCTCCGGTTCCTCATTAGAGTCACCGTGAATAATACAGCGATTTAGGCCCAGGACTCACGAGCTTGCTTTGCTAACCTTCATCATCTGCCATCTGGTACAGGCTTTGTTTGCCTAGCTGGGCCCTGCCACAGTTGGCTAAGGCTGGCTATGCTAGGCCTACGCCTATGCGAGGATTAAATAGCAACGAGCTGCCGTACAAAGTTTCTTTGTACGCCCTCGAGTTGCGATTCAGACAACACCAGCGACAGCTTTTATTGTGTATTGCCATCTTTTGGCCACAGTTGTCACCTACCATGTGAATGTACCTCTTCAATCGACCAATAGCAGCAGCAAACCATGCCATACCAACGATGATGCTGTTTTTCAATTCATCCACACATTATCCAACACATTTCACTTTGTTTTTCCTTTTAATAACATAACGTCAATAATACATTTTCTGCCTCCTTCCCTCTGCACTCTGCAAAAAATTTCATTACCATCACCAGAATTATCATACGCCTGGTCCCGATAACTCTGGATCTACATGTAGTGCGAGAGGGTATAAAAATTGGTTTCTTCCAAATTCCTTACATTCAATTGGCTTTTGGAATCGTTAACCCTTAAATTCCCACGCGGACTTTGAATTTCCCGTGCTTCTAGTTCGCGTGAAATGATGTTTGTTTTGACTTCTGTCAGCTGTTTACAGTCATAATACATAGCCTGAGATGCCTGATCCATGGATTTTGGGGGAGGTTTAGATGATATTTCTGGTGAAATTTCTGGAAGAATTCTGGGAATTTATAAGGGTTAAACTACACCACCTTCTTCAGTGATATGGTTTTGATAGCTCTATATGTTATTTTGCTTTCTCTCACAGAACCAGTATGACAAGGTGAAGGAACTGAAGGCTGCTCAGGGTGTGAAGCTCATTGCAAAAGATTTGGAGAAGGCACTAGCTGGTTTGCCTCTGTATGTTGCCAACCATCCAGACGAGGCGGAAATATACCGGGTAATTTTGTTGTCTGTACTTTGTTGTGGCAACCTGTGATCAGTTACATTGTATGACCTTCCAATGGCTGAAGGCAAATTTGATGGGTGCCTTAATCTTTTAACCCTTTCCTCTGCTGCACACTCTGGCAACCACGGCACTGGAGAATTTTATATCGTTAATATTTGTCTTGATACTTTGCAGGAAGACATAGGAAAACAGCTGAAAAATATTCTAAACGCAATAAAACTAAGTGAAAAAGGAGTGTTCGTCCAGGCATCTACTCTAGGATCACTTGAAGCTTTACTGGAATTTCTACGAACTTCAAAAATACCTGTAAGTATGTGTTATTGTGCCAACTCGGGTCCGCTTTGAGCCGCATATTCATATGAAAAAATAGTCATCATTGATTGAAAAACTGGAGAACAGAGCATGTATTGCCCGTACTTCGATGAGAAAAGAAATTTACTGCGTGATGCATGACTTCATTGTGTCCTCTCCATTTCTTACAGTACGCTGGTATCAACATTGGCCCTGTTCACAAGCGTGATGTCATGAAAGCATCTGTGATGGTAGAACGTGATATTCAGTAAGTAACATGGATTGCTCCTGTTGTACAAAGAAATCTAAGAAATCAAAAAACTCTTTAGCTACCCTGGACCTTACCATTGGATGGGCAAGTTGAAAAGAGGGAAACGAGTAGACACTTAAATTTACTGCTACTTCCATTTCGGATTCTCAATATCTATTTACCTGGTGGCATAAAGGAATCAACCATAAAGGTTTAACTGCGAACGATGAGCTTACTGAGGGATACACTTCCTGTGTTGCCACCAGATGTCTCTCACTGCCTGAATTTAGGCTTTACGTAATACGCAGGAGCTTCAACTTTTTTTGTGGTGAAGAGGAACATGAACCTGCCAACATGATGCTTTGAATTCCATTTCTGACGATAACTGAGCTATTTTCAGCACAATTAGTGTTCCATGTACAAATGTACGTCAGCCTATTCAAATCTACACCAATGACCCTGAACACACATCGTTCGTGGGGTTCTCAATAATTCAGACCTTTTGTATCATAAGGTCAACTAGTCGGAATTCAACAAAATTTGCAGTGAATGTGCACAGAAGGGTCTTGCCTATCACATGGAAACGTCAGAATGCAAATCTGTTGGGTTTTAAAGGGATATTGTCCACATTTATAAAATGCTAAATTTGTCAGTTGAACCTTAATGGTTGATTCCTTTATGCTGGTGGTGATATCTTTCAGGTTTGCAGTCATCCTTGCATTTGACGTGAAAGTGGAGCGAGATGGCCAGGAACTCGCAGACAGCGTCGGCGTGCAGATATTCACGGCGGACATCATCTACCATCTTTTTGACAAATTCATGGAGTACAGAGAAACATTTAAGCAAAAGAAACGGGATGAATTCAAAAACATTGCAGTGTTTCCGTGCAAACTTCGTATTCTTCCGCAGTATATCTTCAATAGTAGGGATCCCATTGTGGTTGGGGTGTCTGTAGAGGCTGGGTTCATTCGTGTTGGAACGCCGTTGTGTGTGCCGGCGAACCAAGATGGGAGCAAGGAGGTAAGGAGTATTCAGCAGTGAACTTGGCACTTCAATTTCATCGCCAATCTCAGAACAATCGCTTCTGCTCCCGTTTGCTGCCAATTTTAGGGGCTAAGAAAGGTTCATGTATAGACAAATCCCAAATTGACGTAAACGGGAAAGATCTGCGCATTTCCGCCGAAATAGCAACAAGAACCTCGGTCTGAAACTGAATGACGTGACGCAGAGAACCCCACGACAGTGACTTGGACGACGTTACGTCAGAGTTGACCATTGCTGAATCACGGATTGCGTCACGTCAGCTGGTTTCAGATCGAGGTTCTTGTTGCTATTTCGGCGGAAGTGCGCAGAACTTGGAATTTGGGATTTGTCTATACACATGATCAATTTGATCGAGCCCTTGGTCGGGATGACTCCTTTCAATTTCGAATTTGATTCAGTCTTAACCCTTTCCGAACTTCACTTATCTGTTCTAGGAAGTTTTTGTTGGNAAAACAGCTGAAAAATATTCTAAACGCAATAAAACTAAGTGAAAAAGGAGTGTTCGTCCAGGCATCTACTCTAGGATCACTTGAAGCTTTACTGGAATTTTTACGAACTTCGAAAATACCTGTAAGTATGTGTTATTGTGCCAACTCGGGTCCGCTTTGAGCCGCATATTCATATGAAAAAATAGTCATCATTGATTGAAAAACTGGAGAACAGAGCATGTATTGCCCTTACTTCGATGAGAAAAGAAATTTACCGCGTGATGCATGGCTTCATTGTGTCCTCTCCATTTCTTACAGTACGCTGGTATCAACATTGGCCCTGTTCACAAGCGTGATGTCATGAAAGCATCTGTGATGGTGGAACGTGATATTCAGTAAGTAACATGGACTGCTCCTGTTGTACAAATTCTGAGAAATCAAAAAACTCTTTAGCTAACCCTGGATCTTACCATTGGATGGGCAAGTTGAAAAGAGGGAACGAGTAGACACCTAAATTTACTGCTACTTCCATTTCGCATTCTCGATAGCTATTTACCTGGTGGTGATATCTTTCAGGTTTGCAGTCATCCTTGCATTTGACGTGAAAGTGGAGCGAGATGGCCAAGAACTCGCGGACAGCGTCGGCGTGCAGATATTCACGGCGGACATCATCTACCACCTTTTTGACAAATTCATGGAGTATAGAGAAACATTTAAGCAAAAGAAACGGGATGAATTCAAAAACATTGCAGTGTTTCCGTGCAAACTTCGTATTCTTCCGCAGTATATCTTCAATAGTAGGGATCCCATTGTGGTTGGGGTGTCTGTAGAGGCTGGGTTCATTCGTGTTGGAACGCCGTTGTGTGTGCCGGCGAACCAAGATGGGAGCAAGGAGGTAAGGAGTATTCAGCGGTGAACTTGGCACTTCAGTTTCATCGCCAATCTCAGAACAATCCAGTTTCATCGCCAATCTCAGAACAATCGCTTCTGCTCCCGTTTGCTGCCAATTTTAGGGGCTAAGAAAGGTTCATGTATACACATGATCAATTTGATCGAGACCTTGGTCGGGATGACTCCTTTCAATTTCGAGTTTGATTCAGTCTTAACCCTTTCCGAACTTCACTTATCTTTTCTAGGAAGTTTTTGTTGGTCGGATTGCCAGTATAGAGAACAACCACAAGGAAACAGACGAAGCACGACGTGGTGCTGAAGTGTGCATAAAGATCGAACCAAGTGGAGGTGAAGCACCCAAGATGTATGGCCGGCATTTTGATCATAATGATTTACTCATAAGCAAGGTAGGTTTCCTTACCCATTTCTGCTGGAAAACTCAACCCTCTCCGGCCAAGTGCCTTGACCAAGGTTCCCTTCTTAAAGTTGCTTGCTGACTTCGCAGATCTCTCTTTTGCAGATCTCACGCGATTCCATTGATGCCGTGAAGGACTACTTTAGAGAAGACATGCAGAAGACCGACTGGCAGTTAACAGTGGAACTCAAGAAGCTTTTCAAAATTCTCTGATGTTGGTGCAAGTGATCGTCGTGTGCTAACTCATCACTGGGATACTACACAATGCAGCTGCTGTTCAGTCAGTCCAATTTTTGTGAAACAGGGGATGGAGCTTTTCCCATCATTCTCGGATGTTGACTCATCATGAACACATGACCTAAATACACAAGCTGCTGGGTGTTTTGACGAATGAGGACTCTTATTTCAGAACATTGTATTTTTGTGTGTCTAATGGAAAGAAAACAAGGCCATGGCATATTCGTTGTGCAGTCTGAGACAAATGTGACTTTTTTCTTCAGACCTGTGATTTTTGGTGACAAGGTCATTGGTTTTACGTCTTGTCTCGCACGAGGGACTGATGAGATCATGTTTAATTGTGAAAAAACCCAGCATCACTACTTACTAGTGATCAGTGAGAGCATGGTTGATTTGAGAAGTAGATACTGGGTGATTTTAAACTTCAAAGAGTGAGACGAACACCTACTGGGACCCCCAGCATCATCTTCGATAATCGAAGGCCGATCTGCTCTCCATGGCTGCGTTACATCGCACATCACCCTTCGAGAAATAGACCAGTCGGCGGCGTATCTTGGCACCATGCCAACTTTAACGGTCGACCAATCATATGACACTTTATATCGGGTCTTCGGCTACAACTCTTTGTACCACGATTCAAATTTTACAACACCGATTCTGATTGGCCTCTTCTTCTCGAGGCGGCAGATACGCCGTGGACCGGTCACTTTCTCGAAGGGTGTTGTGCGGTGTAACGTAGTGGTGAGCAGATCGGCCTTCGATGATCGAAGATGCCCCAGCATTGATGTTAATTTCAACTTGATGTCTAGACCACGTGATTTAAAATCACCCGGTGTACTTGGCAGTACAAGAAAGACCCACGAATGAGTCATTAAGAAAATGGTGCCCGCTATGGAGGGGACAGACTGAAATGTCACCCCGAGAAAACATTGTTGACCGAGGCCGCTCTGTATTTAGCCATGCCCATCCATGTGACATTTTGTGATCCGTATCGGCCAATCAAATTCAGGGATTTTACCTTGAGGTACGATATTAGACCATGCTCTCATTGATTGCAAGTGGAGCTAAATGTACATGTAGTGCCTATAGAGGCTATGCACGTGACGTCATCAGCCCGCGTACTGCGATGTGACGCCATGTTGGATGGAACGTTCTGACATTTTGACGCAGCGCGTGTGACGGTCTGCTCCGTCCATTTTCCATCCAGCGTGGCGGCATACCCATTGATGACGTCATTTGATGACGTCAGTGCATAGCCTCTATTGTCTTTAGTGGATCTCTTTGTCAAGGACACTAGTCTTGGGTTGAGAGATGCATGGGTGTTCTGTTTTGTGTGAATGATTTGAGGCTGAAAGTATGAGTGTGTCAGTAAGGCCATTCAACATAAATTACTTGTTTATCATCATTCAAACTTATGATATTGGGGAGGGAGGGCCTTTGATATTTGATATTTTGTATGGGTGACAATGTTTGATCGGGAGGGCCTTTGATATTTGATATTTTGAGAGTAGGCCTACTGGTTCAAAAATTTCATACAGAAATGGATTACATGCAATACAAGCCAGTTTGTTGTCTGGCCAGAATAGGATCATCCATGTTGTAGTGAATATCAATTATCAAAAAGCCCGTCAGCATGATCAGGTCTGGGAAAATCAGGTCAGGAGGTTGTTTGAAACAATAACAAAAATAAAAGGTGAAGCAGAGGGCAAGATTTTGGAGCGGACGGTACCTTGATATTTGATATATCAAATATCAAAATAATCGGCATGGGAGCTAAATGTTGGGATGGGCGCAGAGGTGTAGCTAGCGGGGGGGGGCGGCAGGGGGGGCTAATGCCCCCCCAGGTGGTCGGGAAAAATGTGTTTTTCATGCACATTTTGACCGAAAATTAGCAAAATATGGTCTTTTGCCCCCCCCCAGAGGACCTTTTGCCCCCCCCAGGCCAAAAAAGCTAGCTACGCCCCTGGGGCGGTCATGATAAACAAGTAATTTATGTTGAATGGCCTAATAGAGGGGTGTTCTGACAAAAGCGAGGTCAGCGAGCGGGAGAGATTTCTGTTGCTTCCATTCATTTAGACTCCTAAGTACATGTACTAGGACAGTCTAGTAATTCTTACCGAACTTGACTGGCTTCCACTTTTCTGTAACTCATCCCAAGATAAACTGCACTCTGTATTTTATTTATGCATGTTGGTTTCAAAAAGAAATGACACAGACACTGTGTGATGGCCGAGTTAAAATAATGATCATGGAAAATTGAAGATTCATGAAATGAAAATATCATTGTTTATTTGAATTTGTTGTTTATTCATTTCGACCCTTACAAAAATGTACCTGGTGTAAATGACATTACCACGTGGTAATGTCATTTACACGTGGTACATTTTCGTAAGGGGAATTCTGATTGTTCCAAGTCTCTAAAGTGTGCACAGCAGCAGCAGCAGGAGGCGGCCCTCTGGCCAAAAGCTGTGGGGTTCCATTCAAGTTCTCCTCAGCTCAGAACCCTTCGTCAGGTCACCACTTTGTACCCTGAACTGGAAAAAAGACCATCTCGGGTAAGAAAGTGACATATAAGACCATCTCGGGTAAGAAAATGACATAAGACCATCTCGGGTAAGAAAATGACATGAAAATTTTTGCTTTCTCTATTGTGCCATGCAACAAAAGCATTTGGAGTGTGCTGGGGCACAGGCCTCTGGAGAGTTGGTCAGTGGAGTATTCCGCGTAAAATCGGGGGGAAAGTGAGCAGACAATGGCCAAATCTATACTATATATATAATATAGTATAGATTTGGCCATTGTCTGCTCACTTTCCCCCGATTTTACGCGGAATACTCCACTGACCAACTCTCCAGAGGCCTGTGGCTGGGGCATGTTTTTGCAACACCCTGTAAAGCCAAACATGTGGCTGGTCATAGTGGAGGGCAGGGGATCAGTGTAGGTAGCTTTCAAGCCTGATTCCATAGACTGATCCTTTACCCTCGACAGCCTGCAAGGGCAGGTAGCCACCAAGACTGGTCCCCTGCCCTCGAAATTGCGAAGCGCTACGAGGGCATCGGAGCAGTCTGTAAATCCACTATGATACGGTAGATGGCGACACTGGCGCTCTAGAAATTTCTGAATCTTGAAACGTTGCACATGCTGGTAAAATTGGCCTAATTTCAAGGCTTTAAATCATTCCGTACTCACATTAGATTCGCGTAACTTTGGTAAGAGCAGTTCGGGGACTTGAAAACAAAGTGACTCAATATTCTGTCCCGAAACATCGCACTAAGCCATCTTCGGCATCTAAATAAAACCCAAGGTCTGTCCGACAATTGCGTTCTACTAATTTGTACAGCACGCCTCCTGTAGTATGGTATCTATTCTCGGACAGCGGAATTTTCTCTTATTTCTATGTTAGTCACATGCATGTTAATCTGATGTATTGACTCGGGTTTTATGTGACCTCGGCCTTTGTTCTAGACTATAATCAAGCCGGTCAAGCAAGGCCTAACTCCAGGTCAGGATTGAGATCGACTGGGCTGAGAGAGTGCATCTCCCTCGGCCTCCCTCCCCTTAGGCCCTAGGCCGTGCGTAATTAATTCTATGTTTCGGGTCCCGCGCGCGCACCTATTTCTGACTGTTGTCTGCTAATAGAAATGCATTGCGCATCCAGTCCTTGTCCTGAAAGGCGCGCAATTGCGCTTGCACCCCATAGCGCACGTAAATTGTTTTTTAGGCGCGAAAAGAAACGCGCGCCTAGCTCCGAAAAAAGTTCAAATTTAGCGCACCTTGTAAATTTAGTGCCAGCACTGCTAGCGAGTGTGCCACTGCCAGACGATCCCGACTTGAGGACAGCTTTCACTTCTACAGTGACCTGAACTTTTGGTTTTATTTCGCTGGGATGGAAAGAAATCGCCTCAAAAACTGTTTGGTTGGATTCCTGATGAAATTTCCTTTCCAATGACATAAAGCTTGCCCGTCTTGGTCATTTTGATGAAGAGATATAAGGCCTACTTGATTAGGCAGTTGAACACCAGAGTTGGCTTCGCGCCAACTGCTATGCAGACATCTCTGTGTGTGCCTACGATCGTAACGATGTTTCTGGTCAGCCAGTCTGACTAATTAACAGAAATAAGCTGATGATGGACACAATGAGCGGCTCAAATTGGGTGTTTTGTTCAATACCCTGTTGATTTCATTGCAAGCTTTACTTTATATTAATCATTTTTGGGCCAAGTTATCTGGTGAGTTTGACTCAGTTTGAAGAAATCTCAAGAGCGGCTCTGAGCCAATCAGAAAATACCTTGATTTAATATGGTGTAATGGGCGGGAAATTTGAATTCACTTGTGGAGTCATCATTTCTTTGTAAAGAAATGATTGGAATGACAGCGAAAAATAAAAATTTATTTTGTGGGGTGGTGCCCTCAGTGCCTTCTTCAGAGTGGCCTTGTGCCCCTGGGGGTGGCCTTGGTACCCCTAAAATTCAGAAAATTTCCAAGGCCAAAGTGGTAGTGCCCAAATGGAAGTCTAATTTAAGGCCTGAAAACATTGTCTGATTGTGTAGTTAAGCAGTTCTTTTGGTATATTTTCTTTTGAAAATATTTTTAGTGATAATTGTGTGCGTGTCCTGAATTTATATTAGGGGGTCAATTGCTCACTTTGGTGCGCAAAAAAAATTGTGCGCCTAGGTAAATGTAGGTGAGCAAACTTTTGTGCACCTGCATTTTTTTCAGGAAAAGGACTGCGCATCCATTTTCTGAGATTCTCAAGATTCCCAACACAACTATCGGTAAAAAAATAGGCCCAACAAGTTTTAAAATACCTCCTGAGAAAGCTAGTTCCTACATCCTTGGTCACAAAACCAGGATGCTGACAGATTAAAACAAAGTTCCAACAGGTAGAGCTCTTGTTTCATGGTCAGGATGCCTCAATTTTTCATTTAAATCCATTCAAAATCCCCCCCAGGATATCAATCTGTGTGACATGTACTGTATTGATTCGTGTTTCAGCCCGTGTTAATAATGCAGTTTGTGTTGTGTTTGGAGCGCGCGCGCACCAATTTTAGGTGACAGTGGGACACGAAACATAGAATTAATTACGCATGGCCTTACTACCTACGAAAATTTACCACGTGTAAATGACATTAACACGTGGTAATGTCATTTACCATGTTTACATGTGGTACATTTTCGTAAGGGAATTCTCCCNCCCCCCCCCCCCCGCCGCCGGCCTGATGCCAGTGACGGGGACGCCGGACTGTCCCGTCACCACCCTTATTTACCCACTGACCCCATGTCCTCATGTGGTTCAAAAAACCATTATATTACATCAACAAATAAGTGCATGTGTAATACTTATCGCTGTTTTAGGCCTAGGCCCCCTATGTTAGGCCTATTGCCATTTTTACAAGTAGGCCCCTAGGCCTAATTACAAATTTGTATCTTTAATATTTCATTTCATTGTCGTTTGCAGGTAGAATAAACATGGATCCAAGTGATATACAAAAACTGGAATCTTTTATTGGTGTATGCAAGGCAAATCCAGGAATTTTGCGTACACCCGAGTTTGCCTTCTTCAAGGACTATGTTGAAAGGTATCAATCATATATGATGATAATTCACGGCTATTTGAGAAGATGTAGTAGCTGAGAACAAACTAGGTTAGGGTACTAGGGAAGACTGCACATCTCAAACTGCAAGGATCTGTGCGACACTTTGTGTTTGGACAACAAAGAATTCAAGGCAATGAAATCTGTTTAAATATGAGCAGCTCCTAAGTGATGATTTTTATATCTTTCATTGTTTCAGCCTTGGAGGCACTGTTCCACCTGCACCTCAGAAGTCAGCTTGGGAGGAACCTTCAGAAGAACCAACCCCAACCTCACCTAAGGTACATCCACAATCTGCGGAGAAAGGGTGATGAACGTAGTCGCAGATCAGTGCTGTGTACAATGTTGAAGAGGAATTTATTGCCAAAATTTCATAAGCTGGTGATGGAACTTCCTCGCAGAGTTGTCCAGAGGAACCTTTGTTATTCGTCATTGTGGTTTTGAGTTCAAATGACAGTCAAACCTTGCCATATGTGGTAGAGGGGGATTTCTCTTGCCTCAATGATGTTTTATCTGTTGTCATTATCCTTATCACATAACTTCATCTTTCAGCCAAGACCTGCACCGGAACCCGAACCATCAGAGAGCAGCAGTGACATTGGTATGCCTTAAATCTTCTGACTGCTTGTTCTACCAGGAATGATTCTTCAAAATCTTCCTCTTCTTGTATGAAAATAGTGTTTGATTTCCATATATCCCTTACAAAAGGGCGGGCGTTTCAGACATGATTCAAAAATTGTGAAAAATCATGTAGTCATCATTCAGTGAGTGACATTGGATGGCCACTGTAACATCTTCTGTTTCTGAGGTTTTAAGTCGTTTACCAGGCCTTGTCTTTTAAGGCGAGCTAAAATGTGCATGTGCCTCGCAAACAATAGAAATTCTGTTGTTTGCGAGGCGCACGCACATTTTAGCTCACCTTAAAAGACGAGGCCTGGTTTACCCCAGATCTGAGTTGCATTTGCATTTTGCAAAAAAATAATAGATTCTAAAGTTATTTCTACATCCTTTCAGACATCAGTGATAGCGAGGTTATTGAAGGTGATGACACTCCACCGCAATCTATGGGAGATCCTAACAAAGAGGTATTTAAATGGCCGTGTTTTATAAAACACATCTCAGTCCCGCAGCTCAGTGTACCGGTAGGTCAGGATGCAGCTGGTCGGTCTGTCGAAGCTGTGTTCAGACCTGACTACGCTGCCATCTGGGCACAGTCGATAGAACTTCGGTCCTAATATGCCCACCTCCGTGGGTCGGGCGGGCTTGGGCAGGTGGGGTCTGTTCGGCAGCGTAGGGGTGGGTGGGTGGTACTGCGGGGGCCAGCACCTCCCTTCTCCAAGGATGGTCTTTACTGGAGGGTGGGGAGATAGTGCCCTCTCCCGAACTGGGGGTCAGAGGCCTGCCTTCTCTGGACCTGGAAGAGACTAGAGGAAGGGCAAAGTGGCGGAGTAGGATGCGGATCCACGCTCCTGCCTGTGAAACAAAACAAAACAAAATATGCCATGGCCTTCCCTCAGTTTGTTCCCTTGGAAACCTAAGCCTCTTGGTTGGCCCCTTCTAGTGTTCCCTTGTTTGTTCAATCACATCACTTCTGATGTCTTCATCATCAGGGACATGCGTCAACTGTTTTCATATTGATGCTCAACGAACCACAAAGTATGATTCATTTGTCAGCCATCCTGAGAATCTCAGGTCATTTACGGTCGTACCCTCCCTCAATGAACCAAGCGCGAGTAGGGGAGCTGGTTGTGAAGACCCTGGGTGCGAGGATGTTTGTCAGCATGTTCTCAGATGCAGGGTTCGTACTCTACCTTGAAATCCTTGAAAACCTGGAATTTTGAGGTATCCCCTTTCCAGGTCTCTGGAAAACCTTGAAAAATCATGATTTACCCTAGAAGTCCTGGAAAAGTCCTTGAATTTTGCCCATGGCCATGTGGTCTTCATAGAATCCAAAATTTTCTGGGGGAGGACCCCAGACCCCCCCCCCCCCATTTTCTTTTTATCCATGCTCAAACTTGTCGAGTCATCGGCCCTTATTTTGGCCCTTCCAAAATGTAGGCCTAATGGTGAAGAAAACCCAACTTACCATGCTTACTTGTACAATTGTCTGGGTTACTGATGTCATGATCACATAATAGGCTACATTAGGCCAGTGATTGAGCCTGGTAAGAACTTGAATATTGGCAAAATAGTCCTGGAATTTCGGGATATTTGGCCCTGGAATTCCTTGAAAAGTCCTGGAAGTTTGGGTCTGGGGGTAGTGTACGAACCCTGCAGATGGCATTCGTGGAGTTCGTGAGAGTGCTGTAGTGTAGTATACGAACATTGCCAGACAAGCCATGGAATAGTCAATTATTTCATGAGGCGCATCAACTTCATTAAAATAGGGCACTGGGTATTCTGTGAATTATAGCCATGGAATAGTAAAAATTACCGCATGGACACGTAACGGTGAATGACGCACCGTGATTGGTTGATAAAAAGTGTTTTTCTTTAGGTGACTGATGAAATGAGGGATCAAGCATCAGCAAAGCGTGGTGAAGCTATCGAAGCCCTCAACATGGGTAGGTTTACAAAACTCCCTTCAGTTAGAACATCAGATCTACGGCTGAACTTGCGAATTTGTCTGTCTGAATCCCATGTACTATCACTTCATGTCTGATGCCCACCTTAAAACAGTTCGTGGTTCTACCTACATACATGTACTGCTATCAGGAGCCCTTCCCTATTCCCTGCCTAATAAATCCTTGAATGTCTTCTTGTTTTTCAGGTAACACTACCCTAGCTATCCAGTTATTCACAGAGGCTATCAACCTGAATCCCCATTCTGCTATACTGTTCGCCAAGAGAGCAAGGTTGGACTGTACTTCTCAATAACACATTACTCCACCTTTAAACATTTCCCATCAAACGAGATGATTACACACTGTTTAAGTCTGTATTGAAATTGAAAATGACAAAGATTCGTGCAGGGCGAGACTTCTAACGCATTTACATGTAGTCCAGGCCAGACCCAAAAATATGTCTGTTTGCTGTAACCCAACCGACCCTACATAAATGGTACCGACCCAAAACTTTTTAAAGGGGTAATAGCCAATATGTTTTTTTTATGCCCCAGAGGACCCGATTTGCCGACCGGCAATGACGAAGTATGCCGACCTAAAACATTTTACACTTCAAAACTGAATGCCAGTGTGTCATAAACCCCCAAAGACATTGTTTTTTAAAAACTAGTATATTTTTATTTTATTTTGTGGAAATTGCTAATTTTTTTCCACCTCCAACTAAAAAAAATAAAAATATATGCCTACCTACATGTACCTACCCAAGCTATTAGGGCAGGGTCGGGTTACAGCAAACAGACATATTTTTGGGTCTGGCCCCATCAAATGATGTTTTTGTTTGAAGAAAACATTATAAGTATTGGCCATAGCTGAATGCTTCAGTTTAACAAAGGTGGAGTTTCTCTCTTTACCTGTCTCCTCTGAAGGGCCTTTTCTTATTCTCTTTATGAAAATATTCTGTCTTTCTAATGCTACGACACTATTTTCTTCCAGTGCGTATGTGAGAGAGCAGAAACCAAACGCAGCAATCCGCGACTGTGACCGCGGCATTGAACTGAATCCCGATTCCGCTGTTCCATACAAGTGGAGGGGAAAGGCACACAAGTGAGTTGTAGCGTCGTCAGGACGGGCATGTTTAGCCTGAAATGCCTGGCCCTAATTTGTTAAAAGCACCTCCGTTGCATCAGCTCGATCTTCCCTGCCCTTGTACGTGATACCCCTACAACAATTCTCTTTCTGTAATCATGATGATGGCGTACATTTAGTTGTAATTTTTTCCCACCATGCTTTCAGATTGGTAGGCCACTGGGTAAACGCTGCCCGAGATTTGCGCATGGCATGCAAGCTCGATTACGATGATGACACGAATATTCTACTCAAGGAAGTTGATATTAAGGTAGGCTGTTTTCCTCTTTCACATACAGGGTTCCTCCAGGTCCTTTAAAACCATGAAAGTCCAAGAATATGAAATGCTTAAATTTAAGGCCTTGAAAGTCCATAAATATTGAGAAAATCCTATAAAGTCCACAAAAGTCCTTAAAAAATAAAATGTTCAGTCTTGAAAATTAAATATCCGGTGTTTTTTACATTGTCTCGTTAATTTCTTTCTGTCACGAAAGAGTAAAAGGCGGACGCGGATGCCGGTGCACATGGCCCGGCTTCTGTGTAAGTCATTAAATTTTACATGTTTGATACCATGAAAGTCCTCAAAAGGTCCATGAAATTTTACAGCTGTCTGGTGGAGGAACCCTGACATAATTCTTCAGGTGCTTGGCCATTGGGCCTTTAATCTTTCTTACGTTTCTTGTTGCTACTTACCTATAGTATATTTAAGTCATCTGGAGCTCGATGGGCGGACCTTCGGTTGTCAGGCAGACCTTGGTATTGTTGGTGAAGTCTGGCTATTGACATGCGTTTTATTGACAGGACACTTCCAGCCAATCCCATGCCTGTGCCTGTGTTCAATTTCAAATCAAGGTCTAGTTGTATGTTCAATTTCAAACCAAGGATCAGCTGGTTAGAAAACAATGTGCGTTGGACCGTTTAGAGTAAACCCTAAGTTCATTGTGGTCTGGTTACTAAGGGTTTGATTGACATACGCCCATTGAGCTCCAGATGACTCAAACGTACTTATAGGCTCCAGGTTGTTGGTAATTGGACATGGGGTATTTTTCTTGCATTTCCGGTTGCCATTATCATTTTCTTCTTGGCAGATTTTGGACCGAGGTTCTTTGTTTCGTTTCCCTTAGATAAGTAAAGTACACCTGCCAATGTATTCAACTAGAAAACTCAAAGAGAAGAAACAGAGATAGGTTTTCAATCTGGCAGCATTGAATGCTGTTACATGTATTTATTTATAAATTTAGCACATTAATAGAGTGTATTTTTCACACAATTATACAATATTTATCAAGATATAAAAACTGAACATGCATTTCTCTCCAAAAAATAAACTTCAATGGTCTGCAGGAAAGAAAGTTTTTCAATGCGCTGATTACTACATGTACAGTGGAACCCCGGTCGACGACCACCCCTATAACGCGACCACCCCGGAAAGACGACCAGTTTTCAATTGTCCCGATTGTTTTTCTCTTTATTTCCCTTTGGAGAGTTTCACTAACGCGACAACCCCGCTATCCAGACCGCGACCACAGCTTTGGCTGTCCCAAGTGGCAATTAGCACCTCGGGTAACACGACCACCAGCAACCTAATTAGTGGTCTGATCATCAAACAAAGGCGAGTCAGCAGTGTGTGTGTACCAAACAGGACCAATTAACACATGACATAAGCCATGTGCATGACGGTTGGGGTCAGCGATCATAAAAGGCAGGCCTAAGCATGAGACGGGCGCAATATTTACACGGAATTCACCATTTCCACACCTGCCAGTCGTCCATCCTAATCGTCACAGTGTCAGTGGGCTATCTGCTTACTAGTATCAGGCCAGGCCGGAGATGGTCTAGTCTGGTTTATTAAACGAAACATAGATAAAAAAGAAAATATGACACTCAGTTTACTTCGGTCTGGATCGGCACTCATCGGGCCGATTTCGGTAAGGCGACCACCCCGCTAACGCGACCACTTTGGGTCTGTCCCATGGGTGGTCGTGTTACCGGGGTTCCACTGTACATCTAAGTAGACTTTAAAAAACAACAACTTTTTTCATGGGAGCGAAATGTCTTGAACCCATTCTGCCATGGCAGATTTTAATCTCCGCCCGCCATGGCTGTATAGACGATTCTCGAATTCGCAGATCTGCGCACTTCTGCCAAAATCTCAACCAGAACCTCGATTTGAAACCGGGTGATGTGAAGCAATCCATGATTCAGCAATGGTCGAGTCTGACGCAACGTCTTCGACGTCACTGTCATGGGGTTGTCTGCGTCACGTCATTCAGTTTCACACCGAGGTTGTGGTTGAGATTTCGGCGGAGGTGCACAGATCTTTCTCGTTATACCAACTGATATTCAAAGCATGTGCCATTGTGCATGCATTGCAGACACTCATTTTAATAAAATGAAGGGGAGCAACTTTTCACTCTCCTGCATGAGGGTAGGGGAGCTGTTTTTAACGGGAGCTGTTCACTCTTGGAAGGCGCGCTATTATTCGCTCTCTTCAGATGCATCCGAGGCGCGTTATGGTGCGCGGGAGCGATCGCTCGCCTTAAAAATGAGTGTCTGGCATTGTGAAACCTGCTGCTTGTGTCATCGTGCATGTGCAGTGTCAAGTCTGCTCTAAATCAGTACAGATGCATTATATTCATGGATTATTCATAAAGTACTCACACTCAACCCAAATACTGAAAGTACAATGGAAGATTAGTCTGAAAATTGGCTGTCAGAAATCAGAGAGGTTGATGATGAATTTGGATATATTGAGGAATGCCATAGTACATAATCACTTGGTATCATTTGTGAACCTTGCCAGCAAAATGAGTCGGAATGCGCAAAGAAGAAGACCCAAATTTTTTTTGTTGATTTTTAAAAGCTTTTAAACGATGTTTGGTGCCATTCTAGGCGTATTTTGAAGCATAAAATCCCCGCGCCAGTCATGCCATTTGTTTGGTTTCGTCCGGCATGTCATGGAAAAATGGTTTCCCAATGTTTTTGACATGTTTGAGGGTACGGATCCGTACCCTGGAAAAATTTAAGGGTACGGAATTTTACCCATTTTACCCTCTGACGGAAACCCTGCCAAAGTGCACCAACGGATTGTTGATTTCAGTATTGTCTGGCCACTGTGAAATTTGACTCTGTCAATTTCTAGAGTTGTTCTCTGTCGTCATGTTGAGTCTTCTTTCCGGCGCATTCCGACTCATTTTGCTGGCACGGGTCACATTTGTACAATAGTTAATTACCATAAGAATAATCTCAACAGAAATAATCATTCAGTGAACAAATGAAACATTACAAAAACTGATTTTTGATCACAAATCAACGAGTAACAACTGTATGTAACAAAAACAATTAGGCACAGTGGAAAATGCTAGTCTACTGGATGGAGGACTTTCTTTTCAATGTGCAGTTCAAGGGATATCAAATGTTTAATTTTAATGGTTGTGTGCTTGGCTTCTTCACCATCATGACTAGTCAAGGTTGAAAAATAAGCCTATGCTTGTAGTATGGTGGGTACTTGATTTAATCACGAATCATCAATTCAGTCGGAATCAGTGCTTCACGTAAGGCGGGCGCAATCACGCTCGCACCCCTTCGCGCCTGCAAAATTGCGCCGAGGAGCTCAATTGACCGCACTCCTCGGCATCCTTGAAGTTCCGGCACGAGTGTGAACAGCTCTCCTTGAGCCTTTGAGGAGCTCAAGAGATTGAGCTCCTGGCGATTTCGAACGTGAAGCACTGTGGAATGTTCAATAAAGTCCGTTGTCAGTGGCCAGCTTTGAGTGAAGTGCCCTTCGGAATGAACACTGTCAGGTATTAAATGCAACTGATAAACTGGGATAAAAAATGAAGATTACAGAAAAAAACGTCTCATTATGTTTATAATTTATCATACATAGCTGATATTATAATAAAAATACACTTGTATCTGTTTTGATATATTTACAAGTATGATTATCTCCAATTAAGACAACTATTTTGCGATTCTGTTATCATTTTTCTGGTTCGTCTGTTTGACTACTTTTACAGTTTTCATCAGCCGAACATTGCTGGATGTTAATTTCCTTAACTGTGTTCAGAAGTTCAGGAAGTTCCGTGTTAATGGCATGATTTAGTTTATCTAATAAGCATCCACCGAAAAATGAACAATGCTTATTCAGTATCTGAAAAGAATTGATTGCATGAATGTAAAAGAACTCTTTATAGACCCCAGGGTTTGGGAGGTCATATTTGCTGATCTTATCTGACAAAGAAACAATTTCAAAAATCCTATATTTTTGTGGATTTTCAATGATGTCATTGGCTACAACTTCACTGTTACTCAAGAAAGTGTTGTGTCGGTTGAACGCCTCTAAGTACTGGTTCACTATAAGTGCATGTTGGCGGACTAGGACGGCATACTGGCGTATATGGGCTATTTTGTTTTCAACTTTATTCTCTATCAGGTCGTTCAAGTCATTCAAAAGATTGATCTCTTCGACCTTGAATAGGTCCATCTGCGTTCCTTTCTTCCAGGGTACACCCCAGAATGATCCCGTATACACCCTCGGCGGTTCTGTCACGTTGATTAGGGGTGCTAAATTCCAGAAGAGGGCTCCGTAGACCCTCATCAGTTCTGGAAAAGGGATGGTGTCGGCTTTGTTCAGAATCAGCTTGATCTGCGATTCTTGTCCCTTCAGGAGCTCAAACAGAACTTCCAGCTCCGTTCCAACATCCAATTTTGTCGGGTCGAACACTACGAAAATCAAGTCAGCGTGGGTGATGAACCATTGTAAGACTTCATTGAACGGGTACCCTCTATCCTGTTGTTTCTTGTTTTCTAATATGCCTGGTGTGTCTACGAGGATTACCTTCTCTAGAAGTCGGTTTGGCATCTCTATTCCTTGAAGTTTTTCCAGAAAGCCCTGAAAAAAAAGTAGCTTTTGTGTCAATCTAGTACATCTACTTGTAAAAGATTTGTAAACTGAGAGGGCCCTTTTGCTCAATGTTGCTCATGGTCGGGGATCTGAACTTTGTACCGGTACCATTTCTGAGGATCCTTATCAGCTCCTCGCAATCTTCCTCACTTTTGAAAAGCGATTGGGATTGTGTATCTGGTCATCCCACCTCTCATTCAGGGCTCGAAAAATTGGGTGCCCGAGTGCCCGCAGGCACCTTGTCTGACGACCAGGGCACCAAAAATCAATAATATACATATTAGAACATGCCCGAACGGGCACTAAACCCCTGGCATAAAAAACTGAAACCACCTTATTCGGGCACCCACAAAAAAGTCCTGGGCACCAAGAAATGAAAAGTCACAAAAAGCAGGGTGCCTGGCCGGGCACCAAGGCTCCAGAAAATTTTTCGAGCCCTGTCATTGCCTGTCATTGGAAGAAAGGCCAATCTGATCTTGCAATATGCTCAACCTACCTGGCCGAACTTTTCCAATGTAGAGAACGATCTGTTGCTGTCCGCTGCCAACACCATCCCCTCTATGTTCTTCTCTTTCTCACCGTGCATCAGAACCGTAAACTCCGTGGTTGTCGGTTGAGCACCTGAAGGCAAGGTTGGTCAGAGTTGTGCACTACAGTGGAAATACTATTAGTATCCAGCGCATCACCTCTGAGGTCCCAGGTTTGAGTCCTGTTTGGATCTGGCACTCATGTGCAGTGAATTGTGATAGCGAGGGTGACTCTCTTTGATGGCCTAGTTTTCCTCCTTGACCTTGGTTCCAGTTTGTTCTTTCCCCCTACATTACATGTACCTGTATAAATCCCCCAAGTTTGTCTAAGAAGAGCCAATGTGGGCCGAATTTCGATTCGATATTTCTAACAGAATGAAAATTAAGATTGCTGAAGAAAAATTTACAGTTGCACCAAACGATTCCAGGGAACTTGCCATAGCAGAGATTTGAGGAACGTACCAGTAATAAGTTTGAAGTTGCCATCTTCAACTCCAAGGAGGTAGTTTATCATAGTCGACTTGCCCGTGCTCCACGGTCCAACAAACAGAACAGTTGGCTTCATCTTTATATCTGCATCTGTTGAAGAAGTGTGACAGTTACAGACTGTGCAGCTTGTCATGAAATGGTCAGGGGGATTTCCCCTACGTACATGTATTATTTACACACAAGCCACAGTTATTGTTGTAACGTTTCTGAAAGCCGATGCTCAGCAAATGCATATCATTAGTTCTTGTGACTGACAATTCCTGAGGTGGTTCTTGAGAAGTGTACATAGTAACATTGTAGTATTTTATGTACACCTCTCTCTCACGGAAGCTTTTTTGACTGCATACCTGTAACTGGCGGTTTCCCCATCTCTCTAAACCTGTACATGTCTTCCATCGGCTTGATGCTGCGATGGTACGTCTCCTTCAGTTGGTCGAGGATCGCATTTAGTTTCTTTTCCCGCACTGTCTGGGCGAAACTGCCCTGGCTGTCGAGCTTTAGGTTGACATCGATGTGGGAGCGATCTCGTTTAGCAGCGTTCAGATCTAAAACAACGAAAAAGAATGTTAGAGTCCTGTGGGATCGAATAAATAAGGAATAAATGACCTGACCACGTCGAGTTGATCGAATCTTTTTGATGCGGGAGGTCGTTGGCCTGAATCAGGCAAAAGTACCAGTATAAATGCTGCTGATATAACCAATACGTAATAGCATTCGCTCATAATCTTAATTTCTCAGTGACACACACATGATAATCATTATGATTGAGTAGTTTATGGCTTCCATATTCAGAATTTATCATGGACAGATAAGATGTGGCATAAATTGACTTCGAGGACTTCATAGGATGAAAGGTCTCGAGCCGTACAGTACCAATAGCCATTTTTCATGCAGGACAGTATGAATAAACCGATCTAACATATGAGGGAGTGTTGTGATGGGATTTATTGTCATGTTTTATGGACGGCTCTCAGAATGGCAAAGCAGGCAGGGGATTCACATCAGATCGGGGTTTTCACCCGTTTGAAATCTAATGAGAGGGCAGAAAGTGATTTGTATTGACAACACTGAAGGCAGAATTTGAGGGTTTACCGGGGATGTAATATACATGTACAATTAGAACAAAAAAACACCAATGAACACATTCAAGGCATAATCATGCACATCCATGGGACCATAAAGGAATCAACCATAAAGGTTCAACTGACAAATTTAGCATTTTATAAATGTGGACAATATCCCTTTAAAACCCAACACAGTGGCAGTCAGGAAAAAAAGCTTCGGGAGTGATCTGTCACTCCCGTAGGTTTATGGCGGGAGCTATTTGTTAATCACTCCCGTCAGTTTGCCCACTGGAGCTAAATTCATGTCACTCCCGTGACTTACCTACGGGAGCTACATGTATATTTTTTTACATGATGCTTCACCTGACACAACATCCGATGTCTAACCAATTACTAACTCTAACATTGCTTTCCATGAGGTGTACAATGCACCACAGTAAATGCTCCAAAGTGCAAAAAGTTGTAAAAGCAAGAGTCTCACCCCTTGACATGAAAGGCCTCTCTGTGAATTCAAATTTCCCGCCTACAGCAGTATATTAAAACAGGTAATTTTCTGATTGGCTGTTGACATGGTTGATATTTCTTCCCACTGTGACAGTCAAACTTACTTGATAACTTGGCCCCAAAATGGTTATCTAAGTAAAAAGCTTGCAATGAAATCAACAGAATATTGAACAAAAGACCCAATTTGAGCCTCTCATAGTGTCCANTAGTTGATCTTATGATACAAAAGGTCTGAATTAATGAGAACCCCACGAACGATGTGTGTTCAGGGTCATCGGTGTACATTTGAATAGGCTGACGTACATTTGTACATGGAACACTAATTGTGCTGAAAATAGCTCAGTTATCGTCAGAAATGGAATTCAAAGCATCATGTTTGCAGGTTCATGTATCTCTTCACCACACAAAAAGTTGAAGCTCGTGCCTATTACGTAAAGCCAAAATTCAGGCAGTGAGAGACATGTGGTGGCAACACAGGAAGTGTGTCCCTCAGTAAGCTCATCGTTCGCAGTTGAACCTTTATGATTGATTCCTTTATGATGGGACTTATAGGGCGTATTCGAATCCTCGTTCTTGACCACACTCGTGCTGACCTAGTTCATGTAGATGTTGACTCAATTCGAGAACGACAGTCTCGAACGCCGAGAACACAACACGAGTCGGGCCAAGAACGTGTTCTTCTCAACCCTCCACTGAGTGGGGAGTGAGGAGAACACTGTTCTTGACCCGACATGAGGATTCAAATACGCCCATAGGGTTCGGGAACCTCCCTCCCACACATCAGACTTCTCTAGGTTCCATTTGGAGCAATAATCGATGAGGCCACCCACCCAGACCTCTTGAGGCAATTTGGTGACATTTCTATACAGACCATTAACCATTCATATTGTTGGTTTGTATCTCTGTATCTCATGTTGGCGTTATGTCTCATCACATATAGATAGTCCCCTCATTTCCTTGGAGACAACTGCTTTGTCTGAGCAGCTATTAGAACATGTAGAATACATGTACATGTATACACGATACATGTATTGTGGTTTGCATTGGTTTTACTGCCCACGTCATTCACTGAAGTGCAGTGGGATAGGAGGAAGAAAATCCCAAATGCTATGGTAATCAACAGTAGCTCAGCCATGTCAGCTTGCGAAATTGTACTGCTACTAAACAGTTACCGGTACAATGGCTGATGTGATATTCACCACAGCTAGCAAATGCTGCTTTAAGTTTTGTAGTGCATTTATATTGGACCTTGCTGTGCAAATCTTAAGAAGTAAAAGCTTTTTGCTAACTTTTACGAATACCAACCATTGAGTCTGCCATCGGCTCCCTCTGTCGTGACTGTCATGACCGCACCCAGTACATGTTCAATACATACATGGTATACTACAGGCTTGGAAGGTCTTATCGGAAGATACCTCAGTTGGGTTTATAATTAGGAATCAATCACTGCCCCTGGCTTCTGAAGATTAGGTAATCTGTTTTGTCAACGAATGATTTTGTGGCGTGATTTTGTGGCGGGCCGCCAGTGTTGAGATGAAAAGGTCACTGGTGAGTTTGACGTGTCTGTGGAACGAGTTGGTTGCAGAGCCTGGGGGCGAGTTCAGGTTTGCTGTGATAATCATGTCCAGACTGTCCAGGTCTCTTGAGCACAGTGTATAAAAAAACGGTTGCAGCACGTCATCAAGTGATCAGATTCTTACAGTTGATGTTTGCTTGATGTTCTTACTTTTCATACTTCATACTATGTTACATGTACAAAGAACATCATAAACATACATATAGCTCTTGTAAATTACTAAAAAAATACAATATTGGATCTCTACAGTTACAAATGATCCCCAGTGGGAATCATGTTGGCGCCAATCAAGCTATTTCAGTTTTAATCATGTTAAAATCAATACAGGGGTGTAATATTCACAAATGCCATGTCTTGAGGCAATGAAAGTGCCACGCCTGGAGGTAGTTATTTGCAGTCTTAGGTGGCAAGCACCTGCTGTATGGGTCATTAGATTTCATATCACATTATAAAGCGTGTTTATAGGCTGTGTTCATCTATTGATCCAAAACAAGTCACGTGCACACCGCAATGTACCGGTAATATCTTTGTATTTCATGTTTGCTGTACAATGTATAAACTTTGGGGAGGTTGCTCTTGGTGTTAGGCTCTACTGTATCAAGAGGTCAGATACAACATCTAAGGGGATTTTCAAACAGGTGAAACGACAGAGGTGAAGAATAGAGGTATTCTGACTTTCAAAATAACATCACATTGAGAATGATTACATTCATTTGAAATGAGGACAAGGAATTTGACAAAAAATGAACGAAAATAAATTTTCAATGTTTCACTTTTTTTAAAAACGTACTAAATACATGTATCTGCTCTTGTACAGTGGAACCTGTCTCTTACCAAGAACATCCAAGGGAATGATATGTTTGCCACAGCGAATTTTTTAGGGGTTGCACTTTATTGGGAAATTTATCTGGGTTTCAGAACTGGAAATCGGTTC
Source organism: Notospermus geniculatus (assembly GCA_002633025.1). Lineage (NCBI taxonomy): Eukaryota > Metazoa > Nemertea > Pilidiophora > Heteronemertea > Lineidae > Notospermus > Notospermus geniculatus. The sequence goes on from NMRB01000106.1 coordinate 617,936, forward strand.
TCTCTGGTCTCAGTTCCACCCACCGCAGATTTTGAATTTTGGCTGGATAATTAGATGATTGCAGCAGCAAGCGTGTTGGCGTCATTTGTCTACTGGCACTTACATGTATGTCATTCTTTGACTCATCAAACGTTCATTTTAGCTTTATCAATTTGGAATTGAATAGCCTCCGCCACACACAAAAAGAGTTCAGGTTGACGGTGTCCCACTGTACTTTGCTTACCTTGGTAAAGTTGGCACATCTTATTCAAGTCCAAGCAGACTAACAAAAAATACCCGTACACTTAGATGAAAAACAGACATGACAGAGCTTGTCGTTCTTTTAGGGAGGAGATTTATTACCTTCTAGTATATCAACAATAAGTAGTTATATAATATAAAAGGAAATGTCGTCTCCAAATTTCGCAAATTTTCGACCCCAACCGGCGTCTTCCTCAGGCACTTTCTAGTCGAGCTACATGTACCAGAAGTGTATCTAACTTTACACTTCTGGTAGCTCGACGAGAAAGTGCCTGAGGAAGACCCCGGTTGGGGTCGAAAATTTGCGAAATTTGGGGACGATGTTTCCTTTTATATCGTTTTGTGTGTCGTTCTTTGTTCTTTCTGTTGGATAACAAGTAGTTAGTATAATTTATTGTAGGCCTACAGGTCCAGGTCCTAAAATGAAAGTAATCTTTCCATTCTTGAGAAATGCATGGCACAACTGGTGGTCAAGTGACCTAATCTTTGTGACGTTGACACAGATTGAGACACAGAATGGATCAATAAGCCACGGGATGCATGTAATGCAACGTGATGGCTGTTTAGGTGCACGTCATGTATATGTATGAGTCACACTGTACGTGTTGACATGGTTGAACATACACTGTGATATGATCTAGAACATTCTGTGCATTGAGGAAATAGGAACATTGGGGGACCGAGACTGGCGGTCAGCATGTAAAACACCAATAAGCCACTCCTGCACCCTGCAGGACCACCAGACAGCTTTTCGAACATTCGAGAAGGTTCCCAGACAGAGTGAAACCAATTAGGCCTACTTAACAGGCATCACAGAACTGTCATGACTGTCAAAAAAATGTCAGTCACCTGCTTGCAATTTTGGTCAGATTCTTCAAGGAGTATCATTTGGTTGGCAAAAATAATCATACACACCCCAACTCAATGTAGGCCTACCCTCGGCCTGATGAATGCAGTGCCTATTTAAATTAAACGGGCTCGTTCATGACAGCTGACAATCATAGGGATTCAGAAGAACTAGTGAACAGCAGGGGGTCTATTTGTGTGTTCTGTTGACCTTGACACCCTTCAATTCAAAATCTGTATGGAACACTTTCTCAGTGCCACAGCGTGTGCACTTGCATGGAGCTATTGTTGAGAAAATAGCTCCATCATGGATGGCACATGGCATTGGCATGGCACACAAAAATGCCTCGTCATTGTTATTGTATCATTTGGTGAATTGAATGACAGAGTGTGTTGCTGTTTACTACAGTGACCTGATTTTAATATGTCTGTACTCTTTTACACGATGACACTGTACTCACCTATTTGACCCGTGATCTTCAGTAAACTTGCAAAAATAAGCAAGAAATGACAGATTCTGTACAGTATGGAAGCCATTTCTAATCTATTCAGTACTGTTATGTCCCATATACCACTAACAAATGTTAGTTAATACCATTATTGGTGCTAAGATGGCACCACTGCTTTTGCATTGCTCTGGGCCTTGGGGCTGAGCCAAGGATGGTTCCTTCGAAACGATTAGTTGTTTGCGTCCAAGAATTTACCTCCTTTCTTATGCCATGGTCTTTCTTATGCCAATATCTTTCTTATGCAATGGTCTTTCTTATCATACCACACCCATGGACTTTCTTATGCCAAGGTCTTTCTTAGGCTATGCCAAGGTCTTTCTTATGCCATGTTGTTTCATTATGCCATATTCTTTCATATGCCATATTGTTTCTTATTATCAAAAGTAGATCTATTTTTAGCTCACTGGGGTGAGCTATTACGATGGTGCAGCGTCCGTCGTCCGTCGTTGTCGTGTTCCGTTAGCAGGGCACGTTTCGTAACCGCCAGAGCTATTGATCTGAAACTTGGTACATATATACCCCCAGATGACCCATGACACCAAGTTTCGGTCCGATTCGACTCTTAGCTTGGCCACCAGGTGGCGGAAACCGAAAACACAAAAAGTGCAATAACTCCTGAACTAATGAGTAGATCTTCTCCAAATTTTTATCATAGGTGTATCTAATAAGGATACATAATATATGTAACGGGTTTTTGATTTGACGTACTTTTCAAGGTCACAGAGGTCAAAGTTCGACAAAAGTGACAAACCTGCCACAGTTTGTCATTATTTCACCGACTTCATATCTTGCATAAACATGCATTGGAGGGGCACCTTTAAAAATACCAAGTTTCGGCCCGATTAAACATCCAATATGGCCGCCAGGTGGCGTAACCTGAAAATAAAGTAACTGCTATTACTCAGGAACGATTTGACGTAGAGTGCTCAAATTTGATATTTACGTCCCTCTAGATGACCTTTACATGCATGACGAATTTCGGCCTGATTTGACTTCCAACATGGCCACCAGGTGGCGTAACCCAAAAATCATCAAAGTGCTGAAACCTCAGGAACGACTTAACCCAAAGTGCTCCAATTTGGTATGTGGCCCCCTGCAGATGACCTTTATGTGCATGTGAAGTTTCGGCCTGATTGGACATCCAATATGGCCGCCAGGTGGCGTAACCCGAAAATCATCAAAGTGCTATAACTCAGGGACAACTTGACGCAAAGCGCTCCAATGTGCTATGTGGCCCTCTGCAGATGACCTTTATGTGCATGTGAAGTTCCGGCCCGATCAGACATCCAATATGGCCGCCAGTGAGCACATGGTCCATGGACCATTTCATTGTTATTATGCCATATCGTTTCTTATTTTGCCATATTCTTTCATATGCCATGTTCTTTCTATTTCCAGGCCAAGAAGATCGAGGCACATCAGGTGAAGAAAGAACGTAAGAGGAAGGAGCGTGAAGTCCGAGAAAGACGAGAAAGAATGCAAAAGGCTAGGGAAGAGAGAGAAAGGGCACAGAAGGTAGAGAGAAAATATGTCTAGAGACCTTCATCTTGTCCAAACAAGGCTATCGACTCCGTATGAACTCCGTCTTTAGCCTTGTCCGAATCGTGTCATCTTTTCCGTTAATGCATAAATTATTAATGAACCTAACTCCTACTTGACCCCGCCTTTCCGAGCCAATCAGAACTTGTGAAACAAATCACCGTTGGACACTTTCTTTGCTCTTCACGCTCGAATTTGTAACACGGATTTTGATTGGCGCATCGATTTTCGAATGATTGGCTGAGGCTGTCACCACCTCAGAAGCAGGAAATGTGGTGGATTCGAACTAGGCTAGATGACCGTCAGGACAGATACACTGGTGAGAACCAGATGGAGACCTTAGGCTTATTCACAAAGCTCTTGACCCTTAAGAATTGGTGTCAAAATGGAAAGTGATGTGGATCTGTTGGGAGGGGAGAGTAGATACACATTGATACTTGCAGTAGGTTCTTTCTGTCAGAATTCCATGTTTCTCTCATATCAGGAATTTGAACAACAGCAAGCCCAGCAGGAAAGCCAGGGATTCCCAGGTGGCATGCCGTTCGGTGGTATGCCTGGTGGAATGGGTGGTATGCCAGGTGGAATGGGCGGTGGTATGCCAGGTGGAATGGGCGGTGGAATGCCAGGTGGAATGAGAGGTGGTATGCCAGGTGGAATGGGCGGTATGCTAGGGCATTCTCCTTGAATTTTTGTCCATTTTCAAATTTCCCCTCATTCTGTAGGATCCAGAAGTGATGGCTGCATTCCAAGCTGTAAGCAAGGATCCGAGCAAAATCAGCCAATATGAGAACAATCCCAAGGTTAAGAGAGTCATAGAGAAAATGATGGGGAAATTCGGCGGTCCAGGTGGTGAAAGTGCTGGCGGCATGCCAGGCGGTCCAGGTGGTTCACCATTTGGAGGACCTGCCTCTGGTGGACCTGGTGGTGCTGGAGCCGGTACCTCTGCATCCATGCCTTCATCTGCTGATGTGAGTATTGAGTACATATAGAAATTGGCAGGACCGAATGAACCAAAACAATATCTCTATATAAGGCTGTAGCATCTGGGCTATGGACCCAGGATGCTGCAACCGTGATGAAATTTGCAGCAAGTGCAAATCATGGACCAAGAACTTTTAAAATGACAAAATGTGAATCGTTCTAAGCTGCCTTTTCAAGATGTTTCCTACACTCGTCCCCAGTGGCATCGATTAGTTATACGCTCTCAACCACTGGCACAGATGGGGCCTAGTCATGTTTCTGAACGCTAGATGGCGCAAACTGTCATCAACCAATCAGCGACCAGTATTTCACGCAACTAGGGGAAAACATGAAACGTTTTCTTATTGGCTGATTGCTCATTGGCTGGTTGATCGAGCGCGTTCGTCAACAACTGGTAGTGACATCTAGTGTTCAGAAACGGACTTTGGCACCAAATGTTTCAGTGGTTGAGGGTGACAGCTTCGAGCGGAGGCCGATACCACTGAATTATTGAGTGTAGATGTTTCCATGAGAGGCATTCCTCTTGTGATAGAAATCGTAGCAAACCATTCATAATTCTCTTCACTTCTCTATTTTTCAGGTTGATTAATGTGTGAACGTCATCGAGCTCTCGCTTACATGGGTACTGTGTACGCACACGGTTTTCGTTGAAATCCAAAGATTAAATCAGTTTTCATTCATCCTGGTAAAACTAATTTCTTCGTCCTTATCACTTTGTTTTACGTGCTTGCACAAAGGGTCTTCACAACGGGCTCCCCTTCTCGCGCTTGGTTCATTGAGGGGGATACGACTGTAAATGACCTGAGATTCTCAGGATGTTTGTTTTATTGCTTGGAAGTTTGTCACTTTAGTATATTTCTGTATTATCCAGTTTCTGGGTAGAATGTCCATGAATTTGATCCTTGGTTAACAACAATATACTGTAAGGCCAAAAAAATAAATGTTCTGTTTCTGGTTTTAGGCCTGTGATCAGAAGAAAACTGATGCGGTGATGCGGTTTTTAATTTTTTTTACAAAAGTTTTTTATTTCATAAAATGTATTGTGTTTCTCTGTTGGAGGCTGTTAAACGTTTAAAGTTGACACTGCTATTGTCTGTCGGTCACCATTGTGGAAGTTGACAGACGTGATAAAGCAATTCTACTAGATGATTTTCAGCGACTCGCTTGTAACTTATTTTGTTTACACCAGATGACAGGGGGGTATAAGAAATAGCAAATTTCATTCAAGATGAAGAATAAAAATCTCCAGATGCGCAGGGGTTACAGCCGAGGCGCACGGAAACCAGAACAGAACATTTTTTTTGCCTAATACCAAAATCTATGTCTTGAGCCTCTTTATTATTTACAAATAGGCCTAGTTGCATGTAGTTCTTTGGATGGCACTCAAAGATTAAAACAAAGTTCCTTGTGGATGTTTCACTCACCCTTTTGGAAAGGCATTTTCAAGACACAAATCGAATCAAATTTGTGTTTTAAACTTTCCCTACTAAAAAAATCTCTGTAGGGTGTGACAGGGTGTTCTTGGGTGCTCTAGGGTATTCTTGGGTGTTCTTGGGTAGACTGTTTCAAAATACCCATTGAGCAAAGGGTGTTCTAGGGTATCTTTAGGGTGTTCTAGGGTATCTCTGGAGTACCCGGACAACCCTAAAGGTACCCTAGAACACCCTAAAGATACCCTAGAACACCCTTCACTCAATGGGTATTTTGAAACAGTCTACCCAAGAACACCCCAGTATACCCTAGAGCACCCAAGAACACCCTGTCACACCCTACAGAGATTTTTTTAGTAGGGAATTGTTTTAATCTTTGAATTGAGTGCCATCCAAAGAACTGCATGCAACTGTTTATTGCCTTAAAACATATGACGTCCAAAGAATTTTACATTTGGCTCAACAAATGGCTCAACATTTTTTTCATGCACTTTTTTGTTTTACTCTGACATGTTTAGTCATTTCATCAGAAATTCATTGACACTCCCACGAACAACTCCACATAGCTGACCTCCAGAAAATGAAATTGAGCTGTCCCCACTGATGGGTTAGTTTGGTATAATTTTGACGCCTTGGTTGATGCAGATGCCCTGGCCACAGGGACTTGAGGCATGCATGGCATGGGGTGGTGGGTGTTTCCGAGGTCCAAAAGCACCCCACGGACAGTGCCCTGACCCCCAGGGTAACACACCCCCCAGAAATATGTATATATCGGGTGGGCCAAAAAAAACGCATCGAACTTCAAATCTTGATTTCTCGACAACTGTCCATTATAATTCAATGAAATTTGGTAGCGTATCATTTAAAGATGTTTTGTTGAACGTGTGAAATTTTTGCATTGATACCTTTGGTATTTGGACCGCATCACTCAATTTAAAAATCATTGTAAAAAATTGCGATTCCGGAATCCGGTAAAATACGGGTGGATGAAAAAGTCCCAAACTTTAAATTTTCATTTCTCATAGAAGCTTTACTACAATTCAGTGAAATTTTGCCTAACACTCCTCCATGATATTGCCCCTAATATGTGAAAGTATTAAACCAATAACTTTAATATCTACCCTGTGGTGCTCATTACTATAACGCCATATTGGAATCGAGCGTTTCGAAGTTTCACCATTGTCTCCTAAAATATGATGAATGATTACTATGGTTTTTACATGTGGCACCATAATCTTAATACCAAAGATAATGTGTTGAAACTTACACATTTTAGAAGCATAACCACGGAACAGTAATTGAGTTAATTTTCATTGGGTTATAATGAATAGTTATTGAGAAATGGAAATTTGAAGTTCGGGACGGGATTTTTCATATCTTATTGAAATCCGGAATCACACATTTTTGCAATGATTTTTAAATTGAGTGATACGGTGCTAATACCAAAGGTAGCAATGCAAAAATTTCACAGGTGAAACAAAACATCTTTACATTATACGGTACCAAATTTCATTGAATTATAATAGACAGTTGTTGAGAAATCAAGATTTGAAGTTCGATGCGTTTTTTTTGGCCCACCCGATATAATAACATATTTCTGGGGTGTGTGTTACCCCGGGGGTCAGGGAACTGTCCGTGGGGTGCTTTTGGACCTCGGAAACACCCACCACCCCTGCCATGTATGCCTCAAGTCCCTGTGGCCCTGGTCAACTCTGAAAGCAGTCGGAGCAATTGTCGCGCCATCTATTACCCATGCAATACACTATAAACCAAGCAGGGGCGTTTAGTTCAACAATCTACTATGAGATGGCCTGGCGGTCGCGTGCACGTTTTGTGGCGATGATTGCCGAAGGTTGCCGACTGTATGCGCAAGATATTCGTTCAGCGTCAATCAACGAGTCGTATATCGGATTGGCTCATGATGGAGAGAGGATGACAGAAAATGTTTCGTCCCTACCTTGTTTGGGGTCTGTCAGAAAAAGAACGATTTTTGTCAACTACAGTGACAAACAGTGTGTTTTACTTACGGTACTTCCAGTTTTCCTGCAGGTTTTTTCGGTCTCAACAGCTGCAGCTGGTTCTGGAAAAGGAGGGCATATTAAATCACAGATTTTACAGATCATGAGATGCGTGTCGTGGGCGGTGTTAATGGACTGAGTGTCCAATGAGAGCGGACACGGGTGAGTTTGATGGGCGTTGACTGATCAGGCTACACATTTCTGATTGGTATTGCACCTTTTTCTCGACAGCCGCCACTCTCCACAACCCAAGGAACCAACGACGTGTCGGCGAATGGACCCGATTCACTACGTATGTAGAGTTGGTCTTGATGCCGCTAGGTGGCTCCCTTTACGTTGGCAGATCGCATACCCCGATCACTCGCAGCTTGCCCGCCCGAAAGCGCCGATATCAACACTGCAAAGACAAGTAGAGTCAGCAGACCCTGGCGATTCATCTTCGTTTTCTCAACACAAGAAAGAATAATAGAATTTTCTGAAAAAAAGATGAAAATGGAACACTTCAGGTGAATATACGATGCAGTCTCACTTTTCTGAGATCGTTTGTAGAAGTGCGACCAAACGGTGTCGTAAGGTATGCATACCACAGCATGCCCAGATTTGCTGCTCAATTAAACAGCCTGTAATCACCTTTCTCAACAAAAATATATTGACTTATTTTACATTTTGCATATAACTAAAGGAATACTCATCCAAGTTATCTATTGTGTGAGAGCGCCAGCAATGAGATGGACGCACAAGCATTGGTACCGATATTCACTCTAAAGTGTCGTAGGCTCCGCAAATATAAAAAAACATCGGTAACATTTTCGGCGATTCTGCTTCAGGCACTTTTCTGTAAAATCTACTGTTTTTTAACAGTGAACCGATAGACCATCCTGAGAACATCAGAAGAAAGAGAAAGCACAAAATTGACACACAAAATGATGATAAACAGGAAGTCAGTTTCCAGAATCTTAGCAAATTTTCGACCCCAACCGGGGTCTTCTTCAGGCTGGCAGTTTCAAGTCGAGCTACCAGAAGTATAATGTTGAGTGTAATTTACACTTCTGGTAGCTCGACTTGAAAGTGCCAGCCTGAAGAAGACCCCGCTTGGGGTCGAAAATTTGCTAAGATTGGAAAATGAGAACATCAGGGTTTCTTCCCTTCATCACCGCACACGGTGCGGTGACGAAGGGAGCGAGCACTCAGCACTTTTCATGGATTTCAGTTCAGGTTTTGACCACGTCAAGAGAATAGTGAGGTTTCGCAAAGCTGACGAAACACGAAGTGCGAAATACGAAATTCGACTTCATTTCCAGGACCTAATGTATTTCAGGAGATGGTTGGTACCACAAATGTCCCTACTGCCAGTGCGTCTTTTAGCATGTCATGTAAGACCGAATGTTTGAATGTTTAAAAAGATAAATTTCAAAGTTTAATATAGGCGGCTACACCGTAACTCTATCGTTCTAACGCCATACGCTAAAAGACGCTCCTGCAGCAGGCACCAACCATTTCCTGAAATTCGTTACGTCATGGAAATGAAGTCCAATTTCGTATTTCGTACTTCGTTTTTCGTCACATTTGCGAAACCTCCGCAATATATAGGCCTAAAATGCGAACTCCAACCTGACATTTTTTGAATCGAAACCTTTCAGCGACGAAAAGATGCAACCTGTCCCAGCAAATCCCAGCTGTCCCAATCGACTGATTCATTTAGACAAAGCTGGGAAAATTTGATACGGCCTCACTTGATTTCACTTTCTTGATTTCACTTGATCTATCCAGGGGCGGATCCAGAATCATGGGAAAGAGGGGGCACAGCCAGCGCAGATCGTGGAAAAACTGTGTCAAATTTTAACATCTTTTCAAAATTTCCTGGTCGATTTTAAAGATTTTCCACAAAATAGAGGGGGCACGGGCTGGGTGTGCCCCCCTTGGATCCGCGCCTGTTGTCGGTTTTTGGAGTGTATCGTTTTTGAATGTTCCCCATCATTCTGTGAGTGTTGCCCAACTACACCGGTATTCTTTACTGCTGCCACCTGAAAATATTGGGGACACACATATAAACCTGTCGATCTGTCTGTCCCAAACAATGAGAGGAAACACTGACACACGGTAAACACTGGCATATGTTACACCTCGCTGGACTTCCTGTTTCACCCAGACGTTTGAAGGATGACGTAATGAACATGCTTGGCGGTTGGCTGGTTTCGCTCGCGACCGTTAGTCTGCGCCATTGTTCAAGCCCGCATATTTGTCGTGCTGCGGTATGAAAAGCTCTAAAGGGTTTGATGTATTACGTAATCCCTATTCATAATCTAACTGGGTTCAAAGTTGAGGACACAGGCCTGCGCGCAGGAGCGGAAATGAGACTTGGCACAGGAAGTCAGCCATTTTGGTAAAATTGAAGGATTATTCTTTCGTTATTTTTGTGCAAATTTCAGTTTATTCCGGTAAGTCATAAAGATTTTTCATTTGGCGACAACTAAATGGTGAAAAGAGCTTTTGCTCTACTGCTTACGATATCCGCTTGCCCCCGATAGACGCTCCTTAGACCCGTTTTTCTCAAAATTGAGGAGTACATGTGGCGAAGAATATAAGCTTACAGGGCGATGCAAAAAAGTAAACAAATCAGAAGCTTGGTGAATGATGATCTGATGATGGCCCGTTGGCTACGTTTGTCTCGATTGTGACGGAGATGAATTTGGACTCGTCATGGAGTAAGGGGCCTTCTCAAAATTGTTTTGATGCCAAAAAAGATGGGGGAGGAGGGGGTTCTCGATCTGGGGAAGCCCACTTCATCTTTTTTTGAAAAAAATAGAGTGACTTTTTTATATGCAGTCTTCAGAAAGGAAGGTTTACTAGAAGTGTCTTCACGTGTTTTTCTTTATCATCTTTCCATGCCTAACGTCCCTACATGGATGAAGTCAATAAGTCCCCACTTCATCTTTTGAAGGGGAGGGGGTTAGGGAAGAGATCTAGCGTCCAATGGAAATACCTAGTATGTCACATTTTGTTGTTTTCGAGATGTGGAATGACAACTTGGAAGAGTTTTGTTGTGGAAAACACTTCTAATTAAAAATATGTCATACAACAGGATTTAATAAATGCAATTTGCTTATGCTGAATTTGCAAAGGTAAAAACGTAGTAAGTCACAATTCTGATGACTTAGACGTAAAAACCGAGTAAGTGCACCACTGTCTTTCCGAGGGGCTTTGGCGAACATTTTGCAAACAAAAACTGTTTATTATGATGAAACAATACCTAGTAAGTACGAATTTGGCCTTAACTCATTTTTTCAAAAATGTGACTTACTAGGTATTGAATTCCTTGGAGGAATATAATTCCTCCAAGGTATTTCCATTGGACGCTAGAGATGAAGTCACTTCGTCTTTTTTGGCATCAATGTAATTTTGAGACGAAGTACGCTACATCAATTGTTGTTTTAGGTTTAGTTTATCCATCTGCCGAGTTGGTGTGCAAAATGGTAAAGAATGGTGTGGTACATGTGTTGTGATGTGATGATGCTGTTTTTGCAGGTTGACGACAGTCCGTTGGTGGTGTCGGTGAACGAATGATGAGGTCTCACTCCTTTTAAAGACACGGTGGCTTATCCAGGAATGAGACGGGTTGGCTTCTCATCTCCGTGGCAAGTTTGGATGGTAGGTGCAAACTTGTTTACCTTATGGACCATTTGGAGGAAAATGGCACCGTTTGATTTTTGTGGCTTAATTTCTCTCAATTAACACTTCGTTTCTGGACCATGCAGATTTCACTTCCATGAACAGTTCAGTGCATGTACCAGACAACTGGTATGAATATTTTGGCTAATTTTGGAGATGGAAACTTAGCCAGCAGGACACATGTTTTGCAAAAAAAGCCAATAGCCAGTAGCCAAAACAAACGCCAATAACAATAAAGGCCCGTTTCCACTATAGCGGATTCCGCGGCGGTTTGCGGCGAGCGGTGCGGTTTTCACAGGGCTTTGGATAATCCTTCGTTGGTGTAACAATACAATGGC